>JAYDZG010000016.1:7690677-7714471 GCA_034509265.1 Microcambeva bendego | reverse complement strand
ATCCAGGGTGTTCCCATGTGCCTTGCGCCCATTAAAGAACTGCGATAGGCTCCAGCACCCCTCCCCGACCCTAATTAGGATAAGGGGTTAAAGAAAATGAACTGAACTGAACTCAAGAAAGAGAACAAAATGAGTGTAACTTTTTCACTTAATTAATTCCAACAAAATTAAGTGGAACAAAAATGTAATCAAAAGCTGGATTAGCTATTAGCTGAATATCTGAACAATCTTAATGCACGTTACAGTAAATGAAGTAAAAATTATGCTGCGGCTTTACTTTAGTAATCATTCTTAACTTCTTGAGGTCGGATGAGGAGTCTGAAATGATATTTCAGTATGATTGGGTAAACACAAGAGAGTGCTTTATCCTATACAAATAATCTTTATTCCGATCACTTTTAACTTGTTTGTACTTGCACATTAATGTGTTTAATCTTTCTAATCTAAGCACAGATCACAGATTTGACACTCCGGCTTGCATGCCATTTGTCACACAGCTTACATCACTTAGCTACCACATTTCTTGTTCTTTTATTTTGCTGTAATGAGTAAAGAAATTGCATAAAAGTACATCATTTCTTTAGAATGTAGTGAAAATGTATACTCAAAAAGTACAGTATCTCAAAAGAAAATACTGTGACGAAATATTATTACTTTGTTACTATACACCACTGATTATTGCATGTTTTTTGTTGCCTATTAAGTTACCTTGAAAGGCCGGAATGGATCCACTGTGAAGAGGACGTGTAGTTAATTTTCCCACAGCGACTCAGTTAAAATTCAGTCTACATGATGTTCTTTGCGGTTATTGACAGGTCGGGGTGTTTGTTGAACACTGCTTGAGGGATATTGATTTGAAGCTTGTTGGTTTTGGTCGCAGACTTTCGAGTAGCATCAGTGTTGAACATGGTTGTTTTTTTGCCAAATGTCACACAAATGTGTTTTGGTTGCTAAATATATATATACTCGCACCAGCCATAAGAGGGCAGTGTTTTTCAAAAAGTCTTTAGAAGTGGAACAATATTAAAAAAAAATTTTGGTTTTGTCTTCTCAGTTTAAAATGCAAATAATGCATAATATTCAAAAAAAGGTTGGGACAAAGACAGATCAGACAGGGAAGTTTTTAGAATTATTAAAAGCTTCCCAGCCGGGTAACCAGTGAAATAACTCAATCACATTCTTAACCGCTTAAACGATCAGGTTCGTGAGTCTGTGGTTCTGTAGCTCTCAGCTATTCAGTGGGTGCAAGGCACACAGAAACACCCTTTCAACTATTTAACTAAGATTTTTTTTACTTATAAGGTTCTTTTTGCTTCATGCACAGATCTAACCTAAGCACAGCCTCTATGGAAACTACCTTTTTCTGGAAAATTCCTACTAATAGCTAACTAATTGACAATTCAGTTTACTATCCACTTCAGCAGTTCAGAATGGAAACATGTTGAACTGTTCATGACGAGCATTGTGATTTATAATGAACGAGGCCCTACACAGGGAAAATAATGTGTTTCTACAGAGATGGCCTTAAGACTCTTAGTCAGATGAGCCACTCAATATGAGCAGGACTCACTGAACAGACCAATCAGCTCCAGTTCTCGTCTGAATCTGATGCTGATTTCTTTTGCTTTCACTACAGTAAAAAGGTGAATCTGTCAACAGCAAATGCTTTAATTAGGGTCTTATCAGTTTTTAATTGTTGTTGTATGACTGGGACTTGATTTTTGTTTGCTCCTTGTTTACTGCAGAGTCATTTTGGGCGATGTATTTGTTTGTGGATTTGTATTGGTTGAGAACATGGAAAAAAGGACATTGGGCGATTATGCAGTGTAAAACTAACTTGGCCATATGAGAATACCTTCACCACATAGTGTAATTTTACAAATAACATGCTCAATCATTAATATTACTTTTTGCTGTCATGTTAACACTTTTTCTTGCTTTACTAGATTTTCCTGGGCGTTTATTTCCAGTTGATGTAATCATATTGATGTTAGAAAATTAAAATATGTGTTTTAAATTCTCCATTGAACTGCCCCGCACTTAAGACCTTCCTAATTATCTAGCTCAGGCTTACCTGCACTTTCGTGGTTTGTGATCAACTATTTCAGTCAACAGGTCATCTCAAGCAGGCTTCTAAGTGTTTAATATTTTAGTGTTTTAATATTCACACAAGTAGGTTCCAAGTAGGTGTGCCAAAACTGTCCAGTAGAGGCCCTTGGGTCCACATGATTGTCTGATTTGTGTCAGTTTCTTACACCTATGAATGTTCCAGTATCTCTGCAGTGCAATTGCCACATCATTTTATGTCTCCTATGTGCTTGGTTGTGCACGCATATTGACAAACTGTTTCGGGTAAAAAAAGGAAAAGAAAATCTGATTTGGCATCGCTTCATTGCATTGTGCAGGTATTGAGAAAAAACGCAATTAAGAAGATGGTGCCCAGATTTCCTGTCAATCACGTTTACGTTTGAGTAAGGCACGATCAACGTATAGAGCACCCCTGATATAGCAATAAATGCTTTAAATTATTTGTCTCTTTAATAAATGTGTAACTATTTTCATTTAAATTGCATGTAATGTGTAACCCAGACTGCCGTGAACTAACATCTCCATAAGGCAGAAGTCTGGAACTTTGTGCACCAAACATATTTTAAATAGACAAAACTATTCAAATACTTTTAAATGTTATGTATTTTATCATTCATTTAATGGGATTTGCACCTGAGGCAAGCTCCACTATAACTCCTCTCCTCCCTTGTGCCTTCTCCTTTCTTCCCTCTCATATGACTGCAGTTAAAGAAAGTGTGTGCTGTGGCCTGAAACTGGCCAGCAGTTTGAAAAGCAGTGCCAGACGGTTCATAGAAAGGGGAGAGGGTGGTTAATGTTTATATACAGACAGGCTGAGAAAGGAAATGCTTGTGCAATGAACTTTTTTCCTACTTTTAACTCCAATTTAACAGTCGTTTATGGGATTCCAGTCGAAGCCACCCCTTCCTTTTCCATGCTTTTCTGCATGTTTCTCTCGTTCACCATTTCTCCCCTCTAACCTTGCAACTTTTGCAGCTTGAACCTCTTAAATCTGCCGACCATATTTAGTCAGTGGGAGGGAGGGAACTATAATGTAAATAAAGCTTGAGCTAAAAGGGAGTCGATAAACTACTCTTGTGTCAGTGTCAAAATTGCTCGGAGGCTCTATTGAATTAGTCGGGACCTTTTCCTGTATTGGGAACCCATGAAGAATACCTATGTCGATTCCTCTCATTGGGCATTCCTGAAGCATCTGTAGATGTTCCAAAGTCTCCGGTGATTGGCTCTCTGGTGAAGACAGACGTGGCAACAATTTGGAGAAAATTAAGGAACGTCAGGACAATGGATGAGAAGTCTGAAGAAGAGAGTTCAAGCCTGCAGGCCATCAGACTGAAGCCGAGATCCTTAACGGGTTCTCCTATCGGATCTCCAACGTCCAAACTGTCTCCACGCAACTCACCACGCAACTCACCTCTGTTGTTCAGGAAACTTCTGATGAACCGCAGCATTGTCCTGCAGAGACGCTTCACACTTTCCCATACGCCCAGGTAGAACGATGTTCTCTTTTTCTTTTTTGTCCTCTAAAGCAGACCTTCCGACTTTACCTTTGAGGCAAGGTCAGCCTAGTCATTTAATGCTTTAATTACATGGTCTAGAAGCTTCCTTTTGATCCTTGTCACATTGCAGGTCTGCTTTTGCATATCAGGCAGATTTGAGCATCACGAGGAGACTCGCTGGCCTTTGTTTAGGTAATCCAAGATTTAAATCACTGGCAATGGCAAAAAAAGTGTTTCTGAAGTAAAGCTATCTTGTGTCGGCTTTAAAAAGAGGCTTTTGTTCTGTTTCAGGATCAGGCCTTTGATTTTTTGCCTAAGGTGTAAGAGCTTGTTATTCACCAGGGTTAAGCTATCAACGGCCTCTGTTTTGCTCTTGTGTGATTTGAACTAGACTCATCTGACAAAACCAAAGGAAATGTGTTTTGGTTTTCCTGTATCCTTAGATGCCATTTGATCAAAACTGTATATTATTTAGCTTTATTAATTACTTACTTCTTATTCTGGCTGCTCCTATTAGGCGTCGTCACAGTGGATTTTAGTCCTCATTATTAACCTGGTGGCATGTTTTTGTGAGAGGAAACCAGAGCACCTGAGAGAAACCCTTCTTGCTTTGAGGCAAACATATTTTCCGAGTCTCAGCAGTGTCTTGGGAGACCAGAGGACATAGACGGGCAATATTGCACTAATGAAAATAAGCGGACTTGGTTATTGATGCTAGATTGGAGTCGAAAGATAAGTGGGAATGTAACAGGACACCAAGATTAAGGGAACAATGTGTGGGGTAGATGAGAATTAATAGTTTTTGTTTGTTTGTTTGTGATTTTAACATCATGTTTTACACTTTGGTTACATTCATGACAGGAGTCGGTTACTTATTACACGTTTCATCAGTACACAGGTTACATTGAACAATTCTGTATCAATTCTGTATGGTTTTGGACTGTGGGAGGAACCAGGGCACCCGGAGTAAAACTACAGGGGCACCAGGAAATCATGCAAACTCCACACAGAAAGGAGCCAGACCACCCCACTTTAGGATTGAACCCAAGACCTTCTTGCTGTGAGGCGACCAACTTAGCCACTGTGCCGCCCCAGATAAATATCAAGAGCAGCATTCGAGATAATATATATTTATAGTTCATATTAAATTTTATTGTATTATGGTTTGAGATAATATAGTTCCCAGTTTGTGAAGACAGTATTGTATCACATATTGATATATGATCCAGCATTTTGGGACAATATATGTAAACCTCCAACGCACTACAGATGTTTTCATGAAAAAATGTAGTTTGCCAGACCAGAGATGCTCGTCTCCGATTCCAGTTGGTTTTGGATCATGTAGTGTGAAAGCTACACTGACTTTAAAGACTCTAGATTACAAGATTGTGCCATGTGACTTTGGAAGAAATGTCCTAAATAAACTAGGGGAAAAGGGGTTCTAAGCCTGTTCATAACAGTTCACTGATCCCAAGGATGTGGCTCTGTAGACAGTCTATTTCCATCTTCACCACTTCCTGCTTTTCATGACATGTTTCATGTTTGGACATTTCAAAATAATATATTTTAAATAATCACCCAAAAGTTCTTCTTTAAAGAAAAAAACATTTAATAATGAAATGATGAATGTAGCAGTCCATCATTTATTCATCAGTCTAGAGTAACTGTGCTATGATCCTTCTCCAAACATTTCTAATACTCAGATCCTCTTCAACTTCTTAAGTGGAATTTGACATCAGGGAAAGCTTCTTTACCCTGAGGACATGACCAGCAGATTTAGAAACCTCCTGCATGAGGGGTAGATGACTGCATTCGCACTGTGGCACTTTATCCCTCCGTATGGTGAAAAAAATGTAGTCGGCGACGGCACATATGTCGTGTGAGGGTGTAAGTTAGTCTGTGGCTCATCAAGGTCAGGGCGGGGGTGATGTGAGCTGTAGAGGAAGTTACCAAAACTGGAAACAGAAAAAGAGAGGTGATGTTATAGAACTTCACAGTGATACATTAAGTTGAGGTGTCAGCTTTCATAAAACCACAATAAAACAATTTAATATAAATTGTCTACAAATAGAAATAAATTAATGCTACTAAGGCTCTGTGTGGGAGTGAAAAGATTACACCAAAAGCACAAAGTGACATGCTGTAATACAGAGGCTTTGGGAAGAACTAGCTGACGGAGTGTTTTGAATTTAATTAGAATTATTATAATTGATATCCACTGTTATACACTAAGAACTTATAATGATTAAAATGTTAACATATTCCAAACATTTTCTATTTATTTTCAAGGCTGCCCTAAGACATTGATTGTAATTTACAGTTTATTGTACTGTGCACGCTACCAGATCGTGTCTCATTCAAACAGGTCTATGAGGTTTAAGCTTTGTCAACGTAGCTGCACCTCAACCCACCTAAAACACTGCAAATATAGAAAGTTTTCATTCATCAGTCGCCAGCTGGTGTCATTTTTGCATGTTTCCTTTTCTAACTTACACTGTTACAAATATGAGTCACTAAATATCTACCACTTACACTATGTCTGCTGCTGAGAAGCGCACCCTTAGCATAATACTGCCAACACTATTTCCTGTTTTTGTTTGTTTGTCTTTTCGCACATTTAGTGTATTTTTGAAAATGTAGTGAGCTGCCTTGCTTACTGTCTACATAGACAGCTTCCTAGTGTGGGTTCTGTACTTAGGTTATTCGAATGTGCTACTTAGACAGTGATTACGAGATGGCACAACACACTAGCATGTCGAATAATGTCTCCCTCTGTGTATTGTAAATGCTTAAACTTCACTGACAAGCCAGATCTTGCTAATAAATACTCTCTAAACATCAATAATACTTTATTAAGATGTGAAAACAACTTTCTTTGTGCCGAATCAGCCACCATGTTTGTTTTTTGAGAGAGAAAGCCGCCATCGACTTCATGTCAAAGCACCGACTGCACCCCAAACCAGAGCATGGCTCAACGGGCATGGTGGGATCGTAAAAATGTACTTTATTTCTTATGGGAAAAATAGATATAACATGCGGAACATTTTGACTTAAGCCCTTCAGAACTCATTAATTTCAAGGGTCCACTGTTTTGTTTTCATCAGATTCTGTGTTCTCTTTGACTCAAAGTCTAAAAAATGTGCTGTGTATTTTGGCTGACTTACTTCCTAATACACATCATTACATCTCCTGTGTTTGTGGAATCAGTAGCTTTAGATAAGATTTTCATTCTTTTTAATAAATTGAGCTCTGAAGATTATTTTCTTACCAGTCTGGAGTGATGATTGTGTCCAGTTATAGTGTAATCGAAATTGCCTGTGATTTGAAACAGTAATGACTAACATTAAAGTGCATTGAAAGCTAAAGGAGTTTTAATAACGGTGGGAATTGACGTAGCTTTAGTGGATTATTAACTGGAGTGTTTAAAGGTAAAAGGTGAGCATGTGGACCCACAGGAAATATTTTTGTTCTGTTTATTCTCTCATGAAGGATGTCTGGATATGAAATCAAATTGAAATAAGATAAAAATAAGATCTGATAGATCAGTGAAGTAGATGAAATGTATAAAATTACTATACATGGAAACGTATGGGTATGGAAAATGACTGGGTCATAGCATTTCCAAAACTGTAGCTCTTGTGGGGTGTTTCCGGTCTGCAGTAGTCTGTATCTATAAAAAGTGGTCCACAATGCTAAAACAAACTAACTCCCCAGAGCTGAGATTTTGAATACATCGTATCGAGTCTCGGCTCTGCCATCCAGCTTGCGAGAACTTCTCATGACTAAACTGTTAACTCAGCTTGCTGGTTGAGAAATATGATCAGGGTGGTACACGTGTGACAGTTTAGCTCTCCTCAATCGTGACGGTGAGTCAGCTTTAGAAGAGAGAATGCGTAATGCACTTGGGTACAAACAATTGGGAGATGAATGCAAAATAGTGGTCCAAGTTACGGAACAGTGGTAAACCAGCGGCAGGGTCATGAGCAACCGAGGCTCTTGATGCATGTATGGTGGCGATTATGACCCTTGTATAATGGCAACAATAGATGAAATTGCTAAAGGAGGTCATGCTGGTTCAGATAGAAAGGTGTCAGAATACACAGTGCATCAGTTGTAGGGCTATTTTTGCAGCCAACATAGGAGGACCAACACAATATCAGGAAGTATGTCTGATCAGTCAATGGATATAAAAACAAGCTTAAATAAAATATTCATAATGAAGTCATAAATAAATATCACTGCAATGTTTTCTCAATACAAACCAGTAAAGTTAAGTTCATACAGTACATATAATGTGATTGATTTCATGCACCGTTAAGCAATTAATGTGGCTAAATGATCTGAAGTTAACTAGTCGGCCATAGTGTACATACGTTCCAGCATGCTGAAGAATGTTAGTGTTTTACGCAGGTGAATGAGCCAACCCCATAAAACACCCAACAGTGTTTACTTTATGTGAAGCACTGCCTGTATTATCAGTGATTAGCTCTAGTGTCTAACGATAAAGAGAGCGTTTACCTCTTCCAGCTAAAGACAGCTTTAGATAAACACACAGATAAACATGGCTGCAGAGATGATATATAGGTGTTTTGACAGCTGCTGCTGTCATACGGGGGGTGGGGATGTACAGGGACTCGGCTCTCTGCTTCGACCGAGTTTGCAAAGCAGTGTCATGGCTGCATGCTAAATATGCTTTCACAGCAGGACAGATTTACATACAAAGCAAACGTATGCTGCTTTTACTGCAGATTGTTTTGAAGCAGTGGGGTGTTGTTTTATTTTGGAGGGCAATTTTAGTGCGTTGACCATCTTTGTGAAAGGCTTATCACAAATACATTTATAGGAATTTGTTGAGAAAATACTGAGTATGAAAATCAAATGAAAACACTGACGTTTATTTGACACTTGAGATATTTCATGTCTTGTTTGCTCAGTCTAATTTCATTTATTAATTAACATACATTCCTTCATTTCAGGCCTTCATTTCAGGCCTGCAACACATTCCAAAAAAATGGGCAATTTGGTTCTACTCATAGTGATGCTAGATCTCCAGTATGTCAACATATGTGTGAGAATGTTATTGCAATATTTCGTGTAAAGGCCAAAAGTTCAAGCTTAAGCTGAAACAAGAACCACCCACTCAACACATGGACTAGGGATTACTTTAGCAAACCATTGTGAAGCGCTACAATACAGAGTCACATCCACAAATGCCACACAGCGTTAAGTTAACCATGTCCAGAAAAGGCGTCGACTTTTCTGCTCTTTGAGAAATCCAGGATGGACCATTACACCTTGAAAATGGGAATTATGGTCAGATGAATCAACGTTCCAGGTCACTGTGTGCTCTGGAACAAGGACCATCCAGACTGTTGTCAGGAACTAGTTAAAAATGTCTGCTATTGTGTGAAGCGTCTACTGTGCCCTTAGCAAATCTTTAGCAACAAATGCTGTTTTCAAGATGTCGGCCGTGTTTTAGCGATTTGGGGGCATGGTAGTGTGTCTTTGTTACCTTAATGATGGGGAAAAGTACAATTTGCGGACGTACTTAGTGGACGTACTTAGTGGACGTACTTAGTCTCTTAATTGTTTGTGTGTGTTTTTTTGGGCAATAAACCAATCAGCTTGTCAATTGCCATTTCCTTTAAGAGTCTTCTGAAATCTATTTAAGCGGCACAGCTTCTTGAATTTTAACTTCTTACCAGAGGCAACTGACCATGCTGTGAAGGTGTGCGAACACTCCAGTGATAATAGTACAATATGATTGTACACCAGTTCACCATTCCTGACTTTTAATGTACCTTGTAAAAACACTTAGCCTATTTATCAAATAATTTCATTTACTTACCAGACTACAGGTGACTCCTGTGCAGGCTGATCTTTGACATGTGCACAGGTTTTACTTCCAGCCCCAACTGGAATTTATATAAAATATAAAATAAATAAATTGTTCAATATTGTTAAATCTGATTCATCAGAAATAAACAAATGCACAATAGATTAAGTAATTAAAAGCAACAAGCTTTTGCATAGTGGTCATATAAAAACGGAATATGTGACAATGACAACCCTGTACTGTTGCACATCTTAAGACAGGTTTACAGGAAGAATGGGACAAAGTTGAAAAACTAAATAATTTGGTATACTTTTAGCCAAAAAGGAATGGTTACATTACAAAGTGGTAAATGCTCTACTAACATTTTTATAGGAATGTTTTATATGAATGTATGTTTATTAATAAATGTAAAATAAACGTAAATGCAGAAAGCTTGGGGGCCCAAGAGAAGCCACCTTGCAGATTTAGGACTTTTGCTGCTGAGCTATGACTGTCTTATACTATAGCTATGGACTGTACCAAGCAGCTTTAAGTATGCTTGAAGAGGTAAAATTGGCCTGGGACACCTTTTTGAAAAATGTTTATTATTTCAAAGACCCTCATAGATGATAGATTAAATTGAATACTGGGGAAATCACCTAGGGGGTAGTACAGGAATCAACTTGTCTGAAATTTCTACTGGTTTACAGCAGTGGTATTTAAATTGTGGGTTGGGTTTCCCTGGCAAACTGTTGGCTGGGAATTAGCAAGTCATTTATTTTTATTTGGCTTTCTTTAGAATCTATCTTTCTTTAGAATTTGAGGTTTTCACAATGTTTTAGTCATGCAGTCACATGTTTGCAGATTGTAGAATATAGATAATTACAATATGGGATATAACTAAATATTTACATTTACATTGTTAGCATTTAGCTGACTCTTTTATCCAACACAACTTAATGTTAAAGTGAATCAGAGCAATTGAAGGATAAGGGCCTTGCTCAAGGGCATCAAGCATCTTCTTTTGATGTGGCGCTTGCCGGGTCAAGCCCTACCAGGTTGCCACTGTTGGGATCTGGAGCCAGACCCTTTATCCTGTCTGCTCTGGGGCTGCCATATGTGGCTCTGACACCAGCTGGCATATGTGAAGAAAGAACTTAATTTCATAATAAATTGTGTTTTATATCATTCTAAAAGCTCTAGATACTGGACTGTTTCTGTCACTCATGGTGAGGCAATGTGGCCGTGGTGAGGTTCAATGTTTATTTAAAAATCTTGCCAAAAATAAGCATTGAGTTTTGCTTAATTGTTGTAGGGTTTTAATTACACTGGTTTATTGGATTTAGTCTTTTCTCCTAAGCTTTTATAAACTGTCTGTGTGATAGTTTTACAGCATCTCACAAATATGAGTGCACCACTCACATTTTTGTAAATATTGTATTATATCTTTTTATTGGACAACTCTGACAATGGAAAGTAGTCGGTGTACGGCTTGTATAACAGTGTAAATTTGCTGTGCCCTCAAAATAATTCAACACACAGTCATTAATGTCTAAACCGCTGGCAACAAAAGTGAGTACACCCCTAAGTGACAATGGCCAAATTCCGCCCAAAGAGTCAATATTTTGTGTGGCCACCACTGCCTTGACTCTCTTGGGCATGGAGTTCTCTAGAGCTTCACAAATATCCACACAAATTTCTTCATGACTACATCACACATCTGGTGGATGTTAGAGACCTTTCATTGATGGATGCCCCACAGATGCTAAATTGAGTTTTGGCTGGAGACATGCTTGGCCAGTCCAGCACCTTTACCCAATGGTCACCTTGGAGGTGTATTTGGGGTTGTTATCATGTTGGAATATTGCCCTGTGTCCCAGTCTCTGAAGGTAGAGGATCATGCTCTGCTTCATGTGTCACAGTACATGTTGGCCTTCATGGTTCCCTCAATGAACTGTAGCGTCCCACAGCTGGCTGCGCTCATGCAACACCAAACCATGACACTGCCACCACCATGCTTGACTGTAGGCAAGACTATCTTGTCTTTGTACACCTCAGGACATGGTTCCAGTAATTCATGTCCTTAGTATGCTTGTTTTCAGCAAACTGTTTGTGGGTTTTGTTGTGCATCATCTTTAGAAGAGGCTTTCTTCTGGGACGACAGCCATGCAGACCAATTTGATGCAGTGTGTGGCGTATGGTGTGAGCACTGACCGGCGGACCCACCACCCCTTAAACTATCCAGCAATGCTATTTTTTCTTCTGATCACAAGCTCAGTTCTCTAACCACCAGACCACAGCTGCCTTCAATGGTTTTGGCAAAGGCTGAAACGATTACTCGAGTAACTCGGTTAAATTGATCACAAGAAATCCTCGAAGCAAAATTTTCGCCTCGAGGAATCGTTTAATCCATACAACTATATAAATCTAATGAAAAAATATAATAAAATAATTACAAAAATGTGAGGGGTGTACTGATATACTGTTTTTCATGATAGAGTATATATTGTTACAATTTGTCAAAGGGTCAATTTGTCACATTATTATTATTATTATTATTAGTAGTAGTAGTAGTACTAGTAGTTGTAGTAGTATAACTCTTAAAAACAAAAAAGCTGTACTGAAATTAAAAACTAAAACTAGTGTGCTACTATTCAAATGTTGGCACCTGCAGTCAAATCATGTTTTTTTTCCTTGTGCAAATATATACACACGATATTAAAGGAACTAAAACATTTACAACTTAACTGCATAATAATAGCAATAATAATAATAATAATAACATCAACAATAAGGGTTATGGGTCGCCACAGTGGATTTTGACCTGTATTAATAATAATCTTCCCTATTTTTCTGGGCTTGGAACTTAGTGGCTAGGTACCTAAAGGGTGATTTAGTGTCTCCACTTAACCTTACTACATATTATTAGACTGTAGGAAGAAACCAAAGCTCTCGGTGGAAACCCACGCAGACACGAGGAGAACATGCAAACTCCACACAGAAAGGACCTGGACTACCCTATCTGGAGATTGAACCCAGGACCTTCTTGCTGTGAAGATACAGTGAGGTCACAGTGCTTCTCACTTAGCCACCATGCCGCTCACTATAATAATAATAATAATATAGTGACAAATCGCAACAATCAGAAAAAGATAAATTGTTTATTTTAATGGCAAGCCGTAGCCAAGTGTTTAAGGTACTGGACTAGTAACCAGACCTAGCCACTAGGTTCCAAGCCCAGATAAATAGGAAGGATTGTGTCAGGAAGGAACATCTGGTGTTGAAAGTACATTAAATTAATAATACATGTTACAACCCACTGTGGCGACTCATAATCCCGATAATAATAATAATAATAATAATAATAATAATAATAATTAGTTCTGTTAACACTGTGTACTTATTTGCACAAGGAAAAAAACATGATTTGACTGCAGGTGTCCAACATTTGAATAGCACGGTGTTTGTAGTTTTTAATAATGGTACAACTTTTTTTATTTGTTGTTTTGAGTTCTATTACTAATACTACTTCGCATATGACTACCATCTGCCCGGCTGCTGCTGTTTGGCATCTGAACAAGATTCTTAACCCTCAGTTGCTCAGCCTATATACTCTAACTGACATTTAAGTTGCTTTGGACAAACCTGTCTGCTAAATGTTGAAATTATACTTGTAATATGTTTAAATATGTTAAATCCATTCAATGAAAAGAAGTTGAAATAGCGGTATACTGGTTCATTTAGCTTTGATTCCTTGCACGGTCTGGATTTTCCACTTGCTACCATGCCATAGCATAGTTAATACCAGAGATGGAAAGTAACAAATTACTTTTACACTAGTTACTGTAACTGAGCAGTTTTTGTGTGCTTGTACTTTTTAAAGTATATTTTATAATCTGTAATTTTACTTTTACTTTTACTATGTAATAAGAATTGTAATTACTTTGTTTTCAAATAGCATCTGTTACTGACTAAAATTATATCAAATACGAAGCCTCTGTGAATCTGCTGTAGTGATTACTTTAAATTCATTTAAAACTTAGCTTAATATATTATGCTTAAAGATAAAGAATGTAAAGTATTGCTATAATGCAAAATACCGATGTTACTCCTATATGTACTGTCATTCATGCAAGTGGGTTTTCTTCTTTCTAGTATAAGTACAAACAGTAATAATTTAATGTAGTTAAAATACAGTAAAATGTATGGACACTCAGTAAAAACGAAGAATATTGTTTGAAGATGATGATGATGATGATGATGATGATAAAGATGTGGACCGGTAAACTGTTATGATCTGGTGATGTTGGAAATGTAGCAGCAGCCAATAAGCAGCAAGGAGAAATGGATTGGCTACTTTCAAAACTCCCGCCTCTCACAAGTTACCATTTCACCATCCCAAGCTGGCTGCTTTTATATGTAAATATATAGCTGAATTTACATTAATATTGATGTTACAAAATGAGTAGTGGAGTATACTAGCACAGCAAGAAGGTTCTGGGTCGATCCCTAGGTGAGGAGGTCCAATGCAATTGAGGTATAAACTTGATTAATCGTAACCATCTTGTAAAACATGATGTTAAAATCCCAATAAACAAACAAATAAACTAAATTAGTAAATTATATTGTTCTTAATAATTCAACATTAAATACATAAAATATTATATAAAATTGCAGAGGATATTTGAGGTTTCGGTGAAAGGAAAAATCCATAAACCGGCCGGCAACTATAAGCCCGGCAACCTTCTGATCACTAGCCAAGTACCACTAAGCCATCACTGGCTTATAAATCTTATTTTATTTCCCTAATGGAAAACTAAGAGTGATGTTATATTATTGAAAGATTTAAATATCCTTCATTATATAGACAGTGATATTAATTATCCTATGTACTTATGACAATAAGTTTATGATTGATCTAGCAAGCTGAAAACAAAGCACAATATCCAATGATATACGTAGAATGGGGTGAGAAGTAATGCCCATTCATCCCTCTTCCCCCTAAAAAAGGTAGGCGTCCTTCCCACCATGTGCCCCCATCAGACTTCCTCATTTCTTATCAGGCTGACAATACACAAAATAGCTTGTGTGTTTGTGTGTGTGTTGCTAGCGCCTTAAGGGGATGCAGTGTGCACATGTTAGGCTGGGCCAGTGTAGGCAGGCAGATAGGAGACACCCAGTGCTGGCTCCGACAAGTCAGAACACACACATGCACACACACACACACCCACACACATACTGTCCCAGTGTGTGACCGTCCACCACTTTCGCCTTCCTGTGCTACTTCTCAACAGTTTAGTGCCTCTCGGAACATGCATATGGTCCCGGATGAATTTATTCGATCCTCTCTCAGTTCTGTCTCTCTCGCTCTGTAGTCTTAGGCCTTTGCTGTGTTCTAACTTTGGATACACTAGAGCAAAACAAATATGGAAATTTAGTAGGACCTCATACCCCTAGCACACGTCTCCTGGGATCCTGCATTCCCCCGCGCTGAAGAGAAAGATTGACGCTCGGCAAACTCGCTTTTCCTTTCGTTCCGCGACTCCTTAAAAGATCTTAAAGAAAAGGAGACTTGATGGGCTTGTCAAACTCTACATTGGAAAAGTTCTCTTTTAGCGTTGTGAGGCATAGTGAGCCCATTTGAACTAGTGCTCAGAGCTGGAGGTGTGCAGACTTGCTCGTGGTTCTGACCGAGCAAGTAAGATTTTGCTCTTCTCAACTAGATCTCAGATCCTGGACTTATTACTTCAGCTTTAAGTGTCAAGTGAGATTTTTCTCCCACAAAACGTGCCTTTGTTGCATGAGCGTTGCAAAGTGCACAATGATTATTTCTCTGAGTTGAGAGACACGCCGTGTCGAAGCTGAAATGATGCACAAGGATCTCCGCTTACCTCGAAAAAGTTCGCTGTTCAACTTTGTGACAGGCCGGAGAAGGCACTCTTGCATCGGGTAGGTTTTATTTTCTGTTGGTGTTTTATTTGCTATTTTTGCTTGTTTCTACTATGCTGTAACTTCCCAACATACGACCTCACAATCTCTTTCTTTTGTTCTTGAAATATGTGAAATAGTTTGGATTGCTTAATCCATGGGGAAGTTTGAACATTCATTTTTTTATGTTTTTGTTTTTGATAATCCAGCAATCAGTCAATCATTCTTGATAATGAGTGAGGGACCCCTGCGGCATGAGCTGCTCAATCCAAACTATTTGGCGTTTCACTGGCACTAGTGCATTCCAGATTACCTGGAATGTTAGAGCTTTAAATGGGTAAAAGGCAGGAACTAGGAATTGCAGCGATTTGCTGTGCGAGACACTGTTGATCATGAATGAAGCTTAGCAGTTTGAGTACAGGTCTAGTATTTTGAAAGTTGCTGGGTCAAGCCTAACCTCTGCTAGGTTGCCACTGTTGGGCCCTTACATTAGGCCCTTAATTTTTAAGACAAAGTACAATGGAAATGGATTTGGGTTAAGATATGGTAGGTTGTCCACATTTGTTTGTATGTCTGCGAATACTGATTTATGGGCTGTGTGGAGACAGATCAATGCCCGCCTGTCAATGCCTGTGGTGTGTGTATGGGTGTCTGGATCTGGTGCTGTGTTGGGGGATGGTTTCGGGTTGGAATAGGGACACTGCCAGCCTGGTACAGCTGAAAACCAGTGATGTCAGGGATGAGTCCAATAACCAATGCACTATAGCTCACTTTATTTGACACAAAGCGCAGTTGTCCTATAGCCTTTTTACATAAGTACCCATGATGCAGCGCAAAGGACAATGCAAAGCTTATGCAAAAAATCTGGCAAAACGTTTGCATATGTTGCATAAGTTCAAAGTGCTTCATGCAGTCTTATATATTTTTTTAGAAATGTGTGATTTATAGGATATATAAGACAAAGAATGCAAAGGAGTCAATCCAGGGTAATTCCATGTGCAGGACACGTTTTATGAGATATTTTACCTTGAATTAAAACATATAGTAAAGTTTTTTTTGACAGATGTCAACCTTTGGCTTGTAGTAGTTTCTTTTGCTACAATCTGAAGGACCATTTATAAAAAAGCATCTCTCATATTGAATGTTTTAGTTTTTTTCTCTTGAATATTTTTGGATGTGTTGTTGCTTAGCTCTTGAAGAAATATCAGCAGGCCAGCCACCTCTGGCTTTGTTTAATTATTAGGATTTTAACTTCATGTTTTACACTGTTGGCTACATTCATGACACATGGTAGTTATTCATCAAGTTTCATTAGTACCCAACTATATATTAAACACAGTCGTAGACCATTTTCTATCTCTAATAAACCTCTCATGTTTCTAAAGTGTGCAAGGAGAACACAGCATCTGTAGTAAACCCACACAGACACAGCGAGAACATGCAAACTCCACTCAGAAAGGTCCCAGACCGTCCCAAAGGGGATCGAACCAGGGACCTTCCTGCTTTGAGGCGATAGTGCTACCCACTTAGCCACCATGCCTAAGAAATGGAAAATGTTTTTGTGGCTTAATATATCCCACCCACTAGCAGGTGCCATGATGAAGAGATAACCAGTGTCATTAACTTTTCCTGTCACTGGTCATTATGTTATGCTTGATCATTTTAGTCTTTAAAGGATTACTAAGCAATAATTTAATCTTTTTTTAAATCAACAATGTTTTTCTTTCTTGTGTGAGCTAAATAAGCACCTAACAAGCTAGCAGTATTTCCAGTACTTGAAATAAAGTACCAAGTCAAAAATAATATGCCTCTCCTTAGGGGACAAGGGCTTTTTCATTTGAGATATTACAGACTGCAGTCTTGACATAAACCTTGAGATATTTCCAAAAAGCTAATAGATTTTTGGATATGTGACTTGTCTGCTTGTGCAGATAGAGCGGGAACATGGGTTCCTCTTACAATCGCTCTTTTAAATCCCCACAAACATTAATTCATTTACTTTTAATGGACTGGCTAGAACATAATTAGATGTTCCAAAAGCTAGTTTGTCTCATAGAAGACATTTACATTGGTAGCACTGGATCCAAATGTAACACAACATTTAACATTTAATCCCATGAAACTTTGTTTAGTATGGTCATATGTATTTCGTATTTTTATCTATTTAGTATAATTTTTAATACAGCTTGTGTGGGGTTAAATGAAGCACTGAGATTGTTACGTTGTTGCTACACTGCAGTAGTTCTTAACTTTGATTTCTGTACCCCACAGGCTGAGGTTTCCACCTTTCCCAAAAAAGGGATTCAATGAATGAATCATTATAGATTTTTTCGATTGCAATACTAGCCCTTTACTGTTGGGATCCAGGGTTCTAATAAGCTCTGGTATAACATGAAATAAAAATAAATGTTTGCTGAATTATTGCCCATGTACGGCGTATTCGTATATAAATCTTCATTTGTGTGGAAAAAACTGACACTGTAAGAGTCCACATGTATGTGTTTAGATGTATTTCCCTCACTGTTTTACTTTTAAACTTGTGTTATAGCTCAGTCTGCTGAGAAATTGTGAGAAACATCTTGTCAGAGAGAGATTAAAGCACTTATCCTTAATGAATGTCACTTCTCGTGTGAATGCAGTGTTGATGTTTGAATAAGAATAGTATTATATTCAGTACAATATGCACTTAGGTGCCCAAGTTGTGTAGATTTCCCACTAGCAGATCTCGGTCAGCTGGGCGGCATCGCTTCTGTGTAAAGGGGTAAAAAAGGGTTCCGCTAAGGTGCCCCAGCAGCGGAAGAAGATTTGACTACACTACTTTGGAAATTATTGGAGAAAATGCATAATATATATATGCCCGATCAAAATTAAGAGTTAGTTTTACAATTTATGAGTATGTGTTCGGCCAAAAATGCAGTGTGGTTTTATTCAATAAACAACAATAATAATTAGAATAGAATAAAATAACGCTGCTCATTTGGGTCAAACTCATAAATGGTCAAACTAGATAAAATCATACTTTTAAAGGTTTTTTTGCATGATTTGTAAAATTGTTTGTTACGTAACATTACATAATAATAGACTTTACAATAGAACAAATTATATTGTTTTTACAATAGAAAACAGGACCTGTGATTGACTGGGGACCTGTCCATAATGCTCAATAAATCTGACCCATCATGACCCTGACCAGAAAAATAGACAAGTGAAATAGACAATGATTGACTGTACTGTATCTGGTCTATCTATCCAGTGTGTGCAGTACTCGAAATCACTGGAATGAAGCTGACAGTGTGAACAGGATGAAATAAAGCAGATTTAATCATTAATTCTGTGATAACCAGCAGGGTTATTCTTAGACATGTCCTTTTTTAGAGAAGGCCGGCCCACTCATTCCCATCGGACCCCGTTTCCGTCTCTAATCTTTTCCAGATGTGGTGATGTTACAGACATGACTGCATCAAAGCATAAGTCTTCAAAGTGTATCAGCTTGTGCATGAAATAGCTTCACAATCGCTCATATTTGTTACCCCGTCAGGCAAAAATCATGGTCAGGTTAGATTTTCTAAGGTTTATGCACCATTCTGATTATATACTGGGACCAGTTGGTAGTGCTGTCACCTCACACCCCGAAAGGCCTTATTTTAGGAGGATGGATGGAGTTTGCATTTTCTCCCTTTTGGATACTTTAAATAATTTTAATAATTAGTATTTATTTGCAATCTCTAGGGCTCATGATAGCTTTGTTTCAATGCTACCCAAAAATTATCAATAACGTGGTTCAGTTCAGTTAATTGTCTTTAATCCTTTATCGTAATTAGGGTCAGGGTGGGGTGCTGGAGCCTATCCCAGCTGTCCAATGGGCACAAGGCACAAGGTAACACCCTGGATGAGGCGCCAGTACCATCACACTCAATCATGGTTTTTTATGATATTCTTGGTGTAACAGGCCTACCTGATGTAGAGATCAGCAGGGAAAAGGGTTACAAGATTATGTCCTTCTGCATTGCCATTTATGACCAATTAGGAGAGAAGGGAAACACATTGATTGATGTATCTGTTGATTTTATCTAACAATCCACAAAAAACCTGAATTTTCTGAGTAACAAAGGATCAGTGTTTTACATTCTAGCACTACTTTACATTCTTTTTAAGGCTAATGTATTAAGCTGAGTTTTAATTGAAGTTTTGGGAACATATATTCGGTTTAAACTGTAAAAAACCACAATTCACGTTTTTTCACAATTCACGGGTGCTCTAGGAATATATCACGCACAAATTTTGCAGTGGTTGCTGGGCCCTTGAGTACGGCCCTTGAGTACGGCCCTTAATCGTCTCTGCTCTGCTTCAGTGACAGACTGTGCCTTTACCCCAGTTGGGATATGCAAAGAAAGAATGACCTGTATATTTTTATATGACAAATAAAGGCATTGTCTACGCCAACACACTCACTGGCGTGTTTTAAGAGATCACGAGAGTTTACAAAAACTTCCGTTCATTTTACAAAGCTTCTCATCTGAGATCCTGAAGGTCATAATATGGATTCCCACAGCAAGTCACTCTAGAGACCAGAGAGAGAGAAATACGAGAGCGTCACTGGCTCCAAAAGTGTGTCTATTGTGTCCTACAACTACTCTGAGCAGCCTGTCATCTCCTTATAAAGATCTGTGCTTCACACTTACCCTTCCATCAGATAAAACACCGCAGAACTTTGGGTCTTGCTTTATATGGGTATCTGTTGGATGGCGTACAAATACTTCCATTGTTAACAAACAATCTGGTAACCTGATTTCAATAACCTGATACAGCATGTGTTGAAATTTTTCTTAATTGTTGAGTTTCTACATGTCAGGGCTTAAGGTCATAGCAGATCACTGAAGCTGCTCAAAACCAAATATGTATTTATTTAGATAAGCTCTTGATATTACCTTCGTGTATAAGCCTTTAGCTACTTTCTTAATTATTATTGATTTATTATACGCATATGTATCATTCATATACACCAACTGGGTAAAACCTTATGACTAATGACAGGTGAAGTGAACAACACTTATTATATCTTAATCACGGTACCTGTTATATTAGGGATATATTTGGCCTCAAGAGAACATTTCATCCTCCTAGCTGATGTTAGAAGCAGGACAAATAGATAAGCATAGGGATTTGAGCGAGTTGTGATGGCTAAACAACTGGTTCAGAGCATCTCGAAAACTCCAGCTCTTGTGGGCCATTCTGAGTCTGCAGTAGTCAGTATCTATCAAAAGTGGTCCAAGGAAGAACCAGTGGTTAACCAGTTCATGAGCGAAGACTAGACTTGTCTGACTGGGGTTTAAACTCCAGTGGAAGTTAGTTCTAACAACAAACAAGTAAATTCCAAAAGGATAAATTTTAAACAACTTATTTTTGATTAGACAGAAAAAGTACATTTTGCTTACATTGCTTAAGGGTTTACATAAAAAAAATCAGATTCAAGTTAAAGCAGTAGATTGAACACATTCCTTCTTGCATGTCATTGGCTACTGCAAGACTTTGATACTTTAAATACACACATGGAAATACTTGCTTCGAAATTTGTAGCCTGGTCTGGAACAAGAGAGGCAATTAATAAAACGATAACAGTGTGACCGGTCTGAAAATATCCTCCTGATCCCCAGAGTTCAAGCAACAGTGTGATCATGGTGTCTGCCTGCGTCAATGCTCCATCCCTGGTCGCGGCAGGGTTGACCTTCCAATCGATCCCTAATGAACAAATCCGATGCACATTATATCATTCTGTTCTCTCTCGGTGGCTCGACTTATACACAAACATGAGAAGAATTCACTTTCACTGTTGCATAAGCAGCCATGAGAAAGTGGCTTTGCAGGTCACAAAGTAAGCAACTTGAGAGTTTTATCTGCAAATATTTATCTCCAGCCAAAGTGTTTGAGAAAGGAAAAATACACAGTAAGAGTTTTGTGCATTCTTTTGGGGTTTTGGCCTGACCTCTTCTGGTCTTATTAGGAATTCTAGGCTTTAAGTATACTACAGAAGTCTTAGTTCACCATTTGATTTGATGTTTTAGTTATGGTATAATGACCATAAATATTTCTCATTCTCAGAAAATGCAAGTGTTTTACATTAATTTGCCTTTCATTTAATTTCCCACAGTTTAAAGCTGATATATTTTATATGTTGTCTCTGATATTTGATGATATAATGCACTCTACAGAAAGACAAATTCAAATCCCTTCCATATTTCTTTTTTATTCCTTATTAGCATATTCAATTACCCACTTGTGTCACACCTTCTCCACCCTTATGACGATCCCAGCTCTGATTTAGGAGAACGAAGCCTACCCCCTCCGACACAGGCAGCAGTCATATGCATTTATCCACCTGAACTTTAAGAATTCCACACTGAGAAGGAAGCGATACACTCCCATCAATGCCCAGCCAGCAGAGGGCGTTACTGCATCAGTCATGACAGAGACCCTATCTGGCTTTAATCCCGGCCCAATATGAACAACAGGACAGTCGTTGGTAATGTGTTTTTTTTCCCCTGAGGCCCTTTGGCTTGGTAAAAATATTCACTAAAGGTCCAAAAACTGAGCAGTGTAAACATATCTGTAAATATTTTATCCAAAATAAATAAATATTGGTAGCTCAGTTGGATCAGCAGTAAAGCACATGCTGAACACCAGAGCTGGGATCTCAAATACATAATATGGAGTCTCAGCTCTGCCTTGCTGCAGAACCACGACTGGCCTTTTGTTTACATTGAGGTGGGACTAAACCTTATAGGGTTGGTCTCATAACTGGTGCAATTATTACCTTTGCTGGGACCTAGCTTCGTTCTACTCAGTCAGACACAGGGTCTGCATTAGGGGAGACACAATTGGGTCTAATTAGACACACTAACACATGAGAAAAAGGGAGAACATGCATAAATACAATACAAATAAATAAATATTAAAACCTGCGTACTGTACTACTGGGGGATTTCAAACACAACTATATGCTGTGTTTTCTAATAAAGACACTGAGAAATAATTATATAATGGCATTATATCATTACTGAAAAATCTAATAGGAAGTCATTTAAAAGATCTAAAAGACTTTTAGGCAGGGCTGTTGCTGAATGGAACTTTTAACAGAACATTTGATGTTAAAGGGCTCTTTGGGGGAAATGTTTAATGGCAGCCAGATTTAATCTGTAATGAGAGTACCATCTGGGAAAAGTCTTTGGAAATATTGGCTGAGGTGTGTCAAAATGACCATGGGTACAGCCACGTGCTGCCTAAAATCTGCCCTTTTAAAATTATAGTCAACTTTAGTAAACAAACGAAACTGAGACATGTTTGGCAGTCATACATACTATTGCTATACTACATGCTTTTTTACTGTGGTTAGAAATTGTTTGCAATCACTATCTGTGAATGGTTGTCCATGTACTTCCAGTATATGCATGGTTTTTCTCCATGTTTTGTTCCACCTCGAAATCATATATTTTGCTGCTCTAAATTGCTGTTAGGTTTGAGTGTGTGATGTACTTTGATTGTGTGTTCAGGACCTATTGCACCCAGTTAATCATGAATAGATGATGTGTATTGACCCAGAATACTGTCAAAGTAATTAAGAAGTTAAAGGTCGTGCTCAAGGGCCCAGTAGTGGCAACTTGGCTGTGATGGGCTTTGTGTGACATTTCGATTACTAATCTAGTACTTAAACCTGTAGGCTACAGTGGTCCTATACAGTATACCAAATCTGAGGAATCAGAATCATTAAATTAATGAAAATTACAATCATTCATGTTCATATGGACAGCAGGGTGGCTCTGTGTGTATAGCACTGCCCCCCAACCCTAACAAGAAGGTATTGGGTTCATATCCCTGATAGAACAGTCTGGGTCCTTTCTGCAAGGAGTTTGCAGGTTCTCCCAGTTTCTGTGTGGGTTACCGCCAGAAGCTCTGGTGTCCTCCCAAATATCAATAACATTAACTGTAGATACCAAAAGTGTGAATTTGTATGAATGTGGATCATGGGATGAAATGTATTTATAGACAATTTATAGCACAATTTATAGTCAGGTAAATTGTAGATAATAATATTGCCCTTAGTTTATGCTTGTGTTTAGGTAGATGGATTTTTGAGTACATTGAGCCCCCATTGAGAGCTTGTACAGGCTCCAGCACCCCCCATGACCTCGATTGGGATAAGCAGCTTAGAAAGTGAGTGAGAGGGACAGAAGGAGCATTTTTTATTTGATTTAACTGGGCTTCTGGGGTTGTTTTATTTTGCTATACATTCAATTACATTTACATGCTTGACTCTAGAACTACCGGCAGGACCCTTGAACAAGATCCTTAACTCTCAGTTGCTCAAACTCTTAAATGAAATGAAATGAAAGTCACTTTGGACAAAGGCATTAACTGGGCTTGGAACCGAGGTAGATTGTTAAGGGCCAACCTGTGATATAACTAGCACTCA
>JAYDZG010000016.1:7568765-7583274 GCA_034509265.1 Microcambeva bendego | reverse complement strand
GCCAAGGGCGACTGTGGCAAGGAAAAACTCCCTGAAAATACAGGAAGAAACCTTGGAGGAAACCAGACTCAGCAGGGCCCATCCTTCTCCAATTCTGTCTGCCAATTATGCCGGTAACAGCGCTGATGCTCAAACCTGTAGTATCTCAGAAGTGGCGCACTCGTTCCACCTGGTTGCCCCTACGGAGGTCAAGCTTCTTCCATGTCAGAATAATTAAGGCCACTTTTGACCTGCGACCCTTTTTTATGTGATTTTTACCTTGCAGTTAATCTCAAATCCAGTTCACATAAATTTTCTTGGACTTAATGGCTTGGTTTAAATTGAGACTTATGTCTGTGCCTTTCCAAACTATGTCCAAGGAGACCGGATGCACTGGACGACAGTTTTGAGTGCCACAACACAGGAACAAATACTAATTTAAAATCCTCTTAAATGTAAATTACTGAGTAAAAGGCAATATGTTATTTGGGTTGTTCAAAAAAAATCTGTTT
Organism: Microcambeva bendego; assembly: GCA_034509265.1. Classification (NCBI taxonomy): domain Eukaryota; kingdom Metazoa; phylum Chordata; class Actinopteri; order Siluriformes; family Trichomycteridae; genus Microcambeva; species Microcambeva bendego. The sequence goes on along the minus strand of JAYDZG010000016.1, from coordinate 7,582,783 downwards.
TATGCTTTATTTATCAAGAATTTTGAAAACAAATAATGTATTGTTCTAAAAATTAGATGTTACGTTATGTTATTATGCATTTTCTCCCATTATGCGTTATTCTTTCTCTCTGATGATTTTGATCAGCACAAAACCAACTGCGTGTTTTTACCTGCATGAGGACAGTCGTCGCAAAAAAATAAGAGACCACTTCAAATTCTAAGTGTGTTTGACAAACATAAGCAGTGTTGTTTTATTCTATTCAAAGTCCCATTCTAGTTTTTTATCACATTCTTAGAAATTGTGAACTGAAATAAATTGATTAATTTGAAGTGGTCTCTTATTTTTTTTATGACTGTATATACATATCAGCTTTGTGTATGGAGAGGTACACCCTGATGTCCATTATCCCTCTTTTTTTATAATTTTATAATGATTTGATATCTTTTTTATGATTATTTGCTTTCACATCATCATCACATGAAAATCTTCTCTTTCATGCATCTTCGAGCATCCAAAAAGGTTTAAATCAGATGGTGCTTCATCCGGACTATAAGCTCTCTCAGACATATATGCGTGGAAACTTGAAGATCCCTCATATATCCAATCAAAATGAAATTCTATTAATAATAAATCTCTCCTTCGTCTGTTACGTCATAGCTGGAGCAGTTCAACATGAACATGATTGAGAACCCGAGCAGTTCGAACAGCCTTTACAACCCATGTTCCACACTCAACTACACACAGGCGGCAATGATGGGTTTAACCGGAAGCCACGGCAGTTTGCAGGACAGCCAGCAACTAGGCTACAGTAACCATGGCAACATTCCCAACATCATCCTCACAGGTATTCACTGTTTATTTTGTCACTGTGTCTTCTCTATATCTGGTACCTGACTACACCATTGGTGCTAATTAGACTTTTGCCGATCACAGATTTTCACATCATAGAACAAAGCAGCAATTTATGGAGCTAAGTGATAAAAGTTGGAATGTACCGATACAATCTACCTAGGATTCGATTCACGATACCTTTTTCCCAATGTTATAATATTATTATTATTATTATTAATTGTAGTAGTAGTAGTATTTTCTACTCACCTTAGTAGTAATTACTCACCTGAGATACAGAAAATCTAGAAGAAAATATAAAATTAATCAAATTAAAACAGTTTTAATCCTCTGCAAAATCCAGCAGGGTTTTTAATAAGCGGGCTTTGATATTTAATCATCTCAAAACGTGACTTAACATTACAATGGATACAATTCAACTCAATTCTGATGAGTCCATTGCGTTTGATTGATGGAAAATCCTGCCAAATGTTGTTCTATGTGTGAAAGTTCAAATAAAAGCAGGAGTTGTATTGCGTTGAGACATGGATGATTACTGCTTGGTTGTTTAAGAGGTATTGGATCGGTACCGACAGATTTGCAGTATCGTATCAGACAATTAAAAAGTAGTATCGAGCCAGCCCTACTTCTCACCCATTATCAACCTTGTCACACAATTCTCACATACTCTGTAAATCTCATAATGCTCTGACTTAATTTCTGTGATTTCTTGTTGTATTAAATCATAAACCCAGTCTCAGGCGAGTCGCCACCGAGCCTGTCCAAGGAGCTGAGCAGCTCGCTGGCCGGCGTGGGCGACGTCAGCTTTGACGCGGACTCTCAGTTCCCGCTGGATGAGCTGAAGATCGACCCGCTGACCCTGGACGGGCTCCACATGCTCAACGACCCTGACATGGTGCTCGCCGACCCGGCCACCGAGGACACGTTCCGGATGGACCGTCTGTGAGGCGAGCGGACTTCCGGATCATCGTTTTAAAAGTGTAAAAAAAAAAATATATATATAGAAAAGCTCTCTGAAGAGGAGGAGGCTGGAAACTTTCTCATTGTGCAGCTGCATGGCCGAGCGGTTTTTCATTGCACTTGTGGGCCTCGCTGCCCTCCCCACACGATAGCATGCTGCAAACGCTAATGCCGACATTGGGGAAGGGAGGTGTTCGAGCACAGAGGCCGGACGAGCCGTCGGGGGATCCGTCCCTTGCGCGAGCGTCTCTCACACACCCCTCCTTACGCCAAAATGTTGTGTTGCTACAGTTGTTTTTTTTTTTACCTTGGAGGTCATTTTTGTCTTCGCCTTCCGTTCGCTCTTGAAGGTGAGTGATATTGTGCATATTGACCAAGATGGCTTTCCCTTAAAAATATTTTCCACGCCATTTAAAGTTCCTTTAATGTGGCGCGTTCCGTTTATGTACGTCTTACCGGTTCACAGTGGATTCGATTATATTTGGTGAATTGTTCGGTGTCTTATCGATTCTTATTGTGTTCATTTCGGGATGTCCGTCCTGTTTTGCGTGTTCGTGTTATCTATATATTTAAATATTTATATTATTTATTGAATTTTATTTAACATTAAGGAGTACTACTCCCCCCGTTCTACTCTTTCGGCTTGTCAGAGCAGCGTTTGCTTGTGTCGAACGTTGACCCGCGTCCTCTTAAAAAGTGTTCGTTCTGTATTCTTTGGAAGACTTGGTGACGATCAGTATGCTGTTTTTTTATGTGCTTTCGTTGTCGAAGGGGCCTCCGTTTTCCATATCAGTATTGTAAAGCTTCACGCTTGTACATTTCCTCGTCGCTGATCCAGTGCTGTCGCCGAGTTCCGTTTCCCACGCCGTCCCGCCGGGCTCGAGAGGCCGAAGGGAAACTTGAGAAAGCTAATGAATTCATCACTGTGAGCGACCTGATTTTGCCTTATGAACAAACAAACAAAAAAAAGCTGTTTTTAATCCGTCGGCGAGTTTTCTAATCGTCCCGTTCACGTTTTACTTGTATCCTCAAATACTTCTGATCGTGCACAATCAGTGGCAGTATTGCGTTTTTATAAATGCAGTTTTTTCAATTACTGTAAGGCGTGGTGGTGCGAGCTGCTGGGTGAAAGTCAGGGGAGGGTAATGCTCCTTATTCTCGCTGGTGTTTACAACAATGTTCTTCTCATATGTGTGTATATTTATATACATATAGATTCGTCTGTCTCGTCTGATCACGTGATGTCTGTCGTGTTTCGAATGGAACGTTTTTAAATAAGCTCATCTTTATATCTGCGTACACTGAATCGAGTCGCTGTTTGATGCCACTGATTTATTTAAAGGGTTGTGATCCTGCTTCTCAGGACAGAAGTACTTAGGTACCAAATCAAATTTACAACTTATTAGCGTAGTGCCGTTCATTGGTTGTATTCAACTATATTCAGTTTACTGAAAATGCTTGGCTGTTTGTTTTTTATTGGATTCTAGGAGGACTTGAAATGCAGCAGCTCTAATACAAAAACTAATACAAAAGTCCTACATTTACTTGGACTTTGATTTAATTGCAGAAAGTTTGAACCTGAGATATTTCATGTCTTGTCTGCTCAAATTAATTCAATTTAACACCAATTCCAGCATTTCAGACCTGCAATACATTTCAAAAAAACAAAAAAAGTTCCTTTTCACAACACTTAAAAGATGTTTGGTACCAATTATACCAATTGATTTACTGTTTCTGTTATTTTGTCCCCTTCAAACACGTCTTAAGATGTGAGACAGCAGGGGGGTCGTCACATTTTTGTTTCAAAATTTTCACATTTTCTATTTGAGCCATGTCAGGACTGCAGGCAGGCCAGTCCAGTACTCGTACCCTCTTCATCCACGGCCATGTCTTTGTAATGCTGGACGTCCTTGGAAACGCTGACGTCATAAAGCATGTGTTTCTCTAAGATCTCAATGTACTTTTCTACATTTAAGGTTAAGCTTGCGCTCTTTGCCTTTATGCGCCGAAATTCTTCCCGATATCTCAGGTTCTAACTGTCCGCAATCACATGAAAGTCAAAATTTCAAAACGTAATGAACACTGGATTTTTATTTTAACTGCATTATCCACACGGTCCCAACCTTTTCTGGTCTGCAGTTGTAAATCCTGAGACAAAACCGACCATATAGTGGTCACTACTGTAGTCAGTGAATGTATCCTGTATCGTACTGGATCCAGTCTTGGCAGATGAATGCTTGGTGAGCCACTTATACCGCAAATCACATTTCAGGTCGGGGGTCATCAGGGCAACCCTTCTTCCTATTTCCTCTTTATAGCACACAAAGATATGGTCCATGGTAAAGCACAGAAAACTGGTCGATGAAACACTTATTTGGATTTTAGAATTATTTACATTGGTCCTCCAACTATTTACATGCATTACATTTTTTATAACAGGTCTTGAGTAGCAGTGAAGGGAAGTGTGCAGTATAGGAAGTTCAGTGCAGTTCTTAATTGTAATAAGATGGCACTTTATTCAGAAAACAAATATTCCCACTTTTATTTCTTGTCGAAGTTCCCCACTTATATTTTCACCATCAAGAAGCCCAATGTAGTTTTTCAAACAAATCGATAACTAAGTGATCCATTCTTCTATAAATGCTGCTGTTACTGGCAGTCATATGTGCCATTGTGTACTTGGATCAATTACATTTACATTTACATTTTACAGCCCCCTTCTGGCTTCATTTCCACCCTGTATGAACAACAAGTCAATCGAATGGCAGAACTGAATTTCAAACCGATGAGTTTAACGTCAGCTCTGGTATCCAAAATGACATAGTCCAAGCAAGTGAACATTAAGGGCCTTGCTCAAGGGCTTAAAAGTGGCAACATGGCAGTGGTGTGGTTTGAACCTGCAACGTTTTGCTCACTAGTCAATCCTGTCAAACTGCTAGGCTACTGATCTTGTGTACTGTACATTTAATATGGTTGCAGAAGGGTTTTTATGGGCTGGGAATTTGCCAGCGGCTTAATAATACAGTTGGAACAGAATTCTATTATTAATGTACTTTATATAATCATATTATTACCATACTACATATTTTTTCTTTGGACTCGCCACATCTATGCATTACTTTAACACAGTGGTCCCCAACCACTGCTGTAATTTTGGGTATGTCTTATTGTCCGCCCTAGGTAGCACCAGCATCTAAATTTATTATAAAAACCTAATTTGACATAGATTGTGAGCATTAGGATTCAATCCTCCTAACAGACTTCCAAATCTTTTCCCATTCTTGATCGTATACCCATTTAAAATAATGGCAAAGATAATCATAAATGGATACTAACCATCATGTTTATATGATTTATCTGTGTGTTCAGTCAGTACCACACCTATTCACTTTAAAACCTGTCAAACTTGATCCAGTGCGACTTTTGCTCTGAAGGCCGGCCTCGGTCCTGATCCTTAGCTGTTGGTGCCAGTTTTGGGGGCAGGGTGGCAAAACAGATAAGTTTTGACAAACTGCAATGGCTGGACTGTTTTGAAAAGCCCAAAATTCTCTGTTTTAATGACACTGTAACAAACTGGTACAGGCATAACACTATGACCAGTGAAGTGAAGAACACTGATCATCACGGAACCTCTCAATGGGTGGGAAATATTATGCAGGTTTTTTATTCTCAAACCTGATGTGTAAGAAGCAGGAAAAATCTGCGTAAGGATTCGAGCAAGTTTGACAAATTGTGATGGCCAGGCGACTGGGTCAGAGCGTCTCCAAAACTTCAGATATTGTGGTCTTGGTCTACAGTGGTCCGGATCTGTCGAAAGTGGGCCGAAAAGGAATGCTGGTAAACCGGCGGCAGGGTCATTGGCTCATTATTTTGATTCATTAATTGCTCAAGAAGTTAATGCTGGTTCTGATAGAGAGGTGTCAGAGTGCATTAGAGTCACAGGGCGGTCATGATGTTAGTCCTGATGGTGTATGTTTTCCCTTATTTTTCAAGTTTTCAAATCGTTTTGCAGTTTAAGAGAAATCTACTGTATTTCATTAGTCACTGGTGGCCAGACTGCTCACTGTATGTGCATGAACCTTAATTTGCTATATTTTGGATTTCATCAGGAACCTCATTTCCAGAAAAATAATGTTTTCTAAAATGCAGATGAAAGAAGAATCTTTGATTAATCCATTCTCTTGAATCTTGATCATCACGTTTACTTCAATAGTACTTTTTATAGTCTGAGAACTGAGAGCAGTTTATCGTTAAGGTACTGGTATCATAAAGTTGGTTTAAGCCCTTCCAGGTTGCCCTTTAGCAAGGCCCTTAACCCTCAATTGCTTAACTGTGTACTGTCACAGGTGTAAGTCACTTTGGATAAAAACATCTGCTAAATGCTGAACTTTGTTTGAATGTAAACTTTTGTGGAAATGAGGTTTATTAATATTATTATTAATATTATTTTGCGAAAAGATCTAATCAAGCTACAATGCTTCACTTTCCCAACCCATGTCCTACACAGTTCATATATTATAGACATAAATACAGCAAACATGTAAATTTAGCACTTTTTTATTTCCAGTCCATCATATACAGAACCGAATCCACTGAAATGGTCCTTGTTAATGCATTACATTTGATCTTGGATGTGATCTGTGCTTAAAAAGTGTGGGGGGGGGGGTAGTGTTGACTTAAACAAAAAAAAAGGTGAAATGTGAAGTGTACAGATGTGTGATTCCTATGCAAACCAGATAAATTTATCAATCTACGAATAGAACTATATATTGTAAAGTGAAACGGTTTATATGATATATGTAGGTGTAAAGCTTTTAAAATGAGAATCCACACGAGCGTGGTCAAGCTGGAGTATCGGAATAGTTCGGACGGCGCGGTGAGCGATTCGCGGTATGCAGTGTTACACTAGTAGGGCCACATTTATCAGAATTGTTATACTGCTTCAAATGTTTTAGCCCTAAAAGCCATTCTGGTCCTGTTCGGTGTTACGTTGTCTCGCGTTCTGATGTTTTGTTTGTTAGTTGAAAGACATTTCACTGGAACACTTGTATGATAATACTGTACATAGAGCTTTTTTTTCCTCGGCTACGATGGCTGCATGTGAAAAACAAGAAAAAGTATAAGAGGCCTTCATGAGCTTGGCTGAATTTCTGATTTTGTTAGAAAATGTGCTGCACCTGATACACTACGGACTCATAGCGAGATGCAATGCATGCACTGATCATTCACTTTTGCGTTCGTATCGGTTGCTGACCTCTGCTGTACGGGGTTTCATAGAAGATGTTGTACATCACACCAAATTACTTCTCGCTTGACCAAAGTGGTTTCGTTTCTTTTCTTTTTGTTTCCTGATTGTATCTGCTCATACGTTTTGTTATCTTGGTTTCACTTATTTTTGGACTCATCCTGACTGTAGCAAAGATTTGAAGACAGTTTGAGCTTGTGCATTTCGAGTCATGGCGAATCCTTCAACCTTTCGATCACCGATCTATATGGCAGCTTGTGTGCACTCGTCTTATCTTTTTGTATGTATTTTTCCTCGATGTGTCGCTTTGCACTTGAACTGTGGCTGTACGGCATAAAATTCGGACTGTTTTATCCTATGAGAAAACTGACTGTTCAGGTCTGTAGATTAAACCCTGATTCTCTGTGATCGTGGCTTTTTCCCAGTGTGAAATTGGTGGGTGAATTCTCCACTGTGTTGCACTTATGACGAGGATGGAAAACACTCGGGAGCAAATATCATTACTTCTCAATGCAAACTATAAAAAAGGGCTTGGTGTTTGTGTAAAACTGGGAGATGCAGCCAGAATATGTTACGGTTTTGTTTCCGTCTGTAGAACTGCAGTAGTATTTGTCATCTATGGTAATACAGGCTGTACTGGACCTTTTTAAAAATATATCGCAACATTAGTTTGTTTTTCTCCCCCTCCCCTCCTGCAGAGCCCCTTTAAAGGAGCCTCACTCAATCTCCCCAATAAGCCTTAAAAGGACTGCTGGTTCTTATACCATATATCCATCAATTTTACAACATAATAAAAAGTGGTTCTACAATACTACTATATCAGTCTTAGATTTAAATAGATATGGCATTTATAATCCATCAAACATGCTCATCGGCATTTATTTAATCATCGCAGCTATGAATAATTTTAAGAAATCATGAACCTCACAGTGCTCATTAGAAGAAGCGTGAACCTGCAGTCAGATCCCAAACAGTGCTGTTTATATGCATTTTAAATATATAAGCAAGAGAAGAAAAAAAAGAAAAAAATCACTGGCTGGAGCATTTTTTTTCCAGCTATGTGTGGTGAGACATGATCAACACATTCATGGAAAAAAAAGAATTAATTAACAAGTGTAAAACTCATGTAAGTGTAGTTTTCTTGTGTGGTCCATATTTTGCCTCATGTTTGTGGAAAATGGTTAAAGGCCACGTTCTCTCTGTACAGTCTCAGTGATCGTTTCATGGATGTTTTGCATTCTCGAAATATGCTAAATATGAAGTGCATGATGTCACGGCTACATATATCAGATCGTTCTTATTACATCGTTTATCTTTTGTAAGCTGTATTTCTGTACGTGTTTTTCAAATATATACATTCAAACTGCTGTGGTTGTGATCTTAGTGCCAATGGTTTATTACAGATAGTTATTTTGACAGTTAATGCCATGCGTTTCAACACGAAACCTTTTATGATGAATAAGAACATATGATTCTTAGTAGTTCGGCAGACTATGACACAAGAATAAACAGAGTATGGAAGCAAGCAAAGCGAAAACATTTTGTGTCGATTATTATACTTTGGGTTAATATGTGCCCTGGTGGCCCAGTGGGATATTTCTCTAGTATGCACAGTTCAGAGATTCTTAACTCCTCGGTTTGAAACACAGCTGGGTGTCGTCTAGCAGGTGTAACTGATAGTGCTTGCAGGATGGGCTGATTTTACTGTAGGGAGGTGTGGGGTATTGGTAAAAAATGGTTGGGTCGGAGGAGTGAGCATCAATACACTCATTCAATATTTTAACTACAGTAAATTGGGAGAAAAATTAAAGAAAATGCTTAAATAAAATAGATTAAAAAAAAAACTTGGATTATTCTGCTAAATGACTGTTCAGTCAGTGATTAAAATCACATCAAGCTCTTCTTTACATTATTTACAATGATGAAGCCTAATATAAATTACTAGATATATGTTTACATCTGGGGTGGCCCATTAAAATGCACCCCATCTCCAATACCAATGCGGTGCTTTTTGGAGGAGGCTGTAGCCCCTTGCTCTCTGGCCTCATGTGCACTCCATGTCAGAAAGACGGTGTTCTCCTGAAGCAGCAAATAGTTGAAGACAATGTGCAAAGCGGATCGATTAAGGAAACGCAAAAAGCCTTAAAACACAAGGTGCATGTGAACAATCCACACAGTGAATGAACTAGAGGAAAACGTCACAGCCACTATCTGTAGCGTCACTGTTGAAGAGCTGCAAGCAGTATACACCAACATAGGACATCCCCAAAGGGGCATAGATGTGAACGGGGACCACTGTCAGCATTTATTGTGACTTCTGGGTAAGTGAATGAAAGCAATCCACCTGGTCGTTCATCCTGCCCTACTATCGCTGGAGACGGGCTACTTTTCCATGGGTCACCCTGTTTTTCTAGTCATCTAATGTTTAACCTTATCCTAATTAGGGTCAGGTAGGGGTGCTGGAGCTTATCCCAGCTCTTCAACGGGCGAGAGGTACATGGTAACATCCTGGATGGTCGACTTCCTTTGCAATGCGTTTTTCCCGTCAATGTATACTTTTAATACCATCAGTTGAAGATCTTTTGTATTTTGGTTGGATGTGATTTTTAATAAATAGAATTACTTTGTATGTATCAGTCTACACAGTTTAAAATTCATAGTTAATTTAAGGGGTGTTTAGATGATTCAGATTCGATTTAGTAAATATAGCTGCTGGTGTAAATGAATACAGCTTTAAAAGCTTTGCACATCTGGTTTTGGGCTATTTATGCCCCATCTTCATCACAGATCCTCACAGACAACATCTCATGGTAAGTGTCTTTGAACTATCTCTCTACAGATGTCTGGCCATTTAGACACTAGCCCCAAAGCCAATGCTTGGTTTGTAAGACATTGCGTTGATAGGTGAACTGCTAACCCAGTCTCAATTGTGTGGTTTTTTAATAATGGCACCTTATTTAGCAGTTTTCATTCAATCCATGGATCGATGTCTGCCCATTCTCCACTCTAGAAAGAATTCCAGAATGCTAGAAAGGTTCCATGGGGAATGACAGTTTGGAAACCTTCAAGCTGTAGATGTTGTATTTGCTCACCCTGCTCTGTCTTGCCACAATTGATATCCATAGTTCCTTGGACCTGGAAGGTCCAGTTGTCCTGGCATTACAGTTGTGAGCTCTTATGGACACAGATGTGTGCCTTTTCAAACTATCCTTTGCAGCAAAGCGAACCACTAAAGCACAATGACAGAGTATGTGTATACTTTATTTAAGAGATTTTAGTTACAGGGAAGTCACAAAGTTTTCATCATGGTCTGGTATTGGAAACTGTATTTATTAATTAGTTAGTGGGTATGGGTGGTTTATTATATACTGATCAGGCATAACACGAACACTTTCCTACTTGGTCCCTATTTTGCTGCCAAAACAACCCTTTGATCCACCAGGTACGCAGTAATAATCTTTTACAATTGGTTCCGAGATTGGATATAATGGAGGATGAACTAATTAGCAATTAGGGATTTTATTATTTTATTATAGGCAGTCATTTTGAGAATCTGGAAAACTGTTTGTCTATAAATAGCCAGAAAATGATCGTGTCAATTATTATTAGATAGCCTTGCATTAAGAACCAAACTGAATGCAACCACATAGGCTTGGGAATATTTTGGAGCAATACTATACAATGTGAATTATCCATAAATAAACAACGTCCGGCATAAAGTGTTTTTTGGAGCTGCATAAAAGAAAAATCCATCAAATCGCCAACTAGCATTTCTATGACTATCACATGACATTGCTTTTTCCAGTACCCAAAATACCTGTCCATGACTGCTCGATATAAGCTTATGTTACTGATTTCTGTCATGAATGTACCCCAAAATTGTAAAACATGATGTTAAAATCCCAAAATATCTTCACAGCCAGAGCACCAAAGAGGTAGAGCAGGAGGAGGAACCACGTCACTTGTGTTTTTCTTAGAAAAGGTTTTATAACAAATTTCTTTACATCAAATAAAATGTTTCCATCAAATTACCATGACTGTATTGTCACCTTTAATGGTTTAACTAATGTTAGATGATCAGGTTTTTAAACATTTCAGATTTAAACAAAATGCACTTTCACCTTTTAGTGGTGATCGGGTGTCAAAATGCATGGCAATAAAGACTTCTATAGACATTTAGAGTGCGATTCATGAAATATGAAATGCTTTGGATAAAATGATGATTGGTGTTAAATCTTATATTGGACTGACTGGGTTCTGTATACATCAAAGTCTTCCGGAATGGTTTCTGAAAAGCACAAAATAAAAGGAAGTCAGTTTATAGATCAGTACTGTTTTGTTTTTAGTATTTTCAGAATGTTTTGTAATTACAGAATTGAATTTAATTATGGACCATGTAAGGAACCTTTTCCCTCGCAATCCAATGGCAATTCAGTTAGTAATCGGTTAGTCAAAAGTCTAAATCAGCAAAAAATATGTAACTGAGTTTGGCAGGCAGTCGTGGCTTGGTGGTTAGGCTTGTGATCAGAAGGTTGCCGACAGGTCATAACTGAAGTGCCCTTGAACAAGGCACCTAACCTCTAACTGCTCCTTAGGGCTGCTCACCGCTTATTTTATTCATGCTTAATGCAAGGCAGAGCTCAGACGATGAAAATACCCTGAATAGGGCATCAAAGCATTTCAGAGCTTCAGCCACTTACGGCCCAAACACCCCTTCCCCAAGACCTAGATGCCAATAACAGCGTTAAGACTGAAACCCTCTCAGCTGGCTTAGTAGACCACTTTGCCACAATTTCAAAAGCTGAAGTTTAAAATCACCATTGCATCTGTAGCGTAGGTTGGCCCAGATGATGTTCTCCTGTGAGAAGCAGAATACTCCCAGTCGACCGCCTCTCATAGTCGTGTCGATAATGATCCCCGTGTCTGCAACCAACTTTGGACCCTCATAAAATCGAACCCTGCATTCAAATAGTGGCAAATATTGTTACAGGTGCAGAATCATGACTGGATGTATTTGCTCTGTAGATGGAAAACCGAACACAGCTGTTGTACCTGATGTATCCATCGTGCGGCCTGTGCTGGAGAAACCAGCGGTAGGAAGTCTTGTCCTTCCAGCCGACATTTCTTGGATCCTTCCACAGCAGCTTCACCTGGTCGGAAGTATCACCTGTGTGCCACAGTGAGTTGCGCAGGTTCTCTCCTGGCCCTGTGTTCGATTTAACAGCCTACAAACCAAAGAAAACGTAACGGCACGGAAAGTGGTGTTGTAGTGTAAGCTCCTAGTACGTAAAGTATCTAACCATTTAAAGGCTGAACCACCAATCATTTGCCAAATATCTTATTGGAAACTTTTTGGAGTGTTTATTTGACCATCTTTAATAAAAAAAATTGAATTAAATAAGAGTTTGCACTTATTACATTTCTATTGTATGATGTTTGGTACATCAGGATTTAATGTATTTAATGTTTTTTATATTTACTGTTCACTTAATTTCATTTTGTTTTTTGGACTCGAATAGGCAGCATGGTGGCTTAGTGAGTAAATTCTCTCGCAGAAAGAAGGTCCTGGGTTCTCGTGTCCCTTCAGTGGGGAGTGTGGGTTTCCTCCAGGTGCTCTGGTTTCCTCCCACAGCGCAAAAGGATGCCAGCCAGGTTAATTGGAGATGCCAGCCAGGTTAATTGCAGATGCCAGCCAGGTTAATTGGAGATGCCAGCCAGGTTAATTGGAGACATGATGCATAAACCAGTACATTGTAGTGCCAGTCCCAAGCCTGGATAAATATGGAGTGTCCTTCCAGTGGGTTGTGTTAATAAGGACATTTGGCTTTTAAAAAAGACAAATCAATAACATCAGTAACAATTACATCTGCTCTGATGGTTGTAAACGAGAGCAGCCGGATGTATGATCAGTAAAACAGCTTTGTTTTCTATATTCATGGTCTAAAAGTAGGCACTTGTTAGCATTATTAAATCAGACCAACTTTAACGTATTGCTCACATTGCAAAAGAACATGCAAGTAATCTGACTTCCCAATGAATAATAGTGTCCTGTGATAATGCCATCTATAAGTTATAAATTACTACGTGAAGTTCAGTGCCGTCTTATTTACCTTGAGTTGAATTCCTGGTTCAGCCACAGCGCGAAATGGATTAGCCTGCCAGTAGATCTGCTCCACCTGCTTCCACATGACCACATAGAAGCTCGAGCTGTCTTGAAAACCGAATATAAACCCGGCATAGTCATCATCTGTTACCGTATTCACGTGAAATGTTCCTTCAAAGTCCACACCATTGAATGCTGTGTAACCTGCATGGAAGATGGAAGAATAAGAGGGTCAAGTTCATAACTAGCAGTTCAGTTGTATTAACAAATGGACAAATGTAATTCTGTCTGTGTGTAGAGGTTTATTAGTGCATTACCAACAGCTAGTCCTGGGTCACTGTTCATTGTTTGAATAATCTCTTTTCCCTGTTTGAAAGAATAACAAGAGTTTCTTGGTTTCTGCTGCATTATAAAATTAAATCCATCATCATTTTAAAGAAAAGAGAAAGCAACACAGACCTGATTGAGAACCACCCAATTTGGGTCGATCTGAGCATCTCCTTCTGGGTCCAGAACGACAGTCTGGTAAGCTCTGAAATCAGTGAGAGTGACTTCTGCGTTCTCAGGGCACACATCAACCACGTCTATATACGTATCGTTGTCGAAGTCCTTTTCACAGACGTTGCCAATTCCATTGCCTGCGAATCAAATGAGGAAGACTGATGTACAGACCAACTTCTATCTCCAGGGAACTTCTAACATTTATTTCCAGGTATGTCTGAGCTGAATGAAAAACATGAACCTTTAAATATGCTGCATGAAAACAGCACAAATTACCTTGCAGAACTGAGGAGAAGCTACCTGCATGAATGCTAAGTTCCAACTGACTGTCCCATTGTTTAGCTTGCCACTGGACCCTCACCTGATTGAACCCAGTTT
>JAYDZG010000016.1:7472698-7483696 GCA_034509265.1 Microcambeva bendego | reverse complement strand
AGATAGAAAAGCATGATAAAGCAGCCTAAGAGGTTCAAAGGGGCGTAGCTACTTTCTTCTTTTCTGTCTCATGTATTGAATAAAAGCATTTTTTCCTCATTTCTTAGTAAATGTGATTAAAACTACAGCTTCATAAAGCAGAAATATCAATAGAAATACACGTGACTGTATAACAGGGAAGTAAAAATTCCACTAACCATGTTAATCCAAATTGTGGTTATACAGAATCATGGACAGGAAGTGTCTCATCTCAGGCTGATCATGTGAGTGTCTTCTAAGAGATAACTTTAGGAATTCATTGTTTCTGTTATTTTTTCTGAATGCTTTGTCATTTCTTGTTCTTTAATAAACAATTATTACATATACATTGTCCTTGTTCTGGCTTTGCGGTTTTAGGATAGCGACGGAGATGAAATATACGAGCATATCGAAGAGTAAGTCACTTATTACGTGCGGGTCATATTAAATGTCATTCGTGATATATTACAACATCTGTTTTTCCAGCAACAGCTTTCACGTAATTAGTTTTGTTTCTTTTACTGCGTTCAATGGCAGTCTGGAAGAAATGGAGCAGCCTGCCGTGCCAGAAAGAATAAAACCAAAGGAAAACAAGCTAAAACAAGAACTGGAAAGAAGAGAGCAAAAAGAGAAGCTGAAAAAAGAAAACGAGTTCCGGAAAAAATTCAAGGTAGGTTTGTGTGCATTAGCTCACTTAAAAATAAGAAATTTAGAAAAACGTGCTACCACACCAGAGCTGACATTTCAAACTCGGTGGTTTGATACTCAGCTCGGCCATCCGGACATTGTTTATCAGATACCTGTCTCACAAAGATATTGTAAAGAAGATCTAACTATAAATACTTGATATGCAATACAACAGTACATTTTAAGGTCCAACAGTACATTTAAGTGCTAGATGAAGCATTATTTTCTCAATAATTATTTCGCTTATTTAGCTTATACTTTAATATTGAAATGCAATTTTATTTTACTGCTCGGACCTGCTTTAGCTGACCAACGAAGAAGGGGTACTGCACACCGCTCGGGTGAGGGAGGACTGTCCGGGAGGCAAGAACGATCTCCGCGTACACCAAGGAGAGTGTGTAGAGATCGTTCGTGTGAAGAACAACCCGGAGGGGAAATGGCTGGCTCGAAACATGAGTGGGGAATGTAAGTTCCTTATTTACTCTGCAAATGTGTCTGTTAATCTACAACTAGAAGCTGATGTGCCGAAATGACACAATGTTTTTCAGTAAAAAGCTTAAAAATGTTAGAGGTTAGATGTTCATATTAGCATGAGCCATCTTCTACATTATGGTATTCTAAAGAAGGGCAATCTAGGAAAGGAAGAGGACAAGACCTAACAAGATTGTCAAGAGAGACTTGTTTAGTCTTCTCAGATCTATGCGAGGAAGGAACATCTACTATCCATCTCTAACCATCTCCTTTAACATTAGACTACTCCACTAGGAAGGAGCTCTACCACAGGTCCTGTGTACAATAGAAACCAGACTCTACAGCATGTAATGTTTTGGTGTATTTGTCAAACTTAAATGTTTCACATTTTTACACTAAATTGAATATCATACATGGTTAACCTGAGTAAATACAAAAAACGATTTAAATGATTTCATTACCAAGCACTTAAGCTGATTTTGTAACTCGCTTACTTACTAACTTACCTACTTTTTATTATTCTTTTAACCAAAAATAAAAAAGAATAAGACAGTAAGTAGGTAAGTTAGTATGTAAGTGTACATTCTTGGTAATAAATCTTCATTTAAAACTGCTTTTTGTATTTACTCAGGATAAATGTCTACTTAAACTAGATCATGATCATGTTTACTATGGAAGAACTTTTTTAAGTCGCTCTGGATAAGAGGATAGTGTAATAAAATTACATATATAAAATATATAACTACTGCCATGCTTCTTTTCGTTAACAAATCAATGTTGTACATTGTCACCTTCTTTTGCAATGTCGTACCTTTTTAATGTCATCAACAAGAATGTTTTGGGTTGTGCGGGTAGCCACTGATGCACCACTGCTTGAAAATAAGATGAACTCTAATGTCTAATGTCTTTTTTAGTTGGCTATATCAGTAACACGTGTGTCGATGTGGATTATGAAGCGATAAAACGGAAACTACGTAAGGAAGCGCTTCCCTTCTCCTTCCCTGGACCTGTCAGTGTGGACGACGAGGTCTACGACGATATCGGCTCCGACCTACTGAACAGGTCATGGACCAAACTTGGATTTGCTTCTTCGGTTTCTTTTATAAGTTATGATTTAATAAGCAGAAGTATCGTGTAACACTGTGTTATGTTTTTTTTAATTGCAGCAGTTTAAATTCGAGCGACGGTAAGTCAGACCTTATGTATATTTAGTCATCGGGATTATTTCAATAGTAAATAAATGAAAGGTGCTTTATTTCTTCTTCAGATGTATATGATGATGTAGACCATAATATATCAGAACTCTTTCCTCTTCCTCCACCTGAGATATGGTAGGTATAATAACTGAATATTAACCGCTGTAATTAATGACTCGATCTTAAAGGGTAGCGTGCTTTAAATTTCAGCCAGACGCTTTTGTTATTTGCTGAAAAATGGCAACATATGAGTAAACAAGAGGGGCGAAACTACGGTGGCTCAGAAGTCCAAAGAGAATACACATTTTAGAAAACATTTTCGATTGTTCTACCTCTGCCTTAGTCCCGTGTCACCACACCTCATTGATTTTGTACAGTTTTTACCCCGGATGCCCTTCCTCACACAACCCTTCTATTTTATCCAGGCTTGAGATCAGGACTGGTTTGTGCATCCTAGTGGTTAGGGAGGCAATTAACCAACCGGCAATGCTGAGATTCGAACCCGAGAGGTCAGACTCTCGATGCTACAAAAACTATAATTCAGAAAAGAAAAAAAGAGCAAATTTGCAAGATGTAAAACCAGTAATGAAACAAATTAAAAAACGCACAGACAAAAAGGCTAGAAATGATGCACAGGAAGTGTTGAGTATCAGTGTCTAGCCGTCACAGTTTGGCCCTTGTTTAATTCAATAACACTTGACCCTGCAATTTTTTTTTATTTACTTTTTTTATTTCTTTTACTTACCCCAGTGTCTGTTTATGTACTAAATTATTGTAAGTCGCTTTGGATAAAAGCGTCTGCTAAATGCTTTGTAATGTAACATTCGACCTCCCTCTAACTTCTTTCTGGACAAAATGTTCAGTCAGCAAGGACGTAGGTTTGCTTAGGGAATTGACTACAGGGACAATCAATATTTAGGGAAGACAAAATAGTCCCCACTAATATTTAGCATTATATTTTTATACAACAAAAATACAAATGTTTTCCAAATAAAGTAAATAAAGTGTTAACCTGTTCTACATTGTGTTGTAATATCATATGTATTATGCTGTGCTTGTGAATGTAAAAGGGGTTTGGTATTGGGGTTGCTATAGTCCCTACTAAACCTACTCCGTTGTCTGTCAGTGGTCATAATGTTATGCCTAGTCAGTGTATTTTCTCTGTATTGTCTTTTTCACTGTCCTTAGTTGACAGAATATCTACAGACAGTGTACGCAGCCCATGACCACATTTCCTGGTTAAATAATAGCAGGATTTAATCATTCTCTCACTTTCTTGTTAATAAATAACTGTGTGTTTATGCCTGAAAAAAGAAGCTTTGTTTCATATCAATGATTCTGTGATAATGATCATTATGATGTGACACAGAGTTCATATGGCTTATGTATTTATCTGATACAAATAAGGAAAGTGTAACATAATAATTGTTTTATCCCCCCCACACATACACAAACCAGCCTTGATCCCAGCAAGAGCAAAAAGTTGGAGAAAGAGGAGAAGGAATTCAGGAAAAAGTTTAAGGTGCAATACAGTAACATTAGATTTTAATTTTTCTCAGTTTTACATATTGTTTCTCCACAAAACACAGACCTGTTCACATTTTTTTATTATATACGTAGTTTGATGGACCGATCAGAGTTCTTTGCTGTATGATGGTGGATCCAAATGCAAACATCAAGAAGGCTAGTGGGAAGGACCTGAGTGTGGTGAGAGGAGAAATTCTGGAAGTCATTCAGAATATTAATGAGAAGAAATTCCTCTGCCGCAATCAACAGGGCAAATGTATGTACTACGCACCCTCTTTTGAGGCGTTCTGTTAAACCATATTTAGTTATTTTGAATTTAACAAGATGAAGCATGTCAGCCATGCTTTGGGTACTGATGCCCCTCATATCATCACCATTGTTGAGTTTGGTAGCTTTCGCTAATTATAGGCTGGAAGTTTTTCTATAATCATTCCTAATAATCAATAAAATCATTGTTCATTTGAATATACAATAATAAAACAAATAAAACAATATGGTATATAATAATGTAATCATTAATTTTAATTTAATGTAATATTTAAACAACATATTGGGTTTTTTGGCCCACAAATGTTGTAGTTATCAGTTAAATAAAGATTCAGCTAGTCATGAATTAATCTTTTTATTGCATTTTACTTATTTTCCCTTATCTAGACATTGGAAATGGGGTTTATATAATTTTGAACAAAATATATGTATTCTAGGCTCCAGCACCCCTCCCCGACCCTAATTAGGATAAGGGGTTAAAGAAATTGAACTGAATGAATGAAAACTAATTTCATCTTTATTTTTTTTATCATTGTCAGATGGCTATGTGCAGAGCAGCTATCTTTTACATGAGTATGTGTCATTATTATTGGTATTATTATTACTTTTAGCTTATTAAAGTTAAGTAGAATGTATTTGATCATTCTCATTTGCTAATATTTCAGAGAAAATGAAATATATGATGATATTGACCAGATGCCAGGTATGTGACTTGAATTGAATTTTTGTCCTGATGTTCAACATTTGTTCACATTCGCCATTCAATATCAGCTAAAGGGTCCCAAACTACATGAACACATAAACACAATCATGCCTGAGTACATTTATTTTTGGGATAATTTGCAAACTAATTTCCAGACAAATACCCTGGACAGGGCCGCAGTATGTTACAAGGTTTTGGTCATATCATTGGTCAGGCATAGCCATTCATGTCATGCTGCACAAGTGACTACCACTATTATGTTGACAATATTAAATGCTCCAGTATTTAGAAGCAGAATTAGTCGAAACTGGTTGTTTGTGTGATATTAATGCTCTGTTAATGCACTTTCATGTTATTCCAGATGTTTATGATAATGATGCCCCGCTGAGGTCTTGATACCTGTAAACTGAGTGCTTTTGAAGAAACTTGGTAAAAAGCAACCGAGCTCGACTGACCTGCTGACAATGTTGCCATCTCTTCACTATTTGGGTTCATAAAGGTGAATGAGTTGCTGCTGGAGAATGATTATAGTGTATTAGAAGAAACAATGTACATTGAAGAAAGTGATTATTTTAGCAGTCTGTAATAATGTATTTTTATATATATTTATTAGTTTAGTATTTGCTGAATAAACATTATGTAAGCTGTTAATTGTATGATGTTTTTTTTAATAAATGCTGAATTCTGAAGGAGTTTTCTGTGTAATAAAATGGTCTTCTTTATTAAAGATATTAATGAACAAAGCTTTATCACATTGTGAATGCACCACTGTAGACAGTGAGAACTGAAATTGTCTAAATATGTTTAAAAAAAAAGCACTAAGAACAACAACAATATTAAAAAATATATTATTATGATCACAAAGGTTGAATTTAATAAACCTAATGCAAAAAGGTGACATGATTGTCTCACAACAAGAAGGTCTTAAGGAGGTGCAGTCCAGGTACTTGCTGTGTGGAGTTTGCATGTTATTCTTGTGTCTGTGAGGGGTTCCACTGGAAGCTCTGGTTTTCTCACACAGTCCAAAAACATGCAGTCAGATTATTAGGTGAGACTGATTGTCCTATAGGTTCCTTGGGCCCATTGAAATATCGGATATGTTTAATGGCTGAACACTTATATTTTTACTTTTGTTTCAGAACTTACTTCTTCAAAACATCATTTTCAGTGCCAAACAGTTTTAGGTCATTCCAGTGAATCATTCCACTACCCCGGAGTACAGAATATGATCAAGTGAAGCCAATTTACCAGCAAGAACACATTGACTGGCCCGAGAAATGACAACATTTTGTGGATTGATTAAAAACAAGATTGTTCTGCGGTTTGTCAGACTACTCCAGAACTCCGTACACTAGCGATGCTTCTCATACTACTAGTTTATCACATACCAAAGATCATGGATATTTGTTTTAAATCAAAAAGCTTGAAGATGTCATGTTAATTTATGCTAAAAAAGAAATGCCCAAACACACATCTTGGTTCCAGATCAACAATGTTATGGAGTGATGATATCAAAAGTGTTCACAGGTGCCAGAAGTTCCTTGAAACACAGATGAAGCATAGAAAGCAATTGCAAACTACTCCACTATCATTGCTGAAATACTTCATACATTATGGCGGATTTTGGATATATTGTTGTCTGTGAACCACTGTTGCAATCTGGCAACCCATGTGATCTATTGCTTCTGTCTTAGAGAGATCCTGAGCAAAGTTCAATGTGTACATGGACGCTCCACTAGCTGTGCAGTGATTTATTGACTACATTTACTACACAACACTGTATTTATTAACACGCCAAAATACATAAAACAGATATATTTTATGTCTTTGTTTAGTGTTTGATTTTACAGAGAAAATACGCAGCGGGTTGCCAGACGCTTGGTGTTCTATAGGTGTGATGATAGCTTATGAAGATGGATGTTTCACTGGAGTCTGCTGTTAATGTACTGGAGTCATATAGAGGAAGAGATAAAGTGGTGAGTGTCTGCAGTAATGTGCATTTCTTTATGTGTAATAAGACTCCATGACATTCTGTGCACTCGTTCATCTCCTTAAAAGAACAACTTGAACACCACAGGTCACTTGTTAACTATTGCACTATTTCATATACATTTAAATTGTATAATTTATTGCTTGTATATATGCAATAGTCACAAAAAGTGCTGGATATTTGGCTTGCGGGTGAAAAGTAGTGATTACTTCCTCTCTAACAATTTATTGAAACAAAAGTGAACAACAGGGGTGAACATACCCCAACTAAAATGTCTCAATAACTTGTCATGTGCCCTTGAGCATCAATTACAGCTTAACGAAGTCTCATGCTGTTCACAAGTCGACTTAATATCTGCAGAGGTTTGGCATCCCAATCTAATTGAAGGGCGACTTTCAGGTCAATGAGGCTCTAGGGTACAGAAAAGGTCACAGAGATGAAACCTTTGGGGTATTCAATTACAGACTATTGTCTTTCAGGTACTGTACATTTGCCGATGCGCCTTTCACACATCAACTCTGGGAAAGTTCTGGATTATTGGTTCCTGAGGATGGATATAGTTGTAGTTTTTTTATTGTCAATACTTCAATATGTACAAGACATACAGATAATTGAACTTGCGTTACTCTCTGACCAAAGATGTAGCAAATGACATTAAACGATAAATAGATTGTAACAAGAAACAAGAGTAAATTGAATGAAATAAATATAATAGATTAAATAGATTAAAAATAAATTAAAAATAATAATAAGGGCCCTGAGATCTAAAAACGTAAAAGAGACAATGAGACACTGAAGACAAGGACGATAAGGTGACATGTACACTAGTTCTGTTACTAGTTCTAGTCTCTACGAATGCTTGCAACACCTTCTAATAAAACAAGCTGTACTTGAGAATTTGCTTCCTGGTTTGCCACAGATTGACCTGGCCGCCCTTCCTGACAAAACCCTTCTGGGCTTGTGACTGGCACCATAATGCACTGTTTATGCATCCTAGCAGCTAAAGGGCAATTCAGTTAATGTTTTTGGGGGACACTGCAGTTCCTGGAGAACATGCTGACTCCACACAGAAAGGGTTGTGACCAGGTGGTCTGGTGATCAAACCCAGGACCTTCTTGCCACCTGCTGAGCCATTGTGCCGCCCTAAGTTTCAACATTGTATATAATCTTTACACCACAGCTCCATGATATTTACACTACTGTGTTATGATGGTGTTTGTGTTGGTTACAACATAATTAAACCCCTGAACACTTAATAACAATCTTTAATAGATTAAAAATAACCTGAAGAACAGTTGTTCAAACTACACGATACTGCATGATACTTTAATTTCTGCTTCTGATCCATGTCTTTTAGATTAGGACACTTTGCTACGGAGCACAACTAGTCGGTGGAGCCATTTCCCAAAAGTCAGGTGAGTCTTCACACCTCGGGAAGAGTCTCCTGCTCCTCTCGGCTCAGCTCAGTCACTGTCGAACTGTACTCCGGCTCTTTGATGATTTCTCCATGGCAGCGTACTCACACAGTTATGGCTTCGGGACCAAGGTGAAGAATTCCCTGTTTGGAATTGTGCTGTTTAATTAAATTCAATATGACTGAGTTGGAATTATTCCCCTCTTTTTATTTTAAAGGAAGAAGACACATTTGTCAGATGGATTTCAGTTCTGATTAACGTTGCTGATCAGCTCTATTACCCATGTGAACATGTCGCCTGGGCAGCTGATGCCGAGCTCATTAAAGTCAAGTCTGACAAGTGGTGGACAGTCAGCACGGTTCTCTGGGGGGTGTCCTTGCTTCTGGGAACTCTCAGGTAAACCTTTAGGATTCCAACTTGAACTTGTTGGTGCGTTTTGTGCTTACAGTGAGCTGTATTTAGTAGCGACACTTAATGGTAGAGGCGGCACGGTGGCTTAGTGGGACGGTCCTGGGTTCGATCCCCGGGTGTGTGGAGTTTGCGGAGACACTGAATTGTCCAAATTAATAATTAATTAATTGTGCCAAATTAACTGCTAATCCTAGACGTTACAAATATAAATGACCAAGTATAATATTTTCTCATTTGCTTAACTGGGTTCTCTGTATCTACTTTTAGGATTTGTGAGAAAATCTGATGGTCATATTTATGCAGAAATCTAGAAAATTCTAAAGGGTTTATAAATGTTGCTGCTGGTTTGGCAGCTACACATTTATCCTCTGTATCTCCTCGCTTTCAGATCACTTCGAATAATCCTGAATCTACAGAGAAAAGCACAGAAAAGCAGGTAACTCCTGTTTCAACATTACATGCTATGAATAATTATTTCAGCCATCTAGCCAAATCCTGTGGGCTCATAAGTTAATGGACTGGGGGGTGTTTGTGTCATTTTTCTATTTTCTCTCAATCAAACTAACTTTGATATCAATATTAAATGTTTGCACCCATTTGGGGCCACCACAGTGGATTGTGATCCCCTACAACATGCTTCTCTATTTCTTTAGACTTGGGACTGGCACTACAATGCTTTATGTATTCTATTGACTTGGATTATGTTTTTTAGGGAAGATGCTCCTACTAGGGTCAAGATTCGAAAGCAGATTAAAGGAGAGGTTTTTAATATTCTCAGCGGCCTTGCGGATCTAAGCAACGCTGTTCACTGGATGCCACCTGGATTTCTGTGGGCCGGCTACTTTCCAGACTGGCTGGTGGGACTTATGGGGACCATCTCCTCTCTGTTTGGCATATTGCAGACCTGATCCTGTGAAGAAAGTGCCAGAAGTGCCTTGATAGAGACTATACATATTGTGTGTGTGTACAGTCATGGAGAAAAATAAGAGACCACTTCAAAATTATTAGTTTCTTTTACATTTCATGTTAATATTCTTTCTAAAATTTCTATTTCCAAGTGAGTAATGTTCTGTTCTATTATAATTCTTATTCTATTTTATAGGATAAAACAAAACTGCTCATTTTAGTCAAAACACTTCAATTTTTGAAGTGGTGTCTTGTTTTTTTCCATGACTGTAAATCTTTAGAAGCACAACTGTTGATTTCATGAATGTAGCACTATAGGAACAGATGTATCATGCCAGTATGGTAGAACACAAGGTGATCAAGCACAAATCTTCAGATGTAACAGATGAACTTGCATAGATGATTGTAAAAATAAATCATATTTTGCAATAAATTCTAATGTCAATAGTTTTTGAAGGTTCATTTACACATTGTACAGTGGTCTTTAGAGTCCCTGGTTATTTTACCATTCATGTGTAGTGCTTATATGGCTGCACAGATTTTCTTCAGGTACTTCCGACTTCTCATAAGCTCCTAAGTCACTGGTGGGACTCTCTGATGGGTGTACTGCAGACCTGATCTTATAAAGAAAGTACCAAAGTGCCTGGACTAAAAATAGCACTTTAGGGAACAAATGTATAATAACAGCAAGGCAGAAAACAAGGTGATTTAATACAAACTATTATGTATAAATCTTCAATATATTCACTTTAATCTGGAGTTCCTGGTTCAATTGACACTTTAGTGACGTGGTGTCAAAAGCATGTTCTCATAGCTGGACAGATTAGATTGGATGCTCTAAATTGGTTGTTAGAACTGATTCAAAATTATTTTTTACCTGGTGTTATGTGTTCATAAAAGCTGCTTCATCTTCTACCACTTCTGTTCAGGATAAAATAGTAATTTTGTCTGTCAGTGATTGCTGTATTGGATTGTATTCAGTAACATGAGATTTCACACCAGACTACCTTCACTAAGATCTGGGTTTGAATGTTGGAGTGTTTTTTTCCGATTGGTGACTGAAGCCTTTTAATAGATTGCTCCAGGTTTACCTGTGCTGCGGCTGACTTAGAATTTTAAGTCCATATCTTTGCATAGGCCTATAAAAGTTTTTACTTTTCCCAGATGTGTCTTATACAGCCATATTCAATAAACTGCAATTTAATTAGAGGCGAGAAAATATAGACCTATGCTTCATATGCTATTTATGGACAAACTACAAAAAACAACCCCCTTCCTTTCTTTCTATTTATTTATGTATTTATTTATTTAGATTTAGAAACTCTTTTAATCATTGCATTTTAACCCAGTCCGTGCAGTGAAACACACATATACACACTAGTGAACACTAGGGGGCAGTGAGCACAC
>JAYDZG010000016.1:7418843-7435241 GCA_034509265.1 Microcambeva bendego | reverse complement strand
GTAGCATGTCTTTGGACTGTTGGAGGAAACCGGAGTACCCGGAGGAAACCCACGGGGAGAACCCCACCTGGGGATCGAATTCAGGACCTTCTCGCTGTGAGGCGACAGTGCTACACACTAAGCCACCGTGCCTAGTAATCACGAATGTGAAAGTGTAAAACATGAATAAAATCCTTATCGACAAATACATACACAATTGACTTTTACACATGTCCAGTGTGTGCTTATTATTGCAATGCTTACCACTCAGCAAGGAGGCTCGGTAGGCAGCACTGTCACCTCACAATCAGAAGGGCCTGGGCCTGTCATGAATAAGAACCTCCTTGCTAGTGCAATTCAATTTGCTTCATTTGTACTGCGTCTCTAGGTATCTTCCCTATCCAGTTTCTTGGAGCTGAATTCAGAACTGAGACTTCTCTCACCAGAGAATCGCTCAGCTCTTCCACACGAGAGCTTCCGAGCTTTCTCCAGGATCATGTGCGGCCACCCAGAAGTGGGTGGGGACAGAATCCCATCCTTAAACTGGTACGAAGACCAAGACATCAAGTCCTTCCTGGGAAGGAATGGGACCGAGACCATCGATCTTGAAAATGACAACAATACCAGTGAGCCGAATTAAAGGATTTGGAATGTAGTGGTTCTGCCTACAAGATTCCATTCAAATGACACAATTATGCTCACTGGTGTGTTTTGTGATTGTCTTTTTGCCGTCATTGCTGCTTTAGCGCCATTCTGTAAGAGACTCATTAAAAGCCTTGAATGGAATCCTCTCTCTCGGATCGTATGGAGAGGCATCAAGCCACTTTTCATCGGGAAACTTTTATACACGCCGGATACACCTGCTACACGCCGTATTATGAAGGAGGTACATTTCTACGTCTAGCTACTCTTCTAGTGGATTTTTATTGCATGTTGTAGTTTGGTTACAGTGTAGTAATGTCCACAACGTTTGGTTCACGTCTTACGGTATTACTGGCCAGGTATTGATGTGTTCAACTTTAATATTTGTTCTACTGAACTCATTTGCTCATAATTACCCATGAGGGACATCATTGATGACAGGAATGTTAATACTCAATCGTAATATTAAAAAAATACATGAAAACATATTACAAATAACACAAAACCAACAGACACATTAAATGCAGCTTGAAATAATGATGTTCTTAATCTTCAGTTACTTTCTAGTCTAGTCTCCAGTGTTCCTGTCAGTCCTATCTGCTAGTGGTCCCTTTGCTTTACCATCCAAGTATTCCTGCTCTAAGCATTGTGGTCTCCTGTTCCAAACAACTACAGCTTCAATTTGTACCAAGATTCTGAACTCTACGTGACGTCCGTTGTACTAAATAACGTCATGTATCAAGATGTATTATTCACATAATGAAGTTTGTTTGTTAGATGAACAGGACTTTCCAGGATCTAGAGATTCTGGAGTTGGTGCGTGATGTATGGGACGAAGTGGGGCCGAGGCTCAAAACGTTTATGGAAAACAGCTTAGAGATTCGTATGCTACGGGTATGTCCACAACCAGACCCCTCTTTAAATTTTTTATCAACTATTCTGTTAATATGATATCAAATATGATATCTTGTAGGACTTGCTGAAGCGGCCTGAGGTGGCCATTATGGTAAACCTGCAATTAGTGAACACCTCGTGGACGGCGTCTCGCATGGCCCAGTTTCTGTCCCCTTCTGACGGGGATACTCTGAGAGGGAAAGAAGCACCACCTACATGGCAGGACGTGTATAGGGACTTCAACAGCAGCATTATGCTGTTATCCGAACTTTCAAAGGTAATACATGTTTGGCAGGATTACACAGACCAGGCGTAACATTATGACCACTGACAGACGAAGTGAATTACGCTGATTATTTCTTCATCAGTGGGTAGGATATCTTAAACAGCAAGTTAACATTTTATCCTCAATGCTGATGTTTAAAGCAGGAAAAAATGGTCAAGCATAAGAATTCTGTTTGATAAGGGCCAAATTGTGATGGCTAGATGCCCGATTGGTCAGAATCTAGGTGTCAGAATACACAGTTGAAGGGCTTGGTGGTCATAATGTTATGCCTGTATTAGGTATTTTTACCCATCGATCACATGATTCAAAGTACATACTTTAGAACATTTCTTATTAATCGTAAGTGTTGGCCATATGACAGTTAATTTGGTATACTGGCTTTAATATCCTGTACAGGATGGATTTTTCATGTACTGCCATACTGTACTGCATTACTTAAATACAAAGTGAGATTAGAACGGCTTAAATAAGTCTCAATCATACTGCTCAGCCAATATAGTACTCACATTCAAGTATTTTTAGTGTACCTCTGGTGATCAGGACTACTCGTTGCAGTGTTTTTCACAGAATAAACTAGAAGGAACTGCCACTGAAGGCGAGTTGGTTGAGCGGGCACTAGAGCTGCTGGAGGATCGTCAGTTTTGGGCTGGAATCGTCTTTCTTCTTCCAGACCCTTCCTCCCCAGATCTTCCACCTCATGTCAAGTACAAGATTCGCATGGACATAGACGACGTGACCCGCACCAACAAGATCAAAGACAAGTACGTTTGAAACAGGTTTTTGTTCACGTAGAGGTTAAAGAACAATAATGAGTTTAATTATTAGTTTAATTGATACAGCGCCTTTCACAATCTCAAGGACGCTTGAACAGTAAGACAACAATGAACGACAGACAATACATATTATAGCGTGTGAAATAGGTTCGATAGGAAAGGAACACGGTTTTGTAAAGAGATACGTTTTTAAGGACGCCTTGAATTCCGAAAGAGAAGAAATAGAGCGGATAGACGAGGTCAAAGATCTGCCACGCATGGTGGACAACCTAAACCTGGGTGTAGACAGAAGATTACCATCTGATGATCTCAGTCTGCGTGTAGGTGTGTGACGAGTGAGAAGTTTTGTGAGATATGCAAGTGCGAGGCTATGAAGGGCTTTGAAAGTGAGAACCAGGACTTAATGGGGGTTGTTGTATCGGGGATTGCAGAAGGTTATACTTACTAGTACCACTGTGTAATGTTATTTCATAATCTAATTTCTCGTGTAGGTTCTGGGACCCAGGTCCAGCTGCAGAGCCGTTCAGTGACATGCGCTACGTATGGGGCGGCTTCGTCTACGTGCAGGATTTAGTAGAACGAGCAATAACACGTGTGCTCAGTGGCAAAAAACCAACTACAGGAATCTACATACAGCAGATGCCTTACCCGTGTTTTGTAGATGATGTGTAAGTTGTTAGCTGAGTTGCAGTTCACATTTTCACAAACCCAAACATCCCTGTTCAAATTCATTACAAAACTCAGGCGAGCACTCTCCACGGTCTCTCTGTGCTCCTTTATTACAGCTTCCTGCGGGTCTTAAACCGTTCACTACCTCTCTTCATGACCCTGGCGTGGATCTACTCTGTAGCAATGATCATTAAAGGTATAGTGTACGAGAAGGAGGCACGCTTAAAAGAAACCATGAGGATAATGGGATTGGGTTCAGGGACGCTGTGGATCAGCTGGTTTATCAGCAGCTACCTGCCTTTTCTAATCAGCTCCGGCCTGCTCGTCACTGCGCTCAAGGTAGGTCCATAAACTTTTGTCTCTTGGTGTGTTCTACACCTTTGTTCTTTGATATATATATGTGTGTGTAAATAACATGTCATTACTCATGTATACAGAGATGGTTGAATAGTTAGTTTGGTGTATGTGACGGTGTAAGTCAATGCTTCGTGTTCTTTTCTCTAGTTGGGAGATATTTTACCCTACAGTGACCCAGTAGTGGTCTTCTTTTTCCTGGCTGCTTTTGCAACCGCCACCATCATGCTGTGCTTCCTCATCAGTACGTTTTTCTCCCGTGCTAACCTGGCGGCCGCCTGCGGAGGGCTAATCTACTTCTCTCTGTACCTGCCCTATGTGCTGTGTGTGGCCTGGAGGGAACACCTGACCAGCACGCACAGGGTCCTAGCTGTAAGTATGAATCTGGTATTCATGTCTGTATTTTTGCTATAGAGAGAAGCCGAATGAATGTCCTGCTATGTAAGCTAGTATTGTGAAGAGAAGGTTTGTTCCATTTTGAATTCTTAATGTTGTCATTTAAACTTCAGATCATTGACTACTTAAGTACAGTAACGAAGTAAATGTTCTTACTCTCGACACTGGTGTGTAGAGGAAAATCCCACTACTCCACCTGGGCGCACTTAATGGGTCTCAGTACATACAGTTAAAATGCTACATTCAACTAGAAGACTCATCATATACACAGATATACATAGATGGGGTTGTGTCACGTCACGTCAAGTGGTTTAGCACTGTAGCATCACTGAAGGACCAGGGTTCGATCCCCAGGTTGGGGTCCTTTTATGCGTGGATTGATTCCAGGTGCTCAAGTTTCCTCCCACAGTCCAAAAACATGCAAACAAGGTGAATTTCGACCTCAAAATTGACACACCTCGAAACCCTCTTGAAGGCCAAATAGGATACCTAACTGTCCCTACTCAAGTACAATGTGAAACGGAAAAAATACCGTAAGCCAAACATGGCGGTAGTCTTGGTTTAAGAAGTTAAATGCTTTTTTTTTATCACTGCAGTGAATTCACATACACTCTAGTGAACACTAGTTGCAAGTTTATTTGTTATTTGCACAACATGTCAGGACATTTATGCATTGAAATGCTTGTAGTGATGCTCAGGTTGATACTCGGTAGTACAGCAGGGAAGTATTATATAAATACTAACTAAAAGTTTAAAATAAAGAGATAAAAAAGAAAAAATACACTAAATATGCTCACTAGGGGGCAGTGAGCACACTTGCCCTGAGCGGTATGCAGCCTCAGCCTGGCTTCATCTAAATGTGTTCAGTTAGGAGTTCAGGACTTTGTGCAGGCCTGTACTAAGCATTTTGTTAAACCTCACCTTGACCATATACTGCTTAAAAATACAATTTAGGACCAATAAATCAGGCTCAAAATGTCTAAAGTGTTCATTTGCTCTGCAGAGCTTCCTCTCTCCGGTAGCCTTTGGATTTGGCTGTGAGTATTTCTCTCAGTATGAGGAGCAGGGAGTGGGCATCCAGTGGTTCAATGTTCAGTCCAGCCTTGCTGAAGGAGACGGCTACAACTTTACTACCTCAATCATAATGCTGTATGTGGATGCCTTCATCTATGCAGTGGCAACATGGTACATTGAAGCAGTGTTTCCAGGTTTGAGACAGTTACATTCTGCCATAACAGCTTTGACCCAACCAAGACATAGGGCATCTATTCTATCGAGTTGTGTGGTACCTGGTACCAGGACATCACCATCAGCGCCTTCAAAATGTAGGAATTTCTTCTGCAAGCATACCTGAGATGATGGCCTTGTCAGCCACTGAAGGGTTCAGTGCACATTGTCCCATTCCCCTTATTACCAGTATTTAAACTATCTGCATATCGAGCCCTTCTGTTGGTCCATACCAGACCTCTAGGATCAATGTTCTTGACTTTTCAAAACATGTGTGTAAACCGGTCCCTTCACAAACCACTTTTTACTCAGCACTTCTTCTTGTGAGCTTAACTTGCTGTTTCAGAGATGCTTCAGCTGGCCCAAGTGCCCAAGTCACTCAGGGCTTTATACTACCAACCTCTGCTTTATCCATGGATCCAACACACAAACCACTTTTTACTCAACACTTCTTCTTGTGAGCTTAACTTGCTGTTTCAGAGATGCTTCAGCTGGCCCAAGTGCCCAAGTCACTCAGGGCTTTATACTACCAACCTCTGCTTCATCCATGGATCCAACATTAAATCTGCTGCATACATGACATGGAACTAGGAATGACTACCAGTAGTGCAATACATTTTTTCTTGTTTTAAGTGATGGGTCACTGTATTCCTTGTATGATGTTTAGAAATCATTGTACTTAATTATTGACATTGGGATTACTGTTGTATTCAGGTTTGGGGCTTTGCTATTAATTAACTGTGTAACAATTTTGCTTAATAGATCTATGGTTCGATTCTATTTCAGGACAGTATGGGATTCCCAAGCCCTGGCACTTTATCTTCCAGGTTAATTACTGGGGAGGAGCCCCACTGGAGGCTGGCATGCTTATTCCTCCAGCACCCCATGATCAACTAAACGGTACGTACAGAACATATCACAAGCAGCATATGCTTAAAACCCAACCACATTGGGATTACTTATGTTTACTTCTCTCTTACAGATAAAATTGAAGCTGAACCGACCCACCTCATACTTGGTGTAGCCATACATAACTTGGTTAAGATTTATAAAAAAGGAGCCAAGCTTGCCGTCAATCATTTGAGCCTGAAGTTTTATGAAGATCAGATAACGTCCTTTCTGGGTCACAACGGAGCTGGCAAGACAACCACTATGTAAGATCCAAAGATTATCTGATTTTGTCCCGAATATGCTCTTATTATTTAATCCAGTACATCTGCCACACAATGGCTGTTTGTAGGACCTGACTTTTGCTGTGAACAATTAAGTTAAACACGTACTACCCTATATTGACAGACTCGAGGGTCATTAATACAAATTGTACACCCTTTGAGCTCTTTAATAGGTATTTGGAATATCCTTTCATTATTATAGATTTTACACCTACCATTCAAGACTATATACACTTTCTTACCCATTGCGCTCTATTTATAACCTAAAAGAGTTGGGACGCAAACTTGTCAGAGTGCCGGTTTCAAGCCCATATAGAAACGGGAGTTGACAAGAAAAGAAGTTAATCAAAGCAGACCTTTAAATTGAATTATTTATTATCATTACTATGTAACGAACAGGCTTAGACGTGACAGAATGGGCGGACACACTCGCAGAGATGTTTACAATATATTCAATAACAACAAAACACAAGGCAAGGGTTCAACATCACAAGACACCCAAACACATGACCTAAGCTAATTGCTAACTTCTAACATGGACAAGATCATGAACTAGTAAGAAGAGTGAACTAACGAGAAGCCATAACTACGAACCCAAAATAGTCTCTACAGCTGTCTCCTTAAAGCCTATGCGCATTATCCTGAAAATGAGGTGCAGCTGTGGATAAATGGTGGTAGATCCATCACGATCAGTGGATTTTAACTTGTCCATCACTGGCATCTCATAAGCTTAATGAGCAAGTGTTGTTTGTGGTAAATCATAAACTGCAAAGAAAATGTTATTGCCGACTTGGAATTTAACTAGGTGAGAAATAAATTAAATAGAATCTATGGTCTGGCTGTCTTGACTGTAATGACTGTAAATCTCTTTTGAAGGTCTATTCTGACCGGGCTTTTCCCCCCAACTGCTGGTACAGTGTACATCAAGGGTCTTGACATCCGTACACATATGGACACCATTCGCAGAACTCTGGGAGTGTGCCCCCAGCACAATGTCCTCTTCCCTATGTAAGGATTCACTTCAGACCATGCAAAGCCTTCAGCTTTTTTGTCTGTTCACCAAAAGTCTGCATTTTCCTAGCCTGACTGTAGAGGAGCATGTGTGGTTCTACGGCCGCATGAAAGGCATGAGCAGTGCCGAAGTTAAAAAGGAGATGGCCAGCCTGCTGGAGGATGTAGGACTGATACACAAACGCCACGAACAGACCAAGAACCTCTCAGGTAATAAATAAAAATCAACCAGCCATTTTTTCTGACTACTTATTGATTCCAGTTTAATCCCTCTGTTGTGTAGGGGGCATGCAGAGGAAGCTGTCTGTTGCCATAGCCTTCATAGGGGGCTCAAAGGTGGTTGTCTTGGACGAGCCCACTGCTGGAGTTGATCCTTATTCCCGACGGGGGATCTGGGACCTTCTGCTCAAATACCGCAAAGGTTGTTTCATTTCTTTCACATTTTTCTCTATTAACTCTTATAATCTGGAGGGGAAGTGCATGCGAGTATTGTTTAGTCCTGGCATACATGATTCCATTCCACATTTGCTTCCCACAAATTTGAGACATTGCAACCAACCTCCTACATATAAAGAAAATGATCAGCTTATATGCATGAACTTCTACATAGAGTTGAAGGATATTAGGATCAGTGTGTGAATCAGTAACCACTGTTCCGGTCAGGAATTAAACAAAGTGTGTAAGACAAACAAACATTGTAAAATGTGTCTCTCTCAGGCCGAACCATCATCTTATCTACACACTACATGGACGAGGCTGATCTTCTGGGCGACCGCATCGCCATCATTTCTCAGGGTAAACTGTGCTGCTGTGGTTCACCGCTCTTCCTGAAATCACGTCTGGGTACAGGCTATTACCTCACAGTAGTAAAGAACGAACCCCAGAGCCAAACACCAAGCAGCACCGGTCCTACCACTCTCTCAGCACATATGCCCACAAAGGTTGGTTGGTTTCAGCTAAATGAAGTGATGAATGTTCAGAGTTCTGAGTGATAATGTGTTAAATATCTTTGTTTTAGGAGAGCGATTCTTCATTAAGTGATGACACCGGACTTGGAACTGAAATCCATGGCTCAGGTGGGAGCAATGTTGTCTACATCGGTTCATAGAATCTCCAGTGGCCTGCAGAGAGAGACAGGATGGGCTTTATTGTCATTGTTTTTTAAAAAGTGTATAGTGTAGGTTATAAAACAAATACCTACTGTACTGGTTCACCTCGAATTGAATAACCATTTTGGGGGAAAACGACTATACAGTAGAACCCTGACTTATGAATTTAAGCGCTGTTCAAATATTAAATCTATTTTCCCCATAAGAAAAAATGTAAATAGCATTAATCCATGCCATACCTCCCAAAAATCCCTTATGTAACATTTCCAATGTCTTAAATGATATCTTTTTTTTCAAATACAAGCATGTTTCCCTTAAATCGTAAATTATAGAACAGACATTGCTGTAATAAACAATAATAAACATCACACATGACATTGTAGTACATTATGTGTGCTCTACCACACTCTCGTTCTGGTCTCCTGTGTGTACTGCTTATTGTCGATTCGACTTGCATGTTCTATTGGTTTGTGTACTGCTGCGTGTACAAGTGAACACAACAAGCAGGGGTGTACATGTAATTCCCTGCCATGATAGCGATGAACGTTTGTCTTTTAGGCTGCTGACTGTTTCCTTGGGTTATTTAAGTCAGTGCAACATCTGTGTTTTCCATTGTCAAGCCAGTAATTTATGTCAACACACCTCATTTTGAACACCATGGCTATTTTAATGTAGACAAAAGGCGTGGTGTAAGATAGGAAAGTGCATTTCAACGCACCTCTCAAAGGGTGTAAGGTAGGGCCCCATGTATTAAACTTATAAGTGGAAACTGGAAATGACTAAACTCGAAAACACTGGAACAGTGGAGAAGACTTTTGTCTTTCTTCTTTTCTTTGCAGACCTGAGTGCTCTTATCACTCTCGCACAGCGCTACATACCTGGGGCTCAACTGGTGGAGGATTTTGGCAGAGAGGCAGTCATCAACTTTCCTCATACTTCCTCAGAAAATGGCTCTCTTGCCCTGCTACTGGAAGAGCTGGACAAACATCTGTCCCAGTTTGGAATTGTCAGTTATGGGCTCTCTGACACCACACTAGAGGAGGTCAGAAGGCCTGTTTAAAGCCAAAATTGTACCTAAATGAATTATACCTCATTTAGAAATAATTCATTTTCGAAACATACCATTATTGGTCAAAACACTCACATGCTGTAGGTCCTGGGATGTTTTGTACATGAAATATATGAACAGCAAGATTGGCATGTTGATTAACCTTCAATTTTACATTTCAGATTTTTCTGAAGGTGGCAGAGGAGACTGGAGTGGATGCCGACACAGGAGGAGGAGAGAAGGAAACTCCTGATGATGGAGACACAGGTAAACTTTCAACAGGATGGGCACACAATCCATTTCAAAGTGAGAAATACAGTATATTGAAGTGAAATAAATATTGAAGGGGTTGAGTCACTCGCACAGTGCAGCATTTTTACGGGATTTGAGTGTCAGTGGTGGCACCAGTCTTTCCTGATTTGGGTCGCTGGGGGTCTGATTCACTGGGGAGGAAACACATTAGTCCACATCAGGGCCTCTGCAGGGACCCTGGGTAGGATAGGTCCTCATTCCCCTATGGTTGTTCAAAAGAGGTGAACAGATGAGGCGTTCTGTTTGCTGTGGGGTGCAATGTGGGTCCGAAGAACAAAGGCAACACCATCTATATCACATTGCTTATATCAGGAAATTGCTAATGCATTGGAAGCACACTTCAAATCAGTTTGCATCCTAAGATATGTTTCCAAGATTTGCCTCCATTTGCTTTTCAAATGGGGCGTAAAATGTGACTTTTGAGACCTTTTTGTTGCCACCTCTTCGTCATTTTGATTATGGTTGAACAGTTTATGGAGTTGCCAGACCCTCTTAAATATATCTGAGGGCCCCACCAAGCCCCCGCTGCCTTCTACCTGGATTCTTTGGAAACCAAACATATCACACAGGGTGTCAATTCAAAACCTTAATATCTCCCTTCCAGTAAATAATATTGAGAATTTTATCTTCAAGGGGGACACTTTTAAAGAATATTTGCAGCCTTCATGGGCTTTGTGGTGTGAATAATGGTGCTTGTATCATTTTCCTATTTTTCCTTACTGCTGACACAGAAAGGAAACGAAATTGCAGAACAGGTACCAACTTCAACTCTACCTTGTTGCCTGCAGTACTTCTCACCAAACCTGATCCTTTATATTCTTAAAACTGTGTCTGGCTGATGATTCATTATCAACCTGAAGCCTTCCTCTTGTAAATACAGAAGCCCAGGAGACTGACCCGCTGAGTAGAGATATTCAGCATGGTGTGACCCTGACGGGTTGGGGACTAACCAGACAGCAGCTCCGGGCACTCTTCACCAAGAGACTAAAGTACGCTATGCGCAGCCGCAGGGGCTTTTTGGCTCAGGTACAGATGTGAAAAAGTATTTCTAAAGTATACAAATATATATGATGGTTTATATAGAATGTACGAACTAATCACTGTGCTCAATTATTAAACATAATGTTATTGGTTAGCGTTTTTTCTTTTTCAGATTGTGCTACCGGCAGTGTTTGTCCTGATCGCTTTGCTCTTTAGCCTGATTGTCCCACCCTTTGGCAAGTATCCCCCACTCGAGCTGCAGCCATGGATGTATGGTGAACAGTATACCTTCTTAAGGTAAACACGGTGTAACTGTAAATGGGGGATTTAAAATAAACATCCGCTCGAGTTCATGGAATTTTCCTTAGAACCTTAAGAACAATAGAATTTACTTCTTTGTAATGTAATGTATTCAACTAAAGTTGAATGAAAACACGGCTTGGGAGGTGAAATACCCCTGGCGGGAGGTTTGGAAATAGCAAATCCGAGAGCGTTATTCATTTCTCCTTACTGCTGATTGGCTACTGCCCTGTGACACATGTACGGCATTGCTACATCATAACAGCATTATCTTCATCGTCATCATCTTCGATCAATATCATTCATTATTAGTGTGTATCTGTACATTTTACTGGATTTTTATTACATTCAATGATTACTGTACTTACTGAAAGAAACACGCTTGCATGAATGACAGTTCATATCTGGAAACATCTGTAATTTAAATTTACAAGGGTTTCAAATGAACTTAGGGCAGATTTATGGATGACCAACCACCCCTAATGCAGTCACTTCAAAGAACCCCTGCTGTACCACACTCCATCCTGCTGACACATCCAGTCACGTCTGTGTAGGTCCTTGGTGGTTGACAGCACAACTGAGATTTAAGCTGCAGAAGTGGCTTAAACACTAAACCTTTTTGATGTCCTGTCTAAAGCTAAAGTTTATGAAGGAAAAAAATACACAAATGAAGTAAACAGTGGCTGGTAGATCACAATTGACCTATTGGACACCCCTGATTTAGATATTCTAATGTATTTATTAACTTTATTTACACAGCAATGATGCACCAGATGAACCTGAAATCCAAAATCTCCTTGATGCTCTCTTGGATCCACCTGGATTTGGAACCAAATGCATGGACTCTGACATGTAGGATACTTTCTCCTTTATTACTCCATTAGTCTAATCCAGTAAGTTTGCCATACATTTGTGTAACTTTTTATAATGAATTTCAGAGGGTCCCAGTGTAATGACACTGACGTAGAGACAGTGTTCCTTAGACCCCAGATCTCCTACGATACCTGGCAGTTCTTCAAGAAGGGTAACTGGACGGCAGAGAACCCTTCTCCTGTGTGTGAGTGCAGCACTGAGGAGGTTCGCAGAATGTTGCCCGATTGCCCAGAAAGAGCAGGAGGTCTACCACCACCTCAGGTTACCACACATCACATGTGCTTGTTGGACATCTGTCAGCTGAACAACCAATCACATCGTGCCCATTATTTCTGTCATGTATTATTTTAATAAGATTCGCACAAGGAGAACTTCATGGCAAGGTCTGGATTTAAACAGGACTGAAATTGAGTTCACTCGTGATCACAGTTGTTCGAAAAACCCAAACCGGGAAGGGTTAACACACAACAAAACACTTTCTGAATGGAATTGTTTCCAAACTAGGCTTAGCATTTTCTTTGGATGGGTTCTGGGGGACCGTATTGGCAGGATTGGTGATGAGAAATATTCGTAATACAGACATTATTGGTTGTAAGATAAGTGAAGCCTAACAATGGATTGGTGTCCGATTAGGGGTCCTTAAAACATGTTGCTTCATCTTCGGAAAGCTTGATTTACTTTGCAATTCCAAAAAAATCCCAACTAATTATCGATTTTCCAGATTTCTAGAACGAAATTTCCAGTTTCCAGTTCCTAATTGTGAATCTGCTGCAGTTTGCACAACCCCAATCTGAACAAGGACAGCTATTTTGCAAATAGAGCCAATATTAGTTCCATGTGACTCCCGCTCTCTTTTAACTGCACAGAATCCTGGACCAGTCCTGGAGATTGTATATCACAGCAGCAGTGCTGTCTTCCCTCACTCAAACATGGCCCGTTTTTTGTGGATGCCTGGTCCGGCCAGTAACTCGCTTCTTAGCAGATTTCTAGTTTACTTACACCAAGACTGGATGTTCATATATCATATTTGAATTATTTATTGTTAAGCTCTGGACAACGGGTGACAGAGTATTACTGGGTATTACTGTCACTTCGCAGCAAGAAGGTTCTGGGTTTCATCCCGAGATGGGGCGTTCGGATGTTCTCCATGTCGCCGCGTGGGTTCCGGTTTCCTCCCACAGTCCAAAAAAATGCAGCCAGGTTAAAAGCAGAGATTAAACTTTCCTAGAATTTTCTCATAGGTACCACTAGAATACACTAAATCAATGATGCAGGTTACGATCCACGGGGGCGATTGTTAACCTCCGGAATAGGAGAACTCTCATTTAAATCCAACATTCTTAAAACCTCCTTTAATCAACAGCGAAAAAGCCGTTTCGTTCATCAAAATAACATCAAGATTATTACATTAAATTATTGAGTAATTATGTTTCTACTTGTTGGTCACAGATCATGAGGCTGACAGGTGACTTTCTGCAAAATCTGACTGGAAGAAATATATCTGACTACCTCATTAAGACTTATCCTCAGATCTTGAAAAAAAGGTCAGATTTGTTTTAAAACGTTTTTTTCTTGTAAGACGGGACATCCTTGTGAACTTTTTTTGTCGTTTGTGTTTCATTATTCTAGCATGAGGACTAAAAAGTGGGTGAATGAGTTCAGGTAAGACGATTCGAGGTGACGTGAGATTAAATAAGGGTGGAATGAACTTGACCATTCAGTATGACACAGACATTGTCGTGAACCTGTCATGCCACGTGAGGTTGTGTGATGTCATCGTCAGGTATGGAGGTTTCTCTTTGGGTGGGAAACACACCCAAACTCTAACAGACCGTGGTCAGATGGAGGGGTCTGTCATGGCTTTGAGAAAACGCTACAGGATAATAGAGGTATGATGTTAACATTCAAAGCATAATATTAAACTTGGTTGATGGGTTTAAATATCAGCTGTGCTACATCCAGCCTTCTTTTAATATTTACCAACGTCAATAACCAACCAACTGTAAGCTAGGGTAAGAGAACAGGGTCAATCATTTTACGGCATTCCTTGAGCTGTGAGGGTCAAGGGTCTTGCTCAGTGGCCCAACAGAGGCTGTTTAGCAAAGCCAAAATTAAGAACGTTTGTTCTGAGATACTCAGCCACTCAGTCGGGACTAAGTTGGTGGGGTCTTCACGCTATGGAAGGTTAACAGTCCAACAGTTAACAGTTTGTTTAGTTTATCTGCGAAATAATGGTTTAAGACAGGAAAGCCATAGATTGGGAGCTAAACCTTGCTTTAGACATCACCCCACCTCACCTGATAGCTGATAGCACAGTCGAGAGTCTTCGCAGTAATGAGTTACCATCATAGACATGCATTCAATTCTATGTATTATTTCTATTTTTAACAGAACAGCTCACTGGATCAAATTCTGGCCAGACTACCTGATCTTCTTACTGATCTCAGTAGTCAAACCAATGTGAAGGTGCGAATATTTTTTTTCTTTCCAATGCTATAAACGTTTGATGCATTCTATCACAGTTTTCTATTCTTCTATTTTAGGTGTGGTTTAATAATAAAGGTTGGCATGCCATGGTGTCATTCGTCAACATCATGAACAATGGACTCCTACGGGCTAATCTCCCTCCAGGACCAGCGAGAAGGAAATACGGCATAACTGCCTACAACCATCCGCTGAATCTCACCAAGGAACAGCTCACTGAATTAGCCTTGTATGAACATGTTCTCACTTTTTCAGAATAGCCTCATCTGTATTGAAACTGAAGTTACAGTGAGGGCAGTATTCAATGAGTTTGACTTCATTATTTCCTCAAAAATGTGGTCATTTGCTACTCTTGGTTGCAACATCTCTAACACTTGCACCATTTTTTGCCATAGCTCATTTTCATAAGTTGGGAAATTTCATTAAAAGCAGTATAAACTAGAATTTATTATGTATTAACTTGCTGGAACCTTATTTAACTAACTACATTGCAAAGGTTTTTTTTTACTGGTGGCCCAGCAATAAAACACCCAGTGTGGATCTCAAATACATCATATCGAGTCTCAGCTATGCCTTCCTGGGTAAGGCTAAGCAGCACATTAACACTGATTGGCCTGTAGTTCACATAGGGGCGTTACTAAGCTGGATAAGGTTTCTCTCATCTCTCTCAATGTGCTGATGCGCATTCAAAGTCGTCGCTGTCATCGTTCTTCTTAATCGATGCCGCGCTGGAGGAGAGAACGACATAATAACTGGACACTAAATCTAAATCGATTAAAGCCAACATAAAATCAAAAAGCTAAGATGTGTGTGGGGGGGGCTGAAGCATTTCACAATAAGTAGGTAATGTGGTTGGATAGTGATGACAGTGTTATCATCGTGTATAATGCAAGGATCCACCAAAGGCTCAGTCCTTGTAAGCAAAGAAGAAAACAAGCAAATTACACACTCAGCCTGTCCATAGCTGAGCTGATATTCGAAACATCTAGTTTAAGGTTTAAAACCAAGCACTTGCTTTAAAGAAGTCAAATTAGTTAGTGAAAAACCTCTTGCTTCATTAAAGCTGTACTGTCGGAAACATGGAAAACCTGCAAGTCTTAAGGATTTATAATGCAAACTTTCATTTGTTTCCAGGATCACCACATCCGTGGATGTCCTCGTGTCCATATGTGTGATTTTTGCCATGTCCTTTGTGCCAGCGAGTTTTGTGCTCTTTCTGATTGAGGAGAGGGTCAGCAAGGCTAAGCACCTTCAATTTGTCAGTGGGGTCAAACCCATTTTGTACTGGACGGCCAACTTCGTTTGGGACATGGTCAGTTGTTACGACTTCATTCTGCATCTTGAAGACGTCGACTGTAGATGATGATGTCGTCGTTTTATTTTTTGTGTTTTGTGTTGATTCAGCTGAACTACACAGTACCAGCGACGTTGGTGGTGCTCATCTTCATAAGCTTCCAGCAGCAGTCTTACGTATCAGAGAAAAACCTTCCTGCACTGATCCTGCTGCTCTTGCTTTATGGGTAAGTGCTACATTATAACCTAAGCTTGAGGTTGCAAAAACATAGGAAAGGGTGAAGATTCGGTGATTCACGTTGTGAGTGGCGACAGTGGACATATTAGGTATGGGTTCATTAGTGTGACTGTTAGGAAGGTGAAATGAGCTGGTTTAGGGTTTTTTTTGGAAATGAGAGATGGGATATCTGTCAGGAGAAGGGTGCTGAGGATGGATCCACCAGACAGGAGGATGAGATGGAGGCCCAAGATGAGGTTTATGGACAGAAGGAGATATCTATACGGTCGAGCCACATTATTATGACCAGTGAATATTCACTGGGAGTGACTCGGTAAGGTCCTGGTAGGTTGTCACAGGTATGTAGAGCTATGCTGA
>JAYDZG010000016.1:7402831-7414883 GCA_034509265.1 Microcambeva bendego | reverse complement strand
ACCGGAGTACCCGGAGGAAACCCACACGGACACGGGGAGAACATGCAAACTCCACACAGAAAGGACCCAGATCACCCTACCTGCGGATCGAACCCTGTGAGGCAACCGTGCTACCCACTAAGCCACATTATAAGACTTTATTTATTATATTATACACGGTGGCTAAGTGAGTAACACTGTCGGCTCACAAAAAGAAGGTCCCGGGTTCGATCCCCAGGTGGGATCCAGTGTCTGCGTGTGTTTCCTCCAACTGTCCAAAAACATACAGCCAGGTTAATGGAAGACATCACCTCCAGGATGTATAAACCAGTGCTTTGTAGTGCCGGGCTCAAACCCGGATAAATAGGGAGTGTTGTGTCAGGAAGTGCAACAACCGCAAATCAGTAATGCGGACAGTGAACTGTGGCGACCCCTAACTGTAACAACCAGTTATACATTATATATTATATAGTATATTGTGTTTTCCCATGACAGTGCTTTGGCCTTCTTGGGGTAAATGGGGCTGGAAAGACGTCTACTTTCCGCATGCTGACAGGAGACACATCCATCACCTATGGGGATGCTTTTCTGAGCAATTACAGGTCAGTTCATCTCACTACTCAATGTTAAAGATCTTGAAACACACAGTACAGTCTTAAACCAAGTCCGTCTACCCTCAGTGTGCTGAATGAGATGGACAGAGTGCATCAGCTTATGGGCTACTGTCCTCAGTTTGATGCCATCAATGACCTTTTGACGGGACGAGAGCACCTCGAGTTCTATGCTC
Organism: Microcambeva bendego; assembly: GCA_034509265.1. Lineage (NCBI taxonomy): Eukaryota > Metazoa > Chordata > Actinopteri > Siluriformes > Trichomycteridae > Microcambeva > Microcambeva bendego. Next base: position 7,414,117 of record JAYDZG010000016.1, on the reverse strand, counting down.
GATTGAGAGGGGTCCCCGAAGCATACATAACAAAGGTACTACAGATCACAGGTCACTCGTGAAGACCAACGTTTGAAATTTGAACCTTTGGGGTGCCGTAAGTTAATGAAAGACTTCAGCCGTTTGATGTCTGTGTCACATTAAAAATGGATTTTTGTCCCATAGGTTGCTCAGTGGGGGGTGAAAAGGCTGGGATTGACACACTATGCTGAGCAAAAAGCCGGGGGCTACAGCGGAGGCAATAAACGCAAACTCTCAACTGCTATTTCTCTTATTGGAGCTCCACCAGTTATTTTTCTGGTATGTACTGGAATGATGTTAAAACTAATGGTGTCATATATCACATTATTTTATGTATCCACGCCTAATAATTATAAATAGTATGTTAAGCATGGATTATATTTTATTTACCTATAAGGTAATAGGTAAATAAATGTCTCTCCGAGAGTCCCTATCACTAGTGCAGGTGCATTAACTAGGCTGTGCCTGTTTGGATGCCTCACCAGGTGGATGGCACCACCTGCGATTCAAACTTAGGAGCTGGAGACCTCGTGGTACTGGGCTAACACATCAGAGACATGGAAAACCCAAAAACTCTCTGTCCCAACAGCACTGTGCTAGCTCAGTGGTAGATCAAAGGTTGAGTTCTGTGCTTTGGGCTTGAATTAATAACAGTTCTTAATCATTTTAGATTAAATCATCTGCTAAATGTCATAAAAACCCAATGTTAATAAATAAAGTTCACTTCGTTTAGCTCCTCTCTCTTTTCATACTCAGGATGAGCCCACAACAGGAATGGACCCGAAAGCTAAGCGCTTCCTGTGGAACTGTATCCTCAGCATTATCAAAGAAGGCAGAGCTGTCATTCTCACCTCCCACAGGTAAGGGGCGTGAGTACAATCGAGACTCTTTACACACACAAGCCTTCGGTGTTTTGGCCATCCAAAATGAAAGAGCATAAACATAAATCGCTCACTGCAGAACAGCCTGTAATGGTTCACTGTTACAGGTGATCGCTAGTGGACTAATGGCTCTGTTTCTGTGCAGCATGGAAGAATGTGAGGCACTCTGCACCCGTATGGCCATCATGGTCAATGGCAGGTTCCAGTGCTTGGGTTCAGTACAGCATCTTAAGAACAGGTACCATCTGCAAGTCCAGTAATGAAGTTTGATAAACTCATAGTCTGACTGTACCATCAGGTCTTGTTTTCATTCTGGAAGCTACATAAATAATTATCCTGAATAATTGAAGTCCTGAATTTTTGGACAAATTATGAATTAAGTTTCCTTTCATTTCTCTTAAAAAATACAACACTGTATTTGTGATTTTCTTTTCTTTATCTAAATAAGAATGCCCTTTTATTTATCAGCTATTATGCCGAATAATTCTTTACATTTCCCTTATTGTGTAAACACATGGGAACATCATATAAATAAATGAATAGGTTTTTTTTAATTATTTTTACATTTATTTATTTATTGGTGTATTTCCATGTCTGTATAAATATTTCCACATTTTTACATTTATTTATTTATTTATTTATTTATTTATTTATTTCCACATTTCTACATTTATTTATTTCCACATTTCTACATTTATTTATTTATGTATTTCTACATTTATTTATTTATTTATTTCCACATTTCTACATTTATTTATTTCCACATTTCTACATTTATTTATTTATTTATTTATTTCCACATTTCTACATTTATTTATTTATGTATTTTCACATTTCTACATTTATTTATTTCCACATTTCTACATTTATTTATTTATGTATTTTCACATTTCTGCATTTATTTATTTCCACATTTCTACATTTATTTATTTATGTATTTTCACATTTCTACATTTCTTTAGTAATGGTATTTCTCTCCCCTAACTTCATTCTAAAGTATTTAAGTTGTGTACTCGGCTCCTTCCATTGGTGAACGACGACAAGAAAATGTAATCTCGGAATAAATTTACTTCGAATTTCTTTTAAACACTTTTTTACTCATCTTTAATAAATGGACTCATCGTTTTGGGTGGTACTATTCCTCTAGAGCAGATTTTAAAAACATTTCTGAGCCTTATAATTTTGAGCCTTATAATGACCAAATCATTTATTTATGCTTGGTGTGAAACCTGGGCCTGTTTAGATGAACACAAAGCTGATATCCTAGGAGGAACTGAAGACAGGCAGACAGCTGTCTCTCTGTTTCTGTCTCTCTGAAGCTCTTTCTATCAGTTGTTATAGCAGTCAGGGTTGAAAAGCTAAGCTCACAGACATGTTGTGTAGAATGGGAGTCATGTTGAAACAGCTTTACTTGACAGAAACTCCTTTTACTTGACAGAAACTGTCAAAGGTAGGTCAGCAAAGCTTAGTTTTAAACCATGATGCTCCTGTAAAGTCATCACTACAGCTACATATTAAGGCAATTAGCGAACTGCTGCCGCCTACTGACAAAGAAGAAAATCATTTACTTTTAAAGCATGGTCACTTGAAAATCACCGTGGTTGAAAACCACTGCCCTAGAGCATCTGATTCAATAATTTGATCTTCTGTTTGTACAGATTCGGGGACGGTTACACGATCGTCCTTCGCTTATCTGCACCTTCTCCGGATCCCTGCCCAGTGGATGCTTTCATCCAGAGGTCCTTTCCCAGAATCGAGCTGAAGGAGCGACACCACAACGTTCTGCGGTATCAGCTGCCTACTCAAGCCTGCTCCCTCGCTCGAGTGTTTGATATTCTGTCAAACAACAGAGAAGAACTGGGTGTGGCGGATTATTCGGTTTCTCAGACCACACTGGATCAGGTTAGAAAGTGACGCTCTTGTCGAATCGTAATTCAGATACGTGTGTAGGAATCAGGACAGACCAAATCGGTTGCATTTCTGACTTTGGTGCACGAGAAAAGTTTCATGCGAGGTTGACTTTCCATAAAATAATTGGCTGAAAACGTATCACTGTAATACTGGAATGACTGTACTGGCTACCCACTTAACCACAGTGCCGGCATTTTGGAAATCAGAACACCTTAAATAAGCTACACGGGTTCTTCAAAATGTTTCAGCACTTTTTACTTTCAGTTCAGTTCAGTTCACTGTAAACCCCTTATCCAAATTAGAGGTCGGGGAGGGGTGCTGGAGGCTATCCCAGCTCTTCAACGGGCACAGTCACAAGGCACATGGTAACACCCTGGATGGGGCGCCAGTCCATCGCAGGTACCTACAGGACAATTCAATGCTTCTGATCAACCTGGTAGCATGTCTTTGGACTGTGGGAGGAAACCGGGGTACCCGGAGGAAACCCACGCGGACACGGGGAGAACATGCATACTCCGAAAAGAAAGGATCTAGATCGCCCCACCAGGGGATCGAACCCAGGACCTTCTTGCTGTGAGGCGACAGTGCTACTCACTAATAATTTCCCATTCAAATGATTTTGTTCAGCCACTGATGCGCATGAAAATCTTCTCTACGCATTAAAACTTCTTCGATCGTCGGATGCCGCTAACTCTGGGCTATAAGCTCGCTGTCTTTCAGACATGACCCAATTACTTCTCCCAGCTAGTCCTCAGCTATTTCATGCTTCTAGAAGGTTTTCTGTCCAACAGATAAAAACACTACATTCCGTTTCCCTCCGTAGGTGTTCGTTAACTTCGCCAAAGAACAGATGGACGACGATGAGCGGCTCAGAGAGGTGGCTGTGAACAGTGCATCAGTAACACCTCAGTCTACCAGACATGAGCAGTCTAACCAAACTGTCCGACTTCACCCTTCACCGTCTTCCCCTCCTGTACCGGCCTCACCTGTACCCAGCAGATCCGCATCTTCCTCTCCGGCTGCTCCGTCCTCTCATCCACAAGCGTCGAGGGTCAAAGAAAGCCAGCCTGAAGGACTGTCAGAAGCGACGCGACCTCAACTGATCCAGATGAACCCTCTAGTGGAGTCAGCGATGAATGGATCGGTGTGCGATAATAAAGATAAATCTCAGAGCAAAGATCTCACCAAGCTGTTTGTCGTCGAGACCTGAAGATTCTTCTATGTCCCGGCTCTCCATCGGGGCATTGCCGACTACAGAGCAATCTAAGTCCTGGGTGTCTGAGTTTTGACTTCACCTCAAGTTACTGCTTGAGAAGAGTTAAGAATGGTCTTGGCCTTTCCATAGGGGTTTCATTTGGGTTCACTGGTGGATTGACCACTTTAAATTTCCCCCAAGCTTTGGGTGGGTGAGCGTGTGATGAGATGGATTGATAAACTATCCAGGGTGCTTTTTTTCTTTCGTCAAGGGTTTGTGGCAAACCTCAGACCCATGGCTGCCTTGATAACAAAGAAGTAGGAAGTGGAGATGAAGTAAATGAGAGAATGAATGAAATGGTGAACCGGCAATGAAAAAATCCTCTCAGGAATCTGAATAGCAGAAGAGAATCTAAATGGTGCTTCATAGCATGAATCATATTTTACTGAATGTTTGGAGACTTTTTAAAAATAAGAGGATTTTAATTTTAGGATTTTAATATGTTGTACATCCTCTAGACTTTGTTTTGCACACAAATGTTACCTTTATTTGGTCAATTTGTACATTTATTTTGAGGCAGCCGTGGCCTGGTGGTTAGGGAACTGGGCTTATGTTCAGAAGGTCGCCGGTTTGATTCACAGAGCTGAAAGGTCATGACTGAAGTGCCCTTGAGCAAGGCACCTAACCTCTAACTGCTCCCCGGGCGCAGTGGCTAGGGCTGCCCACTGTTTCGGCCATGTGTGCTCACTGCCCCCTAGTGTTCACTAGTGTGTAAAACGTGTGTTTCACTGCATGGATTGGGTTAAAATGCGGAGATGAATTTCACTGAACAGTGATGATTATAAATCTAATTCTAAATCTAAAACATGTATTGGTTGCAGAAGGTCCTGGTTTTGATCCCCAGGCGGGGCAATCTGGGTCCTTTCTGTGTGAATGTGCATGTTCTCCCCATGTCTGAATGGGTTTCCTCAAGGAGTTCCGGTTTCCTCCCACAGTCCAAAAACATGCAGGCAGGTTAACTGGAAACAATGAATTGTCCTACAGGTACATAGCCTATAGGATGCATAAACCAGTGCACTGTAGTACCGGTTCCAAGCATGGATAAATAGGGAGGGTTGTGTCAGGAAGGGCACCATGCATAAAAAAATGCCAAATCAATAATGCTGATCATGATCGTGATTCGCTGTTGCAATTTCTAATGGACGTCACCAAAAAAGATGACAAAAAAAATATTTTAAAATATTTACTGCATTTTGAGGCAGTTAAGCATAATAGTAGCTGCGAATTTAAACGATCACTTCAAATATGATGCACTTTATAACAGCATATTGTATATTATAATATATAAACTAATAATGTATTAAAAATAAATGTATTGAAGTTTTGAGTTTGTCCTTTGTTATTATATATATGCTGTTTTTTTTACCTAATATGTACTAGTAAAAATCAAACATTAACCTGTCACGATCTAATTTAGAATTGTGTTCCGTGTGATCAGTTTGTTCTGTTTTATATGCCTCCTATTTTCAGTTGAGGTTCTTATCAGTTGAGGGTTAATGTGAATGTACTTACAGATCCTTTGTATTTTAAATTGGCAGCAAGGTAAGGAGGGGAGTGACAACAACAGTTAAGTGTCCAGCACCCCTGAAGTGAAAATAGATTTATAATTACTCAACGATTTTTACTCTGTCAAAGCTGTGTCACACTGACCCACTGAACATTTGTCATCACTATGACACAGAGGGACAATTTCAATTATGATTATTGTTGTAGTGGTTTGCAGACTGATGTATTTTTCAAACAGTGAGAATCTAAATTGAAAATATATATTTATCAAACATTGGTTTTAAAAACTAATACAAGCTTTAAAGTTTAGCGTACAAGCATAAGAATAGAATTCTGTAACAATTTCTGGTGAATAATTTCAGTTAATTTAAGTTCAGGTGTTTTGGTCACATCCATACTACATCCGAACAGGTTTATAAAACAATTATATAAAGGTTGTAGGGTGGGAGAGACCCTTTCTGCTTCCATGTGTAAATGACCAAATGTTATCTAAATTTTAAATATTTTTTCTAAGAACTAAGAACTGCCTAAAACTGTTCCATAAATTAGAATCAACTTATAGCTAAAATTGTTTTTTTAGCATAGAATTATGGGCAAACAAAGTAAAAATCAAAGATGCCCTACATAGACTCCAGCAAACTACATTGTCTTGAAAAAGGGGTGAACCAATATTTTACCAAGAATCTTCAATGCCTCATGACTTTTAAAAATATGTTATATCTGCATGAAGCTAACAAAGCATGTCATCAACAAGCAGTTGCTTGCAAATCAACCCTAAAGGAGTAGTTAATGCTTGGGTTAAGTTTCTCTGGGCAAATTACTTTTTCAAACGTCAGACACATTTAAATTAATCTTTATCTTCAGTTAAAGAACTAAGCTTATGTTGTATTAAAATTACTTAAAAGATATGAAACATATGTAAGAATGAAGAAAGAAAATATATATTCATTCATTCTCTTTGACGCCTTATACTAATTAGGGTCGGGAAGGGGTGCTGGAGCCTATCCCAACTCTTAAACAGGCGCAAGGCACATAGTGACACCCTGGATGGATCCATCGCAGGTACCTACAGGACAATCCAGTATCTCCAATCACCCTGGTAGCATGTCTTTGGGAGGAAAACAGAGTATCCAGAGGAAACCCACGTGTAAATCCACACAGAAAGGACCTAGATCGCCCCACTCGGGGATCGAACCCAGGACCTTTTTGCTGTGAAGCAACCCACTAAACCACCGTGCCGCAGTTTAAGATGTATAGTATAATAAAAAAAAACATTATATACAGGTAGATAAACTAATTGTAAGTCATGTCTTCACATGTGGACATTTATCCGCAATCTGGCAACCCTGCCTGTAGTGAAAACAAAAATAGGCGTTTGGCTACGTTGTTCCACAGCAGCTACATTTAGCTTTCAGTCTGCACTGTACACAACAACCTTAATTTACTTTATTCCTCTGATTTGCTCGTTTTAAACTCGGGGATTGCACGATGGTTGTACTTAACAATAGCGATAACTACGAAGAACATGATATAATGTGAGTGGTTGATTTTGTACTCGTTTAGATTCTTGCTAGCGCTAACGTTGTTAGCATTGTTGTGTTGCCAGCGATGCCGCTACAATGTTTTTAAGAGGCTGTTCGTATTGCTTAATTGTTAAATTAAATGTAAATTGGCGTTTGAAAATGGATTTTTCTTTAAAAATGTAATATCAAGCAGTTTTGGTAACGTTTTACTCTGTACAATTAATGTCATATAAGCCCAAACACCATAATAGACCTGAGCTGATAACGCCAGAATCAATAAAGAAGACCAAACTAGCCAGATACGACATTAAAGCATAGAGCTAATATGTTTATTTACGATATAGTAAGTCTAGATTATTATTTTTGCATTGTCAAAACAAACACGTACACTCAGAGGGCGTTACCAGCACTACAACATGTAAATTCTACAATATACATAATTTTAAAAATAAATAAATATATATATATTAGTTTGGTTGCTATGTAGCTTGTTTGTATGTTTGCTAGTTGTTAGTCAATGCACTGGTAATAAAGATGGTTTTGTTTGGTGGAAAATCTCGAAGTACAAATGTTTAGCTACATTATTGATTATAAACACTACTTTTTTTCCAATTTATCGTTTTATCTACATAAATAGCTGGATATTTATAACTACGAAACCCACAAATGGCACTAAAAACTGGGTCCCTCTATGAAACATGGTGTAGGGTGCATTGAACTGAATTTCTTCTCTTGGCCGCTCCAGTTAGGAGTTGCTACAGGGTTGATTTGACATAGGATGCACTTCCTGACACAGCTCTCCCTATTTATCCAGTCCTGACACTACAATGCACTGGTGTATGCACCCTAGGTGGTTAGTACAATTAACCTGGCTGCATGTTGTTGGACTGTGGGAGAGAACACGCAAACCACACAAAGATAGGACCCGGGTTGCCCCACTTTAAGATTGAACTCTGGACTTTTATGCTGTGATACGATGCTGCTACCCACTTGGCCATGGTGTTATGTACCTTCTGTTGGGAATTTTTGGATCTATTTGCCAGGAAAATCCAGCAGTGGGTGGTTCATCTCATAATGCATGGTCGATCAAAGCTGGCAGCAAACGGTGTATAGAGTTTGTTGTATCATTGTATTTTTGAGATTTGTTACCCATTATTGCATCATTTCCATTTAGACTTACTATTTAGGAAAAAACGTTTTTATAATTATTTGGCTATTTTATCTACTATTGCCAATATAGACAGGCAAGATAAAAAAAATTGAAACTTTTGTCAAATGTAATTTTAGAATATTTATTTTTATACATGAGGCTGACAATCAGCATACATTCTGAACCTAATAATAGAATTAACAAACCACTACGCTAGGCGGTTCATTTGAAAAGAATCGGATCGATTCCCAACGTTATATTTTCTGCCTACTGCACCCCACAAGAGCTGCGGTTTTGGAGATGTTCTGACCCAGTTGTCTAGCCATCACAATTTGGCCCTTCACACTTGCTCAAATCCTTATGTTGGTCCATTTTGCCTGCTTCAAACACATCAACTAAAATGTTCGTTTTGGTGGCCAATATTTCCCACCCGCTACGAGTTCAGTGATGAAGAAGTAATCGGTAATATTCATTTTACCGGTCAGTAGTCATAATCTGAGGTCTGGTCTGTGTATATTTTGGGATTTCGATTTTGTTCGAAAGGTCATTACCAATGTAGTACTTTTACAAGGTAAAAGTTACGGGCAAATGTGATTCAATGTTCAACAACAGTTCTATCTTTAAAGATCTGCCTTTTTCTTTGTCTCCTAGCTTGATTGAAGAGCGCTGCTCCTCGTTGCCCAGCTCCCCTGCCAAACGGGTTTCTCCAGCCAAAAAGAAGCAGTACTTTATAAGCCAAGCCATACGCAGATCTGAACTCACACCCAAAGCCAAAGGGAAAAAAAGCCTTCGAAGACTAGAGAACAGTATATGTTTTTCCATTTATATTAAATTCGACGAATGTCTTATCATTCTCTGAAATAAAGCCAGCATTGTTTACATACTTTACTCAGTGGGTACATAAGACACAGGCTTAATCTTAGTTCAGAATTCTTAACATTTTTTACATGCCAAATGCTATTCGGTGTCCCCAGATTGTTAATAGTTTGATTTTATTTTTGTCTTCCATGGTGAATAGCTCGCTACCTGGATAATCTCCTGGAGCGAGATGAGTGCTGTAAAGATGAGGCTGAAGCGAGCGAGACCGCCTCGCCTACTATCTTCACTGAAGCTTGCACCAATGGAAACTATGTGGAGGTACCGCAGTCATTCATTTGGATGTCCAATTGTGTCTTTTAAAACCACTTTTCCGATCTCTCTCAGTACTGGAGTGACTTCATGAATCGCTCAGGAGAGGAGCAGGAGAGATTTCTGGCCCTGCTGCCAGGAAAGGTGGCAAGACACAATAACTCCAGCAAGGGCCCCAAAGACCAGAGAGAGTGTGAGACACATGATTTCAAACACGCACAGCGTCCATGTCGTGGTCACAGTTTGTGTTTAAATGGTTTTCTGAAGTAGCCGCCCTGAATCGTTCCACAATATTATATACTTTAAAGACCCCAGTTTTGCAGTCTTGTGTTGAAAATTGTGGTTTTTCACTTGACTGACAAACACTTAGTGATGACCCATCTGTGCCTGTAGTCATGATGGCTTGTTATTTTTGTGAAAAGTTTTAATATTCTGTTGTGGCTCTCGGTTAAATAACACCCCTAGTATAGACCGTTTTGCCGCATTCACTAATGGTTTCTCTTTTATTAGTGAACCCGGCCTTCACTGCTCTGGAATGTTTCCAAAGGATTGATCGACGGTTGCGTGCAACATTAAAACGCAAACATGTACCAACAGTAAGTTTGACCTTTTTTCTTTAATAAACCTTTACAATTGAGTCTTAACCAATGGTTCATTTATTTATTTTCCAATTTAAGGCAACGCTAGAGCTTTTGGAGTCTGAACTGCTGACCTTCTTTGAAGCACACCCACAGTCTATTTATGTTACCAAGCTTAGCAGCAGGTAAGTTTTCTATAAGAGAAGAGACATGGGATGTGTACGGTATTCAAACTCGTGCTTCGTCATAGAGTTTGAATCCTTCATTTAACGAAGCCTTGTTAATAATTTGCATGTGTGTGTATCAGTTTTCACAGGCTGTTGCTCCATGCTGTTTGCCAGTACATGGACCTTGCATCTGTCAGTAAGTGTACAACTATAATTGAGGATTGAGGATTCTTGTATTGTGGCATTTTAGCTTAACTGTATAGTGAGCAAGTGATTAAATCAAGCACATAAACTACCGTGCACCGTTTTTTTAAAGCAAGGCTCCGAATCTGAGATGCCCACAGTGAGCGATGATACTCGGAGCTTCATAATGTTCCTTTGGTGTGAATGTTTTATGTCTGCTACACTGACTACGAACAAACGTGTGTGTTTTTTTTTCTCTATATCACAGGCTCCACCCATAATGGCACTCGACAAACAAAGGTTGTGAACAAACAGGATGAATTCATCCCTCCATCCGAATTACTTTCAGTTTACTTGGAGCAGAAGAGATGAGAAGCCTGAAGAATTCCAGCACTGCCACTTGAACTGGCCAGTATAAAATATAAAAGCCAAACTCTTTCTACTGGTCACCTTTTCTGCTCATTTGTATAAGAACAGGCCATTGTTTTTGACAGGCTTATGCACCAACTACCTGTAATGGTCAGTTGCTGGATGAAGTGTTTATATTAGAAAAGCTTTCTGAATCTTTAATGGAATATAGAGTGTACGTGTCATTCAGGTAACTGCATTTTGCAGGCCTGCTTAAACCCGATAGGTAAATCTGAGTAATGCATGGTTCTGGGGTCTAAAACGAAATGATATAGATAAAAAAAAAAGATTGTAGTAAATTGCAATTTTATAATACTTGTCAGTTTTACAGAGTAATTTGTTTGCTGGTAGTTTTTTTTACCTAGGTTGCTTAGGTAACTATTTTAGTCAGCATTAAATCCCCAAAAATTAAAGGAAGTGTTAGCCAATGCCCTACGGATGACATTGAGCATCTTTGTGCATCTTTTTCTGGGGTCAATACAGAATTGATGAGATATTTAGGTAATGTCGAACTTTACACTTATGTCCCTCCAAATTACCATTAATGACTATGTTAAAATAGGGCTGAACTACCA
>JAYDZG010000016.1:7274010-7284686 GCA_034509265.1 Microcambeva bendego | reverse complement strand
CGGACGTTTTGGGAAAGCTCTGAGAACGTATTTGTTTTAATGATCATTATTGTGTGTTAATGATTGTGGCTTCTGACAGCGTTTGTTTTATATGTGCAAAATTATAACCAGGGGACATTCAAGGTGGGGTTTGGATGAAACTGAAATGAGAGAAAGTAAGAAAAAAGCTTTGTAGGAGTATAGATTTCTATAAAATAAAGGTTTTTTTATAAATGTATTTCTCCAATTGTCCTCACAATCTAGTTGTATCCAATTAGCCAAGTTTGCTTTCTGTACGGATGCTGACCTCTACTCCTAACCGAGGAGTGTTGTAAGACTCTTTGACATGTGTGCAGTACCCGACTGCTTCTTTACACCAGCATGAGTGGGATTCATATTGAAGTCCTTCAGTATGCCAGGTTACACTCAAACAAGCCAATCACTGCCCAGATAGGTGCTTTTCATGCTGGTTGCATAGATGAGATTCACAAATGTGACTTTGAGATGCCAGCTCTAGTGTGCTAGGGTGTTTTACGGCACCAAAATTTTGGATTTTTAAAATAATATATATATTTTTTTATTATTATTTGGAGTCTGCAATGTAGATGATCATTAACTTTGTAGACAAATTAGAGTCCCTGATCACCTGCCTTTACTTGTACCACAGGCTGCAACATCATCCAAACCCCTGGTGTCACCTTGATAAACCCCTCCCCTGTTTTTCACCTTGTTCTGTCCCAACACCCTGCTACCTTGATTCACTCTTGGTCGTTGGATAGGTTTTGGATTTATTACTTTCGAGGCCGAACAATCAGTGGACCAGGCTGTCAACATGCATTTTCACGACATCATGGGCAAAAAAGTGTGTAGTTGTAGTTTTATTTTATCCTAACTGAGAAACTGAAGCTTGGGCGACAGATAGCGACGCTGTCTATTATAATGGGGCACATCTGTACATTTAGGAGCCACATACAGTATTTAAAACCCAATCTGTGTTAACTGCTACTGAGATGGATGTGAATCATTAACAGCAAATCACATTGAGCCCAGGCTCTGCAGTCGCCCAAGGTTTGGTTTACTTGGACTGCTCCTTTAGGTGTATTTGTACTAATAACTCTATGATTATATATAATATCAAAGTTTTGCTTCAAAAAGGAACATTTTATCACATGACTTGTTCCTTTTTTCACCTAAAGGACTGGTCAAAGTCATTTTTCCATTTTACTTAATTTATTTCATTTCTGCCAGGTCACTTACTGTTACTGTTAAATGTGTCCAGAACGTAAAAAGGCAAAGTCTCAATTAAGTGACCTCAGATTAGAATCTCCATACTGTGTTAACAATTAAGTACAACTGTGTAATTTCCCGCTTTATCCATCAGGATAGATTATAGATTTTCCATAGTTGTCCCTACTATTAGAAGTGGATTTGGTTCATTTGGTTTTACCCCAATTCCCCTTTAAGTACATAGTTAAATGCCATTTAAAACCATTTCCCCAGTGCCATGTGCAGTTTCCATGTTCTGTAAAGGCTCACTTCATGACCTACATAGGACTTTTTCATGCATCATCCCTCCCCTTGAATGAAAACATGCTCTCCAGTACCCAAACCATTGTTCTTGATATGACATTATTGCAGTGGGACTTTAGGGATGTGGTGGCCATACGTTCTAAATTAGAAACTGGAGCATTTCAAACTGTGTCACAAATCCGACTTTCTGAAGTCAGATGCCACGATTCTCGCTCTCCCCCCGATCACTTTGAGCACTGAAGCCCGCGGGACGAGTCCTAGGTATCCGAACGCCGGGCCTCAGACCACTCGCTCAAAACCGCCATCTAATTAGGTCGACAGAGAGGGAAGAGGGAAGGCGGAAAAAGAAGTGCTTGTGTGTAATGCCACAAAAAAGCAAGCAGAACGCCATGCCTTGCTCTTGATTCAAGGTCATACTAATAACTCAACCCATTTAGAGGCTGTTCTATTTAGAGGCTGTTCTTAACATTCCAACTGGCACGGCTATACTTGGGCGCTAAAGTACTACGACAAACTTGCATTCAGGCCTGCGTATTATAGACATATAGACATCAGAGTGTTTTTTTTTCCTGTGTTTGGCACAGTATGAAGATTCGTTTCTTATCAGAACTATAATTTTCTCTGCATGAGTAGTATTTAAAACTATTAGTAGGTTCACATGTATACGCCAAATTTAAATCTAAAAGTTGTTATAGGTTTAGCCAGGGCACGGTAAGTCTTGACTTTGTTTTAGTAGTTTTACTTAAGGTATTAAGGTATAAGATAAAACAGACAGTAGGGATAATGTTTCTCAGGTACGTTTTTTTAAATCTATTTTCTGAATTTGAAAATGAATTTGACTGACTTTTTCACTCATTGCACTTGATTTAAAGTGCCTGAGAAACATTGCTTAGCTATAATATATTGTTAAATGTTTACACAGAGCAATTGTATTTAACGTAAGTGAAATCATCTTGACGGAACTATGATTATATTTCATAGGGTGAATGAAGCACACTGGTTATCCACCTGTGCTATTTTTTTTATTCTGCCGCCCTTGTTTTTTTTGCCCAGGTGGAAGTGAAGAAGGCTGAGCCGCGGGACAGTAAAGTCCCCGGCCCTGGGCAGCTGGCTGTCAATCAGTGGGCACCCAGAGCCATTCTGAGCGCAGCCAATGGCTGGCCTGCACAGCCTGCTCAGACCTGGCAGCAGAGCTACAGCCCTCAGGGTGAGTCGTTCCATTCATGACCGCCATTGCAGTTACTCGCTACTCAAAATTCATCACTTCACAAGTTACATCGAACAGTTATGGACACTTTTGCATCTCCAGTTCAGTTTTTGGACTGTGGGAGGAAACCGGAACACCCGGAGGAAACCCACGCTGATGTGGGAAGATTATGCAAACTCCGCACAGTAAGGACCCGTCCCAGTTGGGGATCGAACCCAAGACCTTCTTTCTGTGAGGCGACAGTGCTACCCATTTAGCCAATAGGCCTACTTCCTCAGTCTTACAGTGCTATTCATCGATTATACTGGAATTGTATCCATGTTTGTATATCAGATAATTTGATGCTAAAGACGTTTTATTATTTATCAGATTTATTTAATAAAAAAGTATATTCAGCTCTAAGAAATATTAAGATTTATATTTATAATGCTATAAACATTTGCCTCTGTCTGTCTATCTTTCTACCAGGAGTTTGGGTGTCTGCTGCTCAGCCTTTAGGTAGGCTATTTGACTTCTATGCCAGCATAATAAAACATTATTTGATTCGATTTCTTTTCTGACTGGCAACCAAATAGAAATGACCTATATTTGTTGTCTGCTATGTGTTAGGTGGATATTGTCCTACTTTGCCTGCAGGCAGAGGAGCTCCTGCACACCCTCCATCCCACTTTAATGCTTTTCTAGTAACGGCGCCTTCACCGGGAGCGTTCGGACCACCTCAGGGATATCCACAACAGGGCTACAGCACTCCACCTCAATTTGGTAGGGTCACATCTTTACTTTCGTTTTCTTCATCTCGGGTGTCGTAAGTCATGTATGGTTTCTAATTTGAACTGAAAGATTTTAATAAATGCCACACACACTCGAATAGTCAGTTCACCTTCCAAGTCGTCAGGTCACTGAACAGTTTGCACTACACAACTGGATCTCTTCTAATCGGGACATATTGGCGATTTGGGGTTTCACACTATACAGTGTATCTCCAAGTGGAATCGTAGGTGAGCTTCTCTCTGGCATCAAAATGCATGTAAACAAGTAGAAACTATGGTATGAACAATAAGGTCATGTATGTGCTTATGGATTCTAATGAGAGACTCGAAATCCTAATTAGAGACCGATATGGGTTTTTCCATAACCAGTGTCGATGTTTAGAAGTCAGGGTCAGTCGATGGACCATATGTGCTGTCACATTAATAAGATGTAGATGCACTTAACATTTATTGAACTCTGACTGAAAATATGATCTAAATTTGATCTACTAATGTGGGTCTAGAAGATTTCAGAAAGTCAACACATCATACAAATTCAAACTACATTTTGACACTAATTTCTGAAAGCACTACCTCACCATTGCTGTCTGTTCTGATCCGGACGTCCACACTAACGCACTCAGCCATGTTTGAACGAGGGTCAGGCCGGGTTCCTTCTGTGTGTTGCTGCGATCCATGATATCTGGGTTATATTCACATGGTACTTTGCATAGCTCTCCATAGTCGACACTGTTCTGTGGTGAGTATGGAGAGCTATGTGCTACATCTGTATGTTGAGAACAGTTAATTAAACACACAGAACTCTTTAGTGTCATGGAAGTCTTGCCTGCTGTACCATGCTCTTCATGTGTTAAATCAAGGGTAATAAGACATGTCCTGTGAAGTTTAACAGGTTGTATTTTCCTCTTTTTAAACTCAGGGTACAGTTTTGGCGCGCCTCAAGGCGACCAGTTTTTACCACAAGGAATTCCTCCCCCTCCCACAACTCCCGGAGCTGCTCCCCTAGGCTTTCCCCCAGCAGCCACCCCTACTCAGGACATGAGCAAAGCTCCTCCAGCACAGCCTGACTTCTCTTATAGCCAGTACGGTAAGTAAAAGACTCACCACAGCCTGGCCACCTCTTCTCCTGTTAACTCCCTGAATGGATCCATTTTCGAAACCACGTTAGTTTGAAGCCCATTACAACAGTTCTCACGCATCGCTGAACTGGCATGTTGGCATTTCCAAGCCTGCATGTACACCTGGTGATAATACTCCAAAATTGAAATGTCTGTATGTGAATGTAATGAGCTGTTTGTTGGAATCAGATCATCCTGTGATTTTCACTTGATGGCCTTTCATCAGTATTATTTAGAAATAGGTTAAAATTACAGACACTTCAATAAGAAGCATGTTTGAATTATTTAGTCATTTGGAGTCTTATTAAGCAAGTGAACTCAGTCAGCGGGTCACAAATGAGTAGACACTGATTTTTTTTTTTTAATATATTAAGCCTTAAGTAGAACCCAGGTTGTTCTGTTCTATGTCCAAGCAGCCGATAGCTGGATCGCAGCACTAAAAGGCTGAATTATTTTACCCCTGCGCTGCCAGTTTGTGTGTTTTAAATTACTCACTGTAAGAAAAATACTAAGTGCACTAAACTACATGTGTTTGAATACTTGATTCCACAGATTTCACCAGATCATTATGGTGTAGTGACACATCTGCCAGTAAAGCAGTGGAATAACATGTCATACAGTGACAAACGGACATTCACGATCACCAAATCATTGAATCACTGAAAACTAAATGCACATGTTAAAAAGTACAGAGCGAATATGCCCAGACGAGGTGAAAGTGAATAAACTACAGCAGTAACGTTTGCACTAAATGTGTTCTCGACTTCAAAATGTTACATTAGTATCTTCAAAGAATAAGAGCATAGCGGACTATACACTTAAACCAGAGTCGGTCAGTGTGGTAGCATTGCCCTACGTGTCATGCTTGAGCTTTGCATCCATCCATCACTATCATTTAGAACCAGCTGCCTTTAATGTGCCATTAAAACACTTAAAGGCTCGAAGGACAACAATTCATTCACTACTTATTCTCGATTTAGCTTTTATCTTCAGATCTTTAATTTTGCGACAGCGTGGTCTTACTGCCAAAAAAGCAGATCGCAAATCATTCGTATCGGAAGCTCTCACCCAGAGCTAGCAACACAGATAGCGTATCTCTGGGTTTAGTCAACCTGGTCTCCTCATCTTCCTGCTAGGCTTGGGTAACTATCCTCAGGACCCCTCTGCCTACGGCCCAACGCGTCCCTCTCACAGTAATGGTCAGGATGAGCAGGGAGATAGTGCAGGTAGGTGAGAGCTCATGCATCTTATAACCACTAAAACAATGGGAGAAAAAACTTAGCACATACTGTAGTGTCATGAGGTTTTGGTTTATCCTCACATGCATTTTACATCTTCGAGGCTGTGCTCACACTGTATGCAAATGTTTGGATGCAGTTTACATGCCTTGTGTATCATTTCGCTCTCCATATAGTGTACTCCTATGGCTACTCGTCATTCTTTGGGCGGGCGGGCGTAGGGGGCGCTAGAAGAACAGGTGGACCAAAGCAGTACACCTGGAATTCGAAATGCATTTATTCCCATTTTTGACGGTGTAGCTGTTGTTTACTATATGAAGAGGACTTTTCATTTCCCTTTCATCTTTGCACTGCTTTGCTGGCTGAAGGACGATCGAATTATAACAAATGTTTTCTTTCCGTAATTCATGCTACTGTGTCTCGGGCAACATTGGAAATCCATTTGGAAATGTTAACAGGATGGCGTTCCACAGCTTATAATCCACTATTCTTATTTGTTGCTATGGCATAAAATGGTTCCTTTCTGTCTTATCTTGAAATCCTTTCATATCTGCATGTTTGCCAATGAATTAACCTTCTGACTGGGTCTAAACGCACACTTCTAGTACAATTACCATTTAATTCGCGGATGAACTCGAGCTCATTTCATTTATAGGACGTTTCTTTTTCAGAAACCTTAAAGTGGAAGTTTTACACAGATTTTGATTGCGCAAGCATTTCTTTTCCATCGTATCTCTTCAAACATCTTCATTCTTCTGTTTAAACGGCTGTATTTCGAACGACGACGTTTAAACTACAACCTCATTATAGTTCCCGATCCTCCCTGTGCTTTGTTGATTTGCTTAATGTAAAGAATTTACCTGCTTTTTATTATATTTACATACAGGCTATGGGCAGGATCTGAGTGGCTTTGGACATGGCTTTGCTGACCCCAGCCAGCCAACTGCCTCATACGGTGCCCCTTCCGCACAACCCACGTCTGCACCGCAGCCCGCCGCCAGCACTTTCGGTCGGGGGCAGAACCACAACGTCCAGGGCTTCCATCCTTATCGGCGCTGAGCGTTCCCCTCCGACCTCGGCAATGCAATACAAACAGTCAGGGAAATTACTGTTCTGATTACAAACGCCGCTGGATCGCGGGCCTGGTGTTTGACGAACGTTAATGATGTTATTGGTGGATGGTCGTGTGTGTCGGTGTGCTTGCGAGTGTGTGTATGTGTGCGTGGAATTTCTGAACAGGGACTTTACTCCTACATCGCGAGGACACATTTCTTGTGCATTTTATAGCGAGATGGAGCAACATAGCAATAGATTTTTTCCCGATTGGTGAAACATCAGCACAGAACCACACCAGTCAATGGAGTGACAGGGTCTCCCATTCCTTCAGCTTTCATTTTTATTAAAATGTGTGCTTTTTTTGTTGTTGAGTTTTTCCGTTTACTATGAGCCTTTGACCATTTTATTTAAATTTATTTGAAATAGGAATTCCAATTATGTATTATAAACCTGAACTGTGCAATTTTTTAAAGAATTTTCTATTACATGTGCGCTTTTCTGGTTTTTATTTAAAGATGTAGAGGATTCCCTCAGGTGGCTGTTGTAGTGCACTTTGCACTTATGCAAAAAAAAGGAAAAGAAAAGTTTTATTTGAAATAAATGATTTAAAGATACGTGTAGTTGGTTGTGTAGCAATATTGCAAACAAGCTATTTTTGATGAAACGTATACATGATTAAACTTAAACTCCCAAACAACTTTTGAATGTGGTATATAGTACCAGGACGCATGTTACCCTGCAGGTCCTTCTGGACTTCTGCATTAATCTACCTACTGGCCACCTGGATGTCTATACAGACACAGTGTTCATTTTGCTGGGTGAATTGGATCTCCTCAGCAAACTGTTTATAATGTTGCTTCTCTGTGGCCAGTGTTTCTTGGTAGATCAGAGCCAATGACGAACATGACCAGGAAAAAGCAGCAGAAATATAATGAAGTGAGGATCAGACCTGTTGGACCAGCTTGGTCATCAATTGGGTTGTAATAGGGCAATATCTTCAACTCCTCGTTTTCCTCAAATCATCTCTGTTGTGGCAGAGTGTATTATGTCGATAGAAGCTGCCAAGATCACTGCCTGGAAGGAGTCCACCTGGTCTGCTTCAACGTTTAGGTAGGTGACACCAGGTACAATATGGGTCCATATGAATGACTGGACCCAAGGATAACTAGCAGTGCATTGGCCAAATCTTCATACTAACTGTTTGTCTTCATACCTCAGATCTTTTGTTGGTCAATAAGTAAAGTGGCGAAAGACCTCATTTGCATCCAATTTCTTTACTTTGCAACCCATCTTCGTGAAGTTAGTGCATTTAGTGTCACAAGCATCAATTAAGTTTAACCAAAATTTAGGTCTCAAAGATTAAAACACCAGGAGTTTGAATCTTTAATGCATTTTATTAAAACCCGACTGCCTTGCTGACTAAGGTTGAGCAGCACATGAACAACTGTGAGTCTGTTGTCTAGATTGGGTCTCTCAAAACTGATGCAAATATGTTGTTTGCTGGTTGATTGATGATGCCTGCACAGACATGAGGAAAGATGTCTCAGGGTGTGTCTCTCCATACACAGTGCTTACTCGCATTTGCACTCATTAAAGCGTAGGAAGATAAATGCATAAAGTCGCTAACTGTGTGTGTGTGTGGGGGGGTGTATCTTTGTTCTCCTCAATCTGGGCTAGCTTTGGTATATAGGATGCATGAGAATTGGGCAATAAAATGCATAAATACACTAAAAAGTTTCACTAAACATCAAGTCATTTAATAAATTCAATTCATTAAAGGTTTTACTGAATCTGTTGGACAGTGATAGTACACTGGATACAGGTTAAACAGCTGCATATGCATGGTTGCTAACTGCTGGGCTTTAAGTTGTTTTGTGCAAAAGCTATATTTATATATATTTTACTGCATTTTACAAAATGTCTCAGCTTGAAAACTGGGATGAGCTTCTAAAGCTGTTGCTAGTCTAGATGTGTTTTTTAACTTTGAATTTGTTGAATAATGAGTTAAAATAATGAGATAACCAACAAGACCGTGGAATACACTTCATGACTTTGATAAGGGTGAAATGGTTTGTAAAAACCAATTTTCCGAATAAATATATAACTAATTATTTAACTAATTTAACACTAAACCATAATACTGTAGGTATAACGGCTTAACATTAACCAGGAATGTCTTATTAAGAAGTGCTTATGGCATTACCTTGGGTTCTTAAGAGTTATAAGACATTATGAGCAGCACAGAAAGAATAAATAATTAGAGGTAGGCAATGGTAACACAGGTGTCGTCTCCTATCACCCCAAGATGGGAGCAGCACCTCGCTGCAGTGTAAAAGAAGAGGTAGAAAAGAAGCTCTTGGTGAGCACCAGTCCATAGTGCAAAAAAGAAAAAGAAAAAAAGGTTGGGTACCAATGTCCTAGAAGTACACTGATCTAAAAAATGTTGAAAACTGGTTTGGGCCCCTGCTTTTTCAGACTGAATAATAACGAAGACATTATTAAGAGATAATGAGATAGAAATGGTTACTCAACGAAGGGCGGGTCAATCTTTGAGTCTTAGAGAATGAATGAATAAGAAAACATTATTATTTGCAAATGAATATATGTGCAAATATTTGGTGATCCAAATAACCATCAAGGGTTCGTATGTCAAATAGATTCAGGCTGCAACACATTTTTTCATCAGGAAGAAGCTTTAATGATGTGTTATTTACCCACCACTCCATTAAAACATAGCAATAGATAATAATAAAGACATTCTTGAAGTTAAACGTATAAAATTATAATAACGTGTAATTGTAGTTCCCACTCCGTATCGGTAGATGGCGCCCTAGTGTGTTGACGTCACACCAAACAGGTTTTTTTTTTCAGCGCGAGCAGGCAGCTGTTCTTTCCTTTTCCGGTGACTCTCTCAAGATGGTAGGTTGCCGTTTGTCATAACGTTGAACACAATCTAATACAATCCGTAATAAATGTAAAGAAAGTGAAACACGTTCCTCTTTACTTTAAGTCCTTATGTGCTACTGTGTCGTTTTATGTTTTTATTTCGAGCTGGCGACTGTTTTACTGAGATAAATTTCATAATCTTTGGTTAGCGGTTACAGTCGTTAGCAAAACGCCAAACCTCGCTAGGCTGCATTATTTCGCTTTTTAAAAAAACTGCTTTAAATTTAAATTAATAATTTCTTACATGACATACATTCGCAGTGCTGATAAATTGGTGCTTAAAGCAGGTCCAAGTTGAACCCGAGTCTTCAAATGCTAGCGTGCTAACAGTTAGCATTTTCGTGTAGCTAGTTTGAAACACTTGTGATATTCTTAATGTGTGCAGGCGGACGTTGAGCAGAAGAAGAAGCGTACTTTCAGGAAGTTCACTTACAGAGGAGTGGACCTGGACCAGCTTCTGGATATGTCCTAGTAAGTACATTGGTCTTCTCTTGGTGCCTGTTAATCCAGGTGCACAAATCCATTAAATCAGATTAGTTGGTCTGGATTCATTTCATCAATCATTCTGGTTTATTTGGTTTCGGGGTCACCTTTTGTGGACGGTCTGTTGGAAGGTGGGGCTCGAACCAGTAACCTTCTGATTACCAGCTCAGTACATTTGATCTTTACACAACGACCTGGTTGCTGTTTGGCCCTCGAGGCTTAATCTCAGTTGCTTAAACTGATTATAATCATTTTGGATGAAGGTGTGTGCTAATTATAGTAACCAAGTTAAACTCAACATGTCCCTTGGATGAGCGATGCTACAAATCTTGAAACCAAACTGATTCTA
>JAYDZG010000016.1:7255431-7266050 GCA_034509265.1 Microcambeva bendego | reverse complement strand
TCAAGCCGGGGAGTTCAGACTCTCTGCGCTGGTGTGCTAGAAAAAAAATCCAGCCGCTCCACCAGGGCACGCTTTCCAAAATTGTAGATGAGTTTTAACAATTCTTATTATTTAGGTTTTAATACAATTCCAGAAAAATATTACCATTTAAGTTCATTGTCACGACTTAATAACCGCCTTCGGATGATACAGCATTAAGATTTCGTTCTCACGCCTTAATAAATCACGCGTTCTTTTTATTTAACCAGGGTGTCACCAGCAGGACGTATTTAGTTCAATAAAATTCGAATAAATACAGCAACGAGGTGACACTTAAGTTTCTACATGAACAGCAAACCAAAAGCAAAAACTCCACGAGTTTCTTCACCTCCAGTGGCTTCGTGTGTCAGTGCTCTGATATTCAGATCAAAATACTTCTTTACCTTCAGCAAGACAAGACGTCGTGCTGAAAGTCCTAAGGACGTTTGTCCTTCGCAGTGTTGGGCATCGGGAGACACGGACAGTTCTGGACAGAGCAGGTAGACTTGCAGAAAAGCTCCGGAGCGCCGCGCACATCGCCATCTTCTTTAATTTAGTGCAAAGCTGATGCGACTCGGTGAACCGTGCACGCTCCCGAGTCCCGATGTTTCGTTCACAAACGAGTCGGTTCATTGAATCATTTCCCACCTCAGGTTATAAATTGAAGGCTAGTCCTTTTCCAACAGTGACATGTTTCGGATTAGTGGGTGTTATCCGTGATATTTAACATTTTTAAAATTATATTTAATTGCTATTTTATACCCAATAGGGGTTAGTACGTAGGCAAGCCAAATTATGAGTTTAATTCAACGTACATGTTAAAATACATTTCATGTATAACATGTGAAATACAATGTTTTTAAAATTCAGGCATTTTCCACCAAAACTGTTGCCAGGTGCATAGAAAACACACATCCTGAAAAGTCACTTAGTGCTTGATTGTTTATTAGGATTGGTTACATTCAAGGCTGAAACCATTTGGTGCTTGTAGGCACCCAGTCAGATGGCAACACGGAGATTTGAACCCTGGATCAAAACAGTTCAATTTAAAGTGTTTTTTTTACTAAATACCCAACATCCATTAGGTTTCTTGTAGCAGTAGATTTGTATGTTAAACACCTCTCATATTTTACTTAAAATTACTTAACTTAAAACTTAATAAACAGATAAAATATGATGTCATGTCATTATTATTAAAAACTCCCAAGATGACTCCTGCCTGTGTCTTTAATAGTTAGTTGGGTAAACGAGTTTATTAGTTTTAGAAATGCTGCAGTTTTATGCATTCATTTGAATTGCTGACCATGTACCATTAAATATATTAGTTCCAAATTAAAACATACTCTCCTCCAAATTTCCCCACTAGAGACCCAGTCCAGCATTTTCTCAGTTCTTGAGACGATGACATGTTGAAATCAATACCTGCCTCAGAAAAGTGCACTTAATTAAAAAATTTACCAAATACATAATGGGGACAATTCAATCAGTCGACCCTTTTAGAAACTTGCAATTGGTCATAGTCCAACTTTACACCCATTTTGGCAGAGTCTTTGGACTACTGTAAGCATATATACAATTATTCTAGGTTGTCTATTCAGCTACTGAACGAAGAAAATGCTACCAAAATATCAAGAATAATCACAAACCAATTCTTACTTGCACACATACAGGTTTATTCACTTCAGTAATTGTAAATTTTTAAAACTACAGACAATGGTTGATATTAAAACCATTATTAGAGAAAAATATGGCTAAATTCGAACAGTTATATTGATTTAAGTCACAATGGTTGTGAAGTATCAGAAAACAAAGCTTTAAGAATAAGGAATTTACTGTTTCAGCTACACTGAAAAAGTGAGACACTTTGGTTTACTACATAATAAAAGTCTTCATGATATCCCAACAGTAACCAGACAGTGAGAAACAAAACCCCTAAACATGTATGGATCAGCTATAGAACCCACAGTGACAGTGTTAGACTGAAGTGCCGTCTGTTGGAGGAGCGGGTTTATTTTCCTCAGGCTTCATGGCAGGGAAGAGAAGAACCTCCTACAACACAGTACAAATATAAAAAATGTTAACATTTAACAGGTAAACCAATTACCTTTTTAAATTAATTATGCCCAAAATTAACCCCCAGACAAACACCAGATACACTGTAGACCTTACCATAATACCGTAATAACCATACATTCTCTGTTCCATTGCACAATACTACTGTTTGCATTTCTGGTAGGCATAGCATTGGCTAACCACTTAAAGTTAAACTTGTGTACCTTGATGTTATTAGAGTCTGTGAGGAACATGGCGAGACGGTCGATGCCCATGCCCCATCCTGCTGTTGGTGGAAGGCCATATTCTAATGCAGTGCAGAAAGTTTCATCTATAAACATAGCCTCGTCATCGCCTTCTGCCTTGGCCTGTACACAAAAGAATTAAGGTTCATACAAGACCGCATATACAAATGCATCCACCAAGACACACACTGTCTTAAGCCCCAAATATTTCACCTGAGCCTGCTGTTCAAACAGCTCCCGTTGCCTGATGGGATCATTTAACTCTGTGTAAGCATTGCAAATTTCTTTCTTCATGACGAAAAGCTCAAAGCGCTCAGTCAAGCCTTTCTGAGACCTGTGCCTGAGAGAGAAAACACATGATGAATTGGACTGTAACTTGACCAACAGTTTGATTTATTTAGGTTTTAACGTCATGTTTAACACACTGCTCACATTCAATGGCAACACTGGTGTGTTGTCTTGTGTAAGCGTTTCTTTAATGGCTCAAGGAACTACAAGTTTTAATGATCATATTTCAGTACAGAGCCGATACAATGCATTGCTTGTAAAGGGACACAAAGCATAAAATGATTATGTAATGGTTTATAAATGATTTAAGTTTTCTTTTCTTTATTACAATAAATTATTAGCAAAATCTCTAGAACCATTTATATACATAATAATCTCTGGTCACCAAAACAGCTTACCATTTTGCCAAAGGGCTCATGATTTGAGGGTGGTCACAGATAAAAGTAGGGTTGATACATTTGACCTCCAGGAAATCTCCGACTAACTGTAATACAAAGAATAAAAACTAAATTACACTGACCGTTTTCCCCTGGTTTACACCTGTCCAAATGACAACAATCTGAGGTACCTTATCTAGTAGTCGAGCAGTTGTTCTCGGAGCTGCACATTCCACTCCCTTCTGAGTGCAGAGGTCATCGAAAAACTTGCGGGTTTCTTGAGGGGAAAGAAAGAGAATTCTTTTTTCATCTTTAGCTACATTTCATGCAGCTAATGGTGGTATTTTATTAAGTAATTTTATGTGGTTAATGTATGTCATTAAGAATTTAGTGCTGTATTAGTGTGGAAGGTTCAGTGTACCATCACTATCATAGGAGTCACAGGGTGGGAACTTCACTCCCATCTCTTTTTCCAGGTCATGACACATGCTTATTCTCTTGAACGGAGGTGTGAAGTCAATTTCATAGGCTTGTCCGTCTGGCCCATCAGGGTGATAAGTTAATTTATAGCCTCCTGTGATGTGCTTCACCATTCCTACGAAAGATTTAGAGAAGATTTTCCTTTTTAGTAGCATTATTGGTAATGCTAAAAAGAACTTCCTGGATTTCTGCCCACTAATGAGTAAATTAGAATAATAAATATAGGTTCCTTAATATCTGATGAAACAAGATCAAAAGAGAGCAATGGAAAACTGATGTAAAAGGTAAACAGAATTGTTACTTTACTTAAAAAAGCAACAAAGATTTGATACTGTTTCTAATAAGAATTGGATAGTCTTTGAGTGGGCTTGTTACAAACTAGTAACCTCAAAATGAGACATTGGGGTGTTCATAAAAGCATTAAAGTAAAAGTCACAAACAAAAGTGTAATTAACAGGTTTGCTACCCATAAAACACTACTAATAATTAAATAATTTGTTTAAGCTCATATATTATAATACATGAAATTGTAATAAAATGAGCAATTCTATTTGTCTTCTGCTGCTGAAAGATCCCTAATTGCAGTCGAGTGGGATATTTGAAGAACCAACCCACATAATCTTCCCATCCTAGCAGAACTGGGTCTGGTGCCAGCAGTGACAATTATGCCCACTAGATAGTGCAAACCAGAGGAGTTCAGAATTTCTCTGCTAGCTGAAAATCCCACTGTGCCACCTGGGCGCCTAAACAGAACAACCTTAATGAACTAAAGAATTAGCAATACATTGAAGAATTATTAACATTTGACAAATCTCTAAATAGTACTTTGTTCACAGTAGGCAGCACCATCTTATCACACACTGGGAAAAAAAAACAAACCTGAAAGAAGCTTCTCGGTGATCTCCATCAAATCATGATAGTCAGCATACGCCATGTAAAATTCACACGTGGTGAATTCTGGATTGTGAGTGAGGTCAATGCCCTCATTTCTAAACTGACGACCAACCTCATAGACACGGTCAAGCCCTCCAACCACCAGCATCTAACAGGGAGAAGTCAGAGATGTATATTCTGGCAGTCTGAATTGAATCAATGTGTATTTGTTAAAAGAGCCCATTGTACCTTATGATACAGCTCAGGAGCAATTCGCATGTACAGGTTCATATCCAGCTCATTGTGGTAGGTAATGAAAGGTTTAGCTACTGCTCCTCCAGGAATGAGGTTCATCATTGGTGTCTCAATCTAAAACCCAACACACAATTACCATTAGTGCTTCAATTAACAAACATATGACAGATAATTAAAAATTACAGATTTATCACGTGGACGTACCTCAAGAAAGCCAAGCTCATCCAGGAAGTTCCGCAGGTAGGTTATGATCTTCGATCTGGTTATGAACTTTTGCCTTACATGGTCATTAATAATCAGATCCAGGTACCGCTGTCGGAACCGCGTTTCCTAACACAAAATTCCACAAAGTCGAAACATTTAAAGATACAGGATTTTTTTTGACTGTTCAAGCTCTTTATAACTGGAAAAAGCCTTGATTATACCAACAGGGCTGCCTCACCTTGTCTTTTAGGCCAAAGTGGAGGTGAGGAAGCATGTGCAAACATGGTGACAACAAGGTCATCTCAACAGGAATGATGCTCAGCTCGCCTTTCTTAGTCTTTCCAGGGACACCACGGACACCAATGATGTCACCACGTCGCAGTTTGTTGTTGATGGCAGTAAAGGCTTCCTCCGACTTGTAATTTCTAAGTGGAAGATTTAGAAAAAAAAAATAGAGTTCTCACTACACGGTTCTACAGGTTTCCCCTCACCCAGTAACTTGTATCCCCATTGGATGTAGTATGATACCAGTCTCATTGCCAAACTGATCCAAAAATTTAACAAGCTAGACCCATTTCTTAAGTTGCCAAGGAATCAAAAGCACAAACAAATGCAGTCTTGCTTAAGTCTTAGCACATCTTAGACAAGCAGAAATCAGGACAAATATTTTTAAACTTTGCACCCTACAAGGTGTGTATTACCTGGAGTTTGCCATGACCTGCAACTTCACCCCTTCTCCTCGCAAGTCATAGAAGATCAGCTTGGCACCAGATTCTCTCTTGGCATGAACACGACCTGAGGAGCATTAGAAAAGTTTACAGTCAACCACTTATAAAATGTTGATTTTATTGTTCTTAACTAAAGTGTCATGGTATTACCGGACACGTTAAGGACAACATCTGATAGTTGGTCCCCAGGCTGTAGGTGGTTGTATTTTTCTATAAAATCAGTGAGTGACAAATCCACATGAAACTTGTGGGGATAGGGGTCTTCAGATGTTCCCTTCAGTGCTTGAATGGCCTGTGTGCGGATCTTGAAGTATTGCTTGAAAAAAAAAAAGTTTAATCAATACAAATAATAACAGAAAAAGAGTTTACATTAGGGTTAAATAATCACATAATGAAGAATGTGTTGAATTTGGCATCATAAACCCAGAAAACTGGTATTTATTAACTAGCAGAGCCAACATTATGCAGTATTACACTTTATGCTTTAAAATAAAATACACAAACTAGCGTGCTTCAGACTTGCGTAAAATAGGAATGGAGTAAACATTACTTCTTAAACTGTACCAATCAGGTCCGGTAATGTACCATTACCGTTCTAAAGTCTGATTTATAGCAAAGGTGTTACTTTGTTTATTTGGATTTAAACATCTTGTGTAAACTTTGGCTGCATTCGTGACAGACAACATTGTTACTCATTTCACAAGCTTTATCTGCTTATATCAAACACAGACAAGTCATGGACCATTTTGTATCTCTTATTCAGCTTATTCAGCCTGTGGTGGGAAACCGAAGCACCTGAAGGACCCCAGGACCTTCTTTCTGCGAGATGACAGTGCTACTCACTTAGCCACCATGCACCCCCCAACCCTGAAAAATGATGTCAAAGTGCTAAACCTGGGATTATTCTTAGTTTGTCAGTTATATCCAGATTTAAGAGAATGGGAAAAAAAAAAAATCAAACAACAAAATCTGATCGGCTAATGCTTAAAGTGGTTTTGACTTTCACAAACTTGCATTAGAGTGTATGAAAAAGTATGTGTGTAGATCTGTATCAAGAGGAACAGACAACAATGGACCTAGCAAAACAGAACGGATTACAGAAGGACTACAAACGATTTCCATATGATTTCATTCCCCAAAAACATTTAATGATTTATGCCACTTCCTCAGTTCAATGCAAATTCTCTTAAGCTTTAATAGCATGCAGATTTACACTGTCAAAATACACTGTGTCAATGTCCACTAGTTTTAAACACAATGTAGAAAAGAGACCCGACACCGAATGCTAAGGCGCAGAAAACATCTCAACAAGGCTTCAGTAAGGCTGCAGGTTTAGTCTTGGCCTTCAAGTATTACTTACATTAGGGTCTAGACTTTCCTCGTCATCCACATGTTGCTGAGGTTGGTCATTTGCCTCCTTGCTCTGCTGCTGCTCTTTAGCCTTGGTTTCCTTCTCAGCCGCTTTCTTATCTGCTTTCATGCGCCTTTTCTGCTCACTAAAAAACACAGTTAGGGTAGGTTTGACTGGAGGCCCTAAAAGCATTTAGTGCGGACAGTGTAGTGGCTGATATTAGCCGATGAGGCCAAAAGCTGAACGATGTTTGAAGTGACAAAAGGTTGGTTGTTTTTTACCAAAATTAGACAAACACCACCAACCTTTTGTCACCTCTCCAGCGACATCCTTCAATAAGCAAAGGCACAGTTTGCTGACAGAGAGGAATGAACTTCTGTGGCCGTAAGCCGATTGCCCGGCAAAGAGGCTGCCTGGCTGCTCTGACCAAGGTCAACATGTTGCAAAGATCCTATTTAATGAAGCAAGAAAATGCACATAAGACATATTTAATGTCACATCAATTGTCTTATTTGTTTGTTTAGCAAAATGCTTTTTGTTAGAATGATGGGAAGAGGTTGTAAAAGCCTTACTTACAATTTTTAAAATTATTTTACAATTATATTAACTAATGTGTCTAATGTTTTAGTCCGGTACTTGACTGGTAATTGAGAAGTTGTTGATCAAAGCTTCAGCACTTTCAGGTTCCCACTGATAGGGCCATAAGCAAGGCATTTAACCTTCTCTCAGAGTTATTAACTTTAAAAATTAAGAAAGGCTTCAGAGATTTTTTTTTTTTTGCAGTCTATTAGCTTTAACACATCTTTGATTAAACCCCCCCCCCCCACCTAATTAGATTCCAACCAATTTCTGGTTAATCATCAACATTCCTAATTAATTAACATATATGTATGTGGATATGACAAATAAGGGCATTTTTAATCATAATTTTGGGTGTCTTTAAAAATATGATTGATTATGTCTGAAGGGTGGTGGCTGTGCTTTCAGTTCCAGTTCTAATCCAAGATAAAATCTAAAGTTGCAATAAATTAAGTAATTCAGCATTCGACAAATGTGGGCAATCAATTATGTGAACCGTATCGATCCATTGTGGCGACCCCTAGAAATGTTACCAGCCCAAACATTTGTACTGTGGGGTATTAATCGCTCATTTTATCACCTAAATTATTAATGTTAATTAATTAGGAATGTCAATGATTAACCAATACAATTAAAGCTTTTCTGAGCAGGTCAAACAAGCTTTACTTTGATTTATGTGAAAACTTCAACCGTTTAGTGTTTTACTTTCACTTATGCAAAGCTGTCAGAATAATTTCTTTTCATACAACATTGTTTGTGGATTAAAAGGTGAAATTATGTAGCCTAGTAGGTCGAGCTTTCATACAGCCACACCTGTCTTTTAATCCAAACAATGTTTTTTGTTTTTAAGGGGAAGTTCATGACGCACTTAAAATTACATCAGCAATGCATAAGTGAAAGTGAAACAGTTTTACTTCGATTTGTTTGAAAGTAAACGGTTGATGTTTCCACATAAATAAAAGTAAAACTTGTTTGACCTGCTCAGAATATTGCACCTTTAGATTTTATCTTGGATTAAAACTGAAAGCACAGCCACCACCCTTCAGACATAGTCAATCACATTTTTAAAGACATCAAATAACTGATTAAAAATGCCCTTATCTGTCATATCCACATACATTCATATATATTTTCAGCTTGCATTTGGAAGCTGTTGTCAGAGACATAAAACTGGGTGTGCTGGGGGCTGTATGACAGAGCTCAGATTCGAACCCTACGCCTTGTCCAAAGGTCTACCTACTAGGCTACATTAGTACATACAGTAAGAGCATTTAGTTTTTTAAGGGAAACTCTTAAAATGCGCTTAAAATTCTGTCAGCACTGCATAAGTGAAAGTGAAACAATTACTTTTGTTACAATCTGAAGGTCTTCCAAAAACTGTTATTGCAAGGTCATTTCTAAAACACAGTTTCATAATAATATAAACATGTCAGAAAAGGTTTCCTACTTTTTACTGAGTTGTTCTCCATCCTCGTCTGCCATCTTAGCTTGGTGTGGACAACCATGCTTAGTGCCCGCGAGAATGGCATTTTAAGCAACTCTCAAAACCCCGCCTCCGTCATGGGATTGGCTAAAAATGCATTAAGCTCTGACTAAGCATTTATTTTGCTATAATTTTATTTCCTACTCTGACTTTTGTAACAAATTTGAATTATTTTATTCCAGTAGCGATTTCAAGCAGGTTTGTGGCTTTATTTCTAATGGTCTTCTTACCTTACTTAAAAGTAACTTTAAAACTTGGCAGTTCACAAACCCATAGCGTGTGCCAGTTGGCAACTAACCAACCTTTAAAACTCTTGTATTACCTTTAAACACAGAACACATGTAAACCAAATACAAAAAATCCTGTAAAAACATTTTGGCTGTATGACAGAGCAAGGATTGGAACTCTCAACCTTGTCCAAAGCTTGACCTACTAGGCTACATCATTTCATACAGTCACACCTGTCTTTTAATCCACAAATAATGTTGTATGAAAATAAATGATTCTGTCAGCTTTGCATAAGTGAAAGTGAAAGTTTTACTTTTATTTGTTTGGTAATAAACGTTTCCACATATATCAAAGTAAAACTTGTTAAGTGTACGGAACACTGTGCTGTACCTTTGGTTCACCACACTATGGACATTACAAGTCTTACAGTACAGGCTAACAAAAAGAAATGTCAGTTAATCACTAAAGCAGTACTTTAGGTGTTCTGCTGTAGATAATAATAATAAAATAGAACAGATTGTCAACGTTAAGTCGGATGTGTGTTTAGAGCGAAAATTGTCAACCGCGTGCAGCAATCAAACTGCAGTTGCTAAGCTAAGCCAAAAGTTGCATCATTCAGTTTAGCTGTACGTGCTGAAGGTCTTCCAAAACTGCTCCTTTTTCAAACGTCAAAGTAAAACTTTGACCTACTCAGAAAATATGGAATTGTGTTGGTTAATCATTGACATTCCTAATTAATTAACATTAATAATTTAGGTGGTCAAACGAACGATTAATACCCCACAGGACAAATAAGTGTCGTCACAATGGATCGACATGGTCCACATAATTGATTGCCCACATTTGTTATGTCGAAAGCTGAATTACTGATTTTAATGCACCTTTACATTTTGTCTTGGATTAGAACTGGCCCCGACAGCAGGTGTTCAAGGCATAAAACGGGTGTGGGGCGTGTTAAGAACATTTATTTCATATAGTCCCTCCTGTCTTTTTATATACAAACAATTTGTATGAAAAGAAAGGTTTTAAAACCAGATGCATTCTTTTTTGTTTTGTTTTTAAGGGGAAGTTAATGACGCCCTTAAAATTACATAAGCAATGCATAAGTGAAAGTGAAACAATTTGACTTTTATTTGTTGTTTTGGTAATAAACAGTTGAAGTTTCCAGATATATCAAAATAAAATGTATTTTACCTACTCAGAAAAGACATACTTGCATTGACACTTATTTTAATGCCCCGATCAAAACATAGATGCCCCACAACGTTTCAATCTATACCGAAGGAGATGATTCTACTCATAAAAGCCTTCATCATGAGCTTGATGAAGTAGGTGTGTTGAAAACAGTTAGAACTTATAGATGAATAGTGGGCATTCAGGGCTGATGTTAAGTAGATTTAGAATACTCTTTTAAATTCGTGTCTGCATTGTAACCCCCTCCGTGCACTGAAACACACA
>JAYDZG010000016.1:7241645-7252238 GCA_034509265.1 Microcambeva bendego | reverse complement strand
GCATAGAGCGGTGTGTATGTCTAGACCCAGCACAACCCAGACCAGCATAGAGACCCAGCACAACCCAGACCAGCATAGGTTTTGCATATCCTATTTTATAATGATTTTGTTCAATATTGAAAGATTTAAAAAAAAATGGTCAGGGGTGTCTAACCATTTGCAAAACACTTCTATGCATGTTTTTTTTTATCCATGGGTAAAACAAAATATGAAATTATTAAATATTAACAAGTAAAAACACCACAAAACTACTTAAAAATGACAAACTTATCCAACACTAATACATCTAAACAAGTAAGTATTTAAAACCTTGACTGCTTGCTCCCCATTCAGCACATTATATTTGTGTCATATTTGTGCCAAATGCCTTGAATCCCACTTCTCGATTGAAGCATGAACTGCTGCAAAACTTAAATTGTAAATTTCAGCATGCACGCCACTTTTTTTGGAGTATTACATGGAGATAATTACTTTGTGTGGTTCAGTGGAGTCCTGCAGTTTTAGAGATTACATTGGATAGAGATAAAATAAATCACGTCAGGCTGTGTTTAGGCAAATTGTGATTAATAATTTGATATGCAGTGGTGTGACAGACACGCAATAACAGAGGCTTACAAACATCATAACCCGCATGACACACAAAAGCTCACAGAAACACAAATGTACTGCCTGACACAGCTTTCAACAATCATGAATAATTAAGTAAAAAAAAGAAATACACACAACATGTTTATTTGCAAAAAATGCATCATGGTGTCCTTGATGCTATAAGTGCTTTATATAATATTCTTTTGTATGTAGTACAACACTTGCTGTCCTTCATACTTAACATTTTTTTTAACTTTATGAAGGTGCTGTTCAAAGAAATCATACACAATGTACCTTCATTCAGCTCCAGTCCCAACCATTAAATTATTTCACTGACTGGAATGACTTCAGCCTTCATTCCATATCCTGTAAGGAGGAAACACAGACAAGTAAAGGTTAACTCTCTCTCCCTCTCCCTCTCTCTCTCTCTCTCTCTCACACACACACACACACATGCAGCCAGGTTAAATTTTCCTTAGGTTCATTAGGTTTCCTTAGGATTCATAAACCAGAACATTGTGTAAAATCTTTTGTCTTTTATTGTCTAGTGTATTTTGTCTTTTCAAGTCAGCATATATGTTGGTTATTAAGCAGCGATATTGTTGTGTTGGTACCTCCATGATGTCACTCCAGTAATACCAAGCTGATTACTTAGTGTTTCTGGAGTGGATGTATAAACAGATCCTTTGGTGTTTTATTGTGATTCCAAACACATCCCACATTTAGGAATATTTACCTATAGGGTCTTTAAGGTCCTAGTAGGAATGTGAGACATTGTTGCCTTGCTCCTGAAGGCTTACTAGGAGGTCATCTATTTTCTCCATGTTCTGAGAGGTGGTAAGAGCACTCTGTACATTTCCAGATTCTGTCATAGAAGGGTTTAGTAAGGAATGCATCTGCCCATCACTTTCTCTCTGGGTCCGACCAGACTGGCTAATAGCAATGATTTGGTCAGAAAGTGTGTTTCCTTCAGAATTCATCAGCTGGCTGCATTCTACAACAGAAAACAAATCATTACATTAAGTATCATCATCGCTCCAAATCATTGCCATTATTCTGTACAAGGTGGCGTTTTTAATAGGAATAAAGTACCAACAAACTACTAATGAATCGTTACCGTTTTGTATTTCATAGAGAAAAATGTTTGACTGGTGGTTCTGGTTGGGCTGGTTGAGGCTTTCATTTATTGTTGTCTGGAACAGGGATCCAGGTTGTTGAACTGGCGAGGAGGTGGTGGTCTGCAGTCCAGCCACGCTGTTCTGAGCAACAAAGAGTACCTCTTGAGGGACAATGCTCCTTGACATGTCAGTCTGGGCAATAAAGAGGTTTACAGAAGCCTGAGAGCCAGAGCCTGAACTTGGTGCAAGTTGCATGGGTTGTTGTTCCTGGTAGAGGGCTTGCTTGCTTGCAGCCTGATTATTCACAGCAGAGCTCTGATCCTGGAACGACATGGGCTCGGAATGTTCTTCAGCCAAGATTGGGATCATGTTGTTTTGAGAGAAGGAGACTGATGGATTTTGAGGCTCGGGCGATATTAGACTACTGCTGTTCAAAGATGGAATTTGAGGCTGACCACTGAACAACAGACTAGAAGGCTGTTCTGGTGCAATTCCTGAGCTCACCGAGTTAAAGACCAACCCAGACTGGTGCTGGTTAGGTGGTAGGTTGGTTATTGGCGACTGGGAGATACCTTGAAACAGAGAGCCCGGTTGGGGTTGTGAGGCCTGGTGTGTTGACTGCTGTTCCATGGGCAAGCCCTGTTGAATGGGAGGGATTTGCGTCGAGGCTTGGAACACAGATTGTGGCTCCAGGGCAGATTTCTGTATAGAGGTGAGGAAAGCTATCTGCTGTTGGTTGTTGTTTGCTGAAAATTGACCAGGTAAGGAATTCTGAGAGAGGAACATATTTGGTGCAGAATGTTGAGATTCTGTGGTCAAGTTAGACCCATCCAGAACATTCACTGGGTTCTGGAAGAGAGAGGCCTGAACATGTTCCTGGGTGGGTGAGGTATTCTGTGTGTGGAAATGTGTCTCCTGAGGGGCTTGGGAATCAGCCATAGAACTGGAGGTGTGGAACAAGGGGGAAGAAGTATGAGAGGACGTTTGCTGAAGGAACCCAGATTGAATGGAAATAAGATCTTTTGCTTGTTGAAACATAGCAGCCTGTTGCTGCTGCTGTTGCTGTGCAGACTGTTGCTGAAAAAGTGCCCCGCTGTTCTCCGCAATACTTTGTGAGGTACCCTGCTGCTCTGAGCTGCAGTGCATTTGAACCTGTGGATGATAAAGCTGATGTTGGAGGTTTTCCAGAACTTGCTGCTGTTGGATCTGCTGCTGCTGCTGCATTTGATGTTGCTGAATCTGTTTCTGTTGCTGCTCCTGAATGTGTTGTTGCTGCTGTTGGATCTGCTGCAGCTGTTGATGCTGGATCTGGTGCTGCTGGATCTGCTGTTGCTGTGTCTGCTGCAGCTGTTGCTGCTGGATCTGGTGCTGCTGGATCTGATGTTGCTGCGTCTGCTGCAGCTGTTGCTGTTGCTGGATCTGGTGCTGCTGGATCTGC
Source organism: Microcambeva bendego (assembly GCA_034509265.1). Lineage (NCBI taxonomy): Eukaryota > Metazoa > Chordata > Actinopteri > Siluriformes > Trichomycteridae > Microcambeva > Microcambeva bendego. The sequence continues at coordinate 7,249,094 of JAYDZG010000016.1, read as the reverse complement.
TGTTGCTGGGTCTGCTGCTGCTGCTGCAGCTGTTGTTGCTGGATCTGGTGCTGCTGGATCTGCTGTTGTTGGGTCTGCTGCTGCTGCAGCTGCTGTTGCTGGATCTGGTGCTGCTGGATCTGCTGTTGCTGGGTCTGCTGCTGCTGCAGCTGTTGTTGCTGCAGCTGTTGCTGCTGGATCTGCTGTTGCTGTGTCTGCTGCAGCTGTTGCTGCTGGATCTGGTGCTGCTGGAGTTTATGTTGTTGCTGCATCTGCTGCTGTTGGACTTGGTTTTGTTGCAGGTGATGCTGCCGCCTCTTTGCCAGTGAATCCTCAGAACGAAGCTGAATGTTGCAGAAGCCCTTAGCTTGAAGTTGCCGCACTGCCTGCTCAAGCTGTGCCACCTCATCTGGAGGTAGGAGAGAGAGTTGGTGCTGTGGACTATCGTCCAGCTGTGAAATTCCAACTATTGTACCAGAAGTGCTTCCACACCTCTCCTGAGCCAAACTGTCAGTATTTAGAAGAAACTGCTCGAAGGAGGTGTTGGAAGAACTATCTGGTTTCTGTATAGGGTTTAAGCTGTCTTTGTTAGGGAAAGCAGAGTTTTCAGGCTGTTCTTGCTCTCTTGGTCGACATGTTTTTGAGAATGATGGACTGCTGGTGGAGATGTTGCTCATTTCTAAAGTCTGTTGGGTCTGGTTTATGTGATCACAAGACTGCTGAGTAACCAGTTAAGAGAGAAACATAAGTTCAGGAATTATTATTTATGCATATGACATTTAAATTCCATCCATTTAAATTGCTGTTAGAATATTTTAAATATTAGAACATTCAATAGTAGAATTCAAACCTTGAACGTTGCTGAGTTACTGGAAACCTCCATAGGAGTAACCTCTTCTGTTTTGACAAAAGGCAAGACGGGGACTACCAAGGCACTGTCAATTACTGTTTAAAATAACAAGAACACAGATTAATTTCTTTCACACCTTATGTGAGAAACTTCAGTCAAATACCACAATCCACAATAGCTGAGTGTAGGATATCAAATCAATGTAGAACATCACAGTGACTTAAAGCCACAAAAATAAAAGGGTAAAGTAAATCTAAAATAGAGGGAAAATGGTTGCATGCTAATAGTATTTTTCTTTACCTTTTTGCTCAAAAGTACAAGGCTTGACTGGAGGAACGGTCTCTTTTTTTACATCCAAAACTGGAAATGTGGAAAAAATGTATAAGATGTTGCTTTCGACTTCTCTACTTCTATATATTATTTACAAGAAAAACTAGTAATACATTTTAAGTATGATATGTCTAAGAAATGTGGATACCTGGCTTTGGAGTGTACGTAAATGGTTGCACATCATGGCAACGTCCAGCGTTGGTCAGCACATAGATCCCAACAGAAACAGGAGATGGAATAGCTGGATTTTTGTATGGAGGAACTTTGACAATAAGGTGATTCTAAATGGGGAGACACAAAAGAACAAAAACATAATAAATACTACTAATAGTTACGGTAAAAATGAAGGTAAGTGGGTTCAAACTGACTATCATTATAAATTGTGTCACTAATGAGATAACTCTGGGTGATTCAACATTTAGTCAGGTTTATTTAGTGATAATTATGCTTACAGTTAGTTAAACGGGTTAAAAATGTTTTGCAGAATTAAGAAAAACCCTGAATGTCGACTGTAAACCCTATGAGCTGTACAGTACAATTGATTTCTTTTAGTTTCTACCGGCAGGGGTCAGCCAAACAATTATTTTATAATAAATGGGACCAGCGCAAAAAGTGCACAAATTTACGTCCTCTTGATGGCTAGGTTCACGTAACACCATGTGCATTCTGTATTTGTGAGCCCAGCTCAAGATTTCAACTCTCAGAACTCGACGTGGCTCTTTGCATTATGCAGCACAAGCTCAGACTGTTAAAACAAGTGGGATTCAGCCAGTGTGTTTGAATATAGTCATACACATAAAAGTTTATACCTTAATCCATACATGTGAAACTACATTTTAGAATATGTGTGTAATTAATGACTGGTAATGCTTTTTGCTAGGCACAGTTTATTAGTATGTCCACTTTAGGTAAAAATGTAGCTAAATTGTGAATTTAATTTTAGAGTCTTGACTGGTGATAGAAACCAAAAAACACCATGGTTCAATAATTCAGAAATGAAAATCCTAACACCAGAGCTCCTACACCACAAGTTAAGTGCTAATAGACATTTCAAAATGTGTCCAGCACTTTCATCACATTCTATTTGAGTAAGTAAAGCAGCAAACTTATGGCACCACACACTTTAGGAATGGAAACCTATCAGAAAAGCAGGACCAGCTTGAAACCTTCAAACACACTGCACCTGATGGAAAAGCTCCATGTCAATCTCAGCTTCCGCTCTCCAAGATTTTTCATCTGCAGTGAATAGAAAGACATAAATCAGACTGCACTGGAAACGGCGCTGTATAATGAAGCCGTAGGAAAACGGGAGCTAGGATTCCTTGCGCAGTACCTGAGACATTCTCCTGAAATATGACTTTGGTTCCCTTGAGAAAGTTCTTTCCAATGATGAACAGTTCATCTCCACCTTGTACTGAGCAGCTGTGTAGACTCTTCTTCAGTATTTCAGGAATTCCTGCTGGCTGGGCTGAGGAAAGACAATTATGCAGATGTTATAGCACAATAATAATAATAATAATAATAAGAAGAAGAAGAAGAAGAAGAAGAAGAAGAAGAAAATAAGATTAAGCAATTTAACTGTACTTACTGCATAGTATGGGAGAAGATGGTGTCTGTAGTGTAAGGATAGAACCATCAGGTCTGGGGATGTTTACCCGGAACACCAACCTGGCACGGGTGCTTTTCTTTTTTGATCCAGCCACTCCAATACGAGCCTCCACATCTGCATTCCGAAGCTTCAGAATTCCCACACAGTCCACACTGAGGAAATATGCATTATTTTTTTATGAAATGGGTAAGTATTACATGTGAGTGGAGATTGTTATGGTCATTGCCATGCTTTTAGTATATAATAAGCTCATGATCATGTTGCACAGACAAAATATCTGGGAACATCAGCAGTTGCACGGACCAGGTGAAGTGAATAACCATGGCTGATACATTTCAGGTGAGCTACTGTGGCTCAGATTGCTCAAGAAGTTCGGTTCTTAAAGAAAGGTTAAAATACACAGTGGATCTCAGTCCCACTACATTAAGGAGAAAAAGTGAAATTTGTCTGCATAGATAGTATGAATATTGTTTACATTTATGACATTCCTTTTTATTAGCAACATGTTATCTAGACGCTTATATGTCTATTAATAATACATACGCAAGAGCCATGCTATTGCTTGGGTCCAGAGGCACTTCAATGACAGTGGTGCCCTGGATGTCCACTTCTCGACAGGCAGTGGTGTTTCGACCGGTCACTCTGCAGGCCTGGTAGAATCCGTGGGGCTTCACACGTCCAGTGTCATTACCCACAAACACCTGCAGGACCACTGGCTCCTTAATTCCCTCAAGCTGTGAGGATTAGGTAAAGGAACAGCAGGTGGTGAATATAAACAAATCAACAGACAAAATGAATGAATGTATTCAAATTAATTGAAGGTCATTACAATGCATGCGAGGTAAGATGAGCAATGGTAAACAAGCAGTGTTTCTGGTGCACACTGGAAATTACTGAACATATTACACCATAGGTTATACAGCGACAACTAAGGATCAACTGCTTATTATATATTATTTTGTGATCAAGTATTCTATCCTAACACCTGCACCTAACCTCTAACTACTCCCCAGGTGTCGTAACTAGGGCTCCCCACCTCTCTGGGTATGTGTGATCACTTCCCCCTAGTGTTCACTAGTGTGAATATGTGTTTCACTACACATAATAATAATAAAAAACACAAAATAATATCAATCAAGTAAGAAATACTTTTGCTTTAATAAAGCGCAAAAAGAAATAGACGAGATAAAATAAACAAATTGCACATTTTTATTCCTTGCATATAGCACAGTTTACAGAGAACATTTAAATAACTGGAAAATAATGTTTACAGGCAACCCATAACAGGCAATAATAATAATAATAATAAGCATCTCCATGCAACACATTGTGAGCTTATATTGTTGCATGGATTAAATGGATTAAACTTTGCATTGATATACATTTTTTAAATCAATTTCAAGCTACTCAAGGAATCATTTTAGCCCTAGTGGCAACATTATATTTGATTTGACCCACCTTGACGGTAGGGAAGCCTTGTTGGGTGTGGTCTTTTACAGAACCCCGACTGCCCTCGGTCAGGTAACGGGCTCTATGCTGGCTCTCAGGCTGAACCAGGATCTTCAGCTCCTTTCCTTCACCCTTTTGTGGGTACTGACCAAAGAGTATTCCACCTTTCTGTCCAGATGTCTGGTTTCCATCCGAACTAGAAAGCAGAGGGTATGTCATTCTCGTACACTTCAGGGTCATGGCTATCTGGTTACGCACACCTAAGCAAGGTCTTCAAATAGCTGGCAACATGAATCAGGAATAAAATTAGCCTGTACTGGCTTTGTGTAATAAACACCATGAAGCAACACATCATGCTAAATCATGCCAGTTGTGTGTGTCTTCATCAGGAGAGTAAATCATTAAAGCCAGAGTACTACTGGTTGTGCATTTTTGCACTTTTTCTATTTGTCATTTCTTTTATATAGACTGTGGTTAATTCTAAATTGAAAAAAAACTGTTCCCTATCTTCTCCGATTACTCATGGACACTCGTCTGGTGCAGCAGTAAGTTAGGCTAGCCCAATAAACTGGATTCAAATCCCCAGCGGTGTTATTGGAGAGTAAGTATGTACATTCAGACATATGGCCCTATTTTAGTGATCTGTAGGCTTGATTTAGGGCGTGTCAGTGTGTCTTTGTAATCGTAACGACGGGAAAATTGTGCCTTGCATGGCTTGAAATGTGCAAAAGTCATGAACTAAGTCTCTTGATTATTCATGGGTGGGTTTTGGGCGTAACGTGCAATAAACCAATCAGCGTGTCACTTGCCATTCCCTTTAAGAGCTGAGTGTGGTCTGACATTGGCGGATTGCTATTTTAACGGTGCAGCTACTTGGACGTCTCTAACGCTTATTAGCAGAGAAAATATATTATATTTATTTTATTTTGTGTTCTGTTTATTGTTGAGGTATACATTTGCATTTAATGTTTTACTTTACTTTAATTTCTACCTCAGATGCAGCAGACTGTCTTACCTTCCTTTACAGGTTGCCTTGTTTTCTGGGCTAAGCTGGGAAAGCACAAAGTGTGGACCTTTGGCACTGTCAGCATCAAACACATCAATGCTGGCACCGTCAGCAATCTTCGACTTCGCTCCTGGCCGCTGACGTGGGGTGCGCTTCCGAGCCTTACGTGGAACCTCGGTATTGTCATTGTAGGAGCTAGAACTCATAATACTGAAGTTGGAAAGTGAGTTCTCTATCCAAATGCTGTTGCTCTGCTCCGAGTCCAGGAGAGATTCTTCCTGGCATGCCGACATGTGACTGTCATCGAACAGGTCTTCTGGTGGGGGCGAGATGTTAAGGACGGGATATTTGGGGGGCGTCATCTGGTGGTGTTGCTGAGGCCCTTCTCCACCTTTCTCTCCACAACCTTTAGGTGGTTTGACTTCAGTAGGGAGCATCTCTGACTTCCTGTGGCTACTCGCATCTTCTGGAGTGCCGCCATCATGTTCTGTGGCCGAGGAGTGCACGGCAGAAGAGGTGGGAAAAGCACTGCTGGGACTTCTCGTGGTCATAGCAGAGATGCCGGAGGAGGAATCTGCAGTGTGTACAATTACAAAGTTAAAAAAATCTTTCTCCAGCTACGCTGGCTAGCAGTCCCAGGTAAGCAGCGAAATTTTGGTACAACTGCTTGAATTCTGATTTACATTCCCAATCAGAAATTTTGTTTCCTCCAGGTTTTAAATGCATCATGGTACAAGAAACTGTGTAGCAGTGTTCATGGTAGTTTTGCATTTAGCAGACGCTTTAAAGTACACAGCGACCTATAGTTGTGACCATATACAATATAAGCAATCGAGGGTTAAGGGCCTTGCCCAAGGGTCCGACAGGTGTGCTGTGGTGGGGACTGTACCAGCAACCTTTAGATTACTAGTCCACTAGGCTACAGCTGCCCGGTAGTTGGTGCAACCTTGTTACAAACTAATTATTAAGCATGTGCATCAAACAGTATTCTTGGACAAATATCTTTCTAAAGTGATTTTGTTTCTAAAGTGGTGGTTATTTAAAAATTACTACATAGAGCTAGGGCTGGCAAAATCAATCAGTATCTTATCGTATATTCTATTTAAATGTACACAGTGCTTATTAGCATTGATAAGATTCTTCTAAGACTCTTCTGGCAGATAATTACACTTTGGAGGTGCTTTTTGAAAGGAAGCAAATCCACTTTTATAAGAACAGTGAGCTAAGTTAACTGTCCTTATTGCAGATATAAACAAGTGGCTTTCTATGGGCGTTTATTCATAGTTTATACTTTACTGCCCATGTTTAATGCAAATAGGAATTCAGATTTTCATTCTGGTGGCAAAATTTGAAGTCTATTTAATAAACGTTTCATTTCAGTATATGACAGCCATTATGCATCATTTTCACCATGTCTCGTGCCAACACTATTATTTTTAGTGTGTTTATAATAATGAACTAGGCACTTGGGATTCCTGTAATTTAGTGGTTCCTAAACTTTTGGAAACAATGCCAACAGTGGCCTTAATCTGGTAATGATATGCCCAGGCCACAGGTTGAGAACGTACAATTTTATGAATAAATCTTTGATTGATATTTAATATGAGTACAGAAAAGAAAACTGTGGGCGATTAGGCCAGATGATAAAAAGTGTCATGTGTCAAATGATGCATTGTAAATGATTCTTTTGTCAGATTGAATTTTGGTGGGACTGAGCATAGCCACAGAAACAGAATAAACCAGCTTCTGACCTATGAAGCAGAGAACTGCAGACCATTTTTATATGCAGACACTCCCTGCTTCAGAGGGAAATTCCTGGAATAAAAATGAGACAACGGATGAGTAATAAATGCTGACCATTGCAAATATTTTATAAAGATGAAAGACATTTTTGTAAAAGGTTAATGAATCAATAAAAGTGGAACTTATTCATAGTACGAACTCAAAATCCACAATGAAATGGTCCGTGTCTTAAGGCTCTGGTTGGACCCTAGATAAGAAAGTGTTATTTCTTACATTGTGTCTTTAAATAGATGTGTGAAGCAGTATATAATCTCTATCAAAGAGTGGGGACAAGCTAGACAGGCCACAACCCAAAACTGCAACCCATCTCAGTGCAATGCACTGTCTGCACATGAATTCCAATCACTCCAATCTAGCCGCGTCCTAACCTCCCCCCCCCCCCCATCACACCCCCCCCTACCCCCTCCATCTGGTCTTCTGATT
>JAYDZG010000016.1:7199156-7212151 GCA_034509265.1 Microcambeva bendego | reverse complement strand
CTGACTCAAGTGCGAGTGTTTAGTTTGTGTTTGCAACCCCTCCCACCGCACTCGGCTACTGAAGTGTCGTTCATCAAAGAGTCGACTCTTTCCACTACAGACTCGGAACCGACTCGCGTTTTAGAATTTTACATTAGAAAAGTTTAATGTTAAACACTGCAGGCACTTTTGTATTTCCAATGCACCCCACGTAGACATATGGAAAGCACAAAAAAACTCCTCACAAAAAGAAAAGAGTAAACTATTTTCTATACCATAAGACTATAACCTTAATTCCACTTTAATGGTAATACCTTAATCAGAACTAGTCCACCTTCCAAAGTAAGTAAGGCCTTCTTAGTTTCATATGTAATCTTTGCGAGGTCGCATCACAACAAGAAGGCCATGGGTTTGATCCCCAGTCAAGACGGACTGGGTCCTTTCTGTGTGGCATTTGCAAGTTCTCCCGGTGTCTGCGTGGGTTTCCTCTGGAAGCTCCGATTTCTGCCTCAATATTATAAAATAAATACAAAATCATTAATAAAAACAGGAAAAGTAAATGTTTACATATAACGTTCACAGCTTTGCCAGGAAGTGTAATAACTTTATTGTCAACACGGAACACCTGATAAGCTCCAAATACCCTATAATGATTCGATATTTATGACTCAATAAAATAAGCCAAACTCAATAAAAGGGATGTTGATTAAAATCGCCCCAGCGAATATGTTTATCGGTGAATTCATAAACAAATTAATATTCCAGACCAAGACAAAATTCTATACTGTAAAAGGTATATACTAAACTGTACTGAATGAATAAATGAATTAATAGTACACTCACTTGGCATGACTCGCACTTATTGTGCCAAAGAAACTAGATAAATCCCAAGGCCCATTCAAACCTTGTCTAAAGTATCTATACTGCACTATTTTTAGCAGTAAACATGAATTTATATTCCAGACTTTTGCGCTTTTAACTCAGGATGGAAAATACTTGAACGAGTAGATATTAAAGTCTATGACTAAATTACTAGCGTTTGCACTGTGTTTGTGTAATATAATAGACGGAACACTAGGTGGCGATATAGTGCGCGTTGTTGTCCCATCCGCCACAAGCGGACAGAAAAGAAAAGCAGCAGAACCCAAAGTAGCCTTTCACTAGAGAGAAAAGCTCTTCTGTTAGTATTTAGAATTTAGTATTTGCGGGTATAATTAAACAAAATGCCGGATCTGGCTGTAGAAAAGGTCGTTGTTCACCCGCTGGTGCTGCTCAGTGTTGTGGATCATTTTAACAGGTAAATATATTTATCTAATGGTTCAGCGATTTTTTTTTGTTAACTCACTGTCGCCTGTAACCATGCTAACATGCTAAGCTAACTGGCTGTCCAAGTACCGGCGCTTCAACTCCATTCAAACATTTTACACACCGCGTTATATTTACAGTTATGTTTCATTATTTACTCAATTTTATTTTAAATAAGTCTATTCGATCGTTAACGTGATGACCAGTCATTCGTCGTTTTGACTACGTGCAGCTTATGCATTTATGAACCATTCACATTTGCATGTCCAGTTCACGTCTGGTTGTTTTTAAGTATTCTTACTTGAAATAATTTGCTTTATTTACCATTTCAAGAATCACAAACTAACGTTTACACGTTAAAACGACGCGTTGTTTTGTAATAATTCAGTATATCACATAAACACTGACCTGACATAACATTATGCTGAAGTGAACAGTAATTATCTCTTCAGGATCTGGTAGTGGCTGTTTTATTCTGGGCAAGCATAAGGATTTGAGGGTCAGTGGTTAACTGTGATGGGTCAGTATCGATCACCAATCACGAGTGGTCCAAGGAAGGAACAGTGCTAAACCGGAGACTGGGTCATGGCAGCCAAGGCTTCTTGATGCGAAGGGTGGCTTGTTCTGTTTCACTCCAGCCTACAAGCTACTGTAGCTCGAGTTGTCTAAGAATTCAGGTTCAGATCGAAAGATCTTAGCCACATTTCATGCAGTGTATTAAATGTTGGGCTGGTGGCAGCTTGTACTTATTATGTTGAATGCAGTAGATATGGGCAGCATTAAGATCTGACTGAGGTACTCGTTGGCAGCCATTGTGAGTACCCACCAACATTGGTCCAAGTCATTGATGAGAATTAATTCTCATAATTAGTTGAATGTTTCATAACACTTCGGTGTATGGCTCTGTGTCATTGCTGGCCTTTAAATGGGCAATGCTGGTATCTGCTAACATAAGAAGTTCAGTTTTGGCCTGGTTGGAATGGTTTAGTGATGAAACGTAATTGTATAAAAGCGGTATGCGACTTGCTTTAGTTTTTCTCTTACCTGGAAATCCAGAACTTTTTTTTAAACTATGTTAAATGTCTAAATAATTTCAGAACCCCATGCAACTGTTTGATAATTCTGTCGTCGTCTCTGTTGTAGAATCGGAAAGGTTGGAAGCCAGAAGAGAGTTGTGGGTGTGCTGCTTGGATCCTGGCAAAAGAAAATTCTCGATGTGTCTAACAGCTTTGCAGGTAATATGTGTGTTCAGTACAGTTAGTTATTATAAAAATGAACCCACAAACATAACTTTTTTACTTTTTTGACAGTTCCATTTGATGAAGATGATAAGGACGACTCTGTGTGGTTTCTGGATCATGACTACTTAGAGAATATGTATGGAATGTTCAAGAAAGTCAATGGTAAGAATTACACAACATACCATGTAAAGGCTTTGAAGTATTGCAAGAAGCTGCCTTTATACATAATCGACTGGATAATTACTGACATTTAGTCCTGCCACCTCGCAATACTTTAAAAATAATGAATGAAGTGTGAAGGAATAAATAAATACTTCCTAAAATCCTCCCTAACCAAACAGCACTTTTATATTTAAATTTTCCGTCTGTCTGATCATCTGAAGGCTTTTAGATTAAATGAAATGTTTCTCGTTTTTCAGCCAGAGAAAGAATAGTGGGGTGGTACCACACAGGCCCAAAACTGCACAAGAATGATATTGCCATCAATGAGCTAATGAAGCAGTACTGTGCCAACTCGGTGCGTACCATTATTATTTTTCTGACCCATTAAAATGTATACAGTTAACCAAACATGTATTTCTTTAACACATTTATATAACTCATTAGGTTTTAGTCATCATTGATGTGAAACCTAAAGATCTGGGCTTGCCAACTGAAGCCTACATCTCTGTAGAGGAAGTGCATGATGTAAGTGCTCATCGAGTTCATACCTTTATGCTTTATTCTGTTTTAATGTTACTGTTTTGGTGCATTGGTGTACATTATAATATAATTTAAATGTTTGGCTCTTTTGTAAATCATATGAAAAGCACTGTGGTGGGATCAGGGGTCAAGATCTAGAACACCCAAACTGTTAATGTCACACTGGAAGAAAATCGATGTGTTAAACTTCTAAATGTTTGGAATTAATTGAATGCTGCTAAAATATGTGATGCTGTCCAAAGTTAATTGATCTTTTTCATCATGTAAGAACAGAAGCCCCAGCAGTTGCTTTTTCTTTGTCTGTGTGTTCACTGTGGCATCACAGCGAGAAGCGTTTGATCCCCAGGTCCTCCCCGGATGCTCTGATTCGCTCGTACACCCCAAACACGTGCAAAAGTGTCCATGACTGTTCAGTTTAGGCTTGTGAACTGATGAAGTGTCCCGAGTAACTGCAGTGTCTGTCATGAACGCTTAAAAGTGTAAAACATGTCGTTAAAAGCTTAATAAATGTTAGATTTGCATAAGTATTACATTTTATCTTTTTGTCCTCTGTCAATTCTGTGGAATCCATGGCAGGATGGAACCCCAACATCTAAAACATTTGAGCATGTTACCAGTGAGATTGGGGCTGAGGAGGCTGAAGAAGTCGGAGTTGAACATTTGCTTCGGTGAGTTGTGTTATGTGCACTGGTTAGGTTGAACATTATGACCCTCAGTTATTTTCAGCAGTTGTGCATGTCATGGTCAGCGACCATGGTCATATTGGGCTGATGGTAGTCCCTCATTCATGTGCTGTATGCAGCAAAGGGACTTTGATCTGCTTTAACTAGTGCCGGCTGTAGCCTAGCAGGTAAAGTACTGGTCTAGTAAGCAAAAGGTTGCTGGTTTAAACCCCACCAAGGCCAGGTTACCACTGTTGGGGCCTTAAGCAAGAGTCTTTCACTGAATTACTTACTTCAAAGTGTGGAGCACGCCGTATATCAGTGAGGCCATTAAATTACACTTATTTTTTTTTTTAAACCTGGGATAGATCAAGAAATATAGAAACTGTGCATTATGCTTGATGAGGTTGTATCACTGACGTTGTTTTGAAATTCTAGAGACATCAAGGACACAACTGTGGGCACCCTGTCTCAGCGCATCACCAACCAGGTACATGGTCTGAAAGGCCTCAACTCCAAGCTGTTAGACATCAAGAGCTACCTGGAGAAGGTCGCTACAGGCAAGCTGCCCATCAACCACCAGATCATCTACCAGCTGCAGGACGTGTTCAACTTATTACCGGACGTGAACCTGCAGGAGTTTATCAAAGCCTTCTACCTGAAGACCAACGACCAGATGCTGGTGGTGTACCTGGCCTCACTTATCCGCTCCGTGGTGGCCCTCCATAACCTCATCAACAATAAGATCGCCAACCGTGACGCCGAAAAGAAAGAGGGCCAAGAGAAGGACGACACCAAGAAGGAGAAGAAAGAAGAGAAGGAGAAGGAAACCGCCGCAGCGAAAAAAGAGGAGAAAAAAGAAAAGAAATAAACTTAAAGCCCGACAGACTCTTAGAATATTGGCTTAAATCGTAATGATGTTTGAGCTGTAACAAACCGGCAGATTTTTTTGATATCAAAGACTTTTTTGTGTCGTTTCATCTGAAGTGGGCGGTGGGATCAGATTAAGAATGCTCGTCTTTGAGTTCTGACCTGATACTTGTACTGCTTGTTGGTGTCCTACAGAATATATCTGATCAAGATTACATTTCACCGGACCGTCTGTGTAGTCATACTTTATTCCCAGAATTTAAGATTTACATATTTTAATTTTCTTCATGCTCACAGATATAATTGCGATTAAACATACACACATACATGTAGTATAATTAGCCAGTCAGTTTGATTTGTGATTAAACATACACACATACATGTAGTATAATTAGCCAGGCAGTTAGATTAAACATCCTTTCCATGTGTAACATTTGAGAGATAGAAATAAAAGTAAAGTTTTCCCACTAAGCCGCTTATTTGCATTTTACAGGAACAATTTATTCTACACTTAGCACATCGAGAACATTAAACAAAGTATAAGGACTTGCAGGCTTAATAGTTGATAGTTATTACTCTTTCTTCTTTATTTTGATCCCAAACATCTTGCAGATCTTCACTATCATCAGGTCCACAATTTCTTCTTCTTCAGATGGCTGAAATAAGATAATCATAATTATTATTATTATTATCAGAATAGCAACAAATTCGGTAGTCAGTAGCCTGGTTTTTACACAGGATACCTTTTTATACAGGCTTGGGACCGATACTACACTGACTACGATACACTGACTTAGTACTGGTGTGCTAGCGGAAAATCCTGCTGCTCCACCTAGGCAAGTGTGACATTAAAATTCCTGGTAAAAAATAAAGTCCTGTGTGGCATTATTTACTTATATATGTAGTGTTTCCTAATCATACTCTGACATATATAAAGTTATAAAGAATAAAGCTCCTGAATGCTTGGACATCACTCAGTTCTTCACTACTCATGGCATGACTTGACCAGACAGCAGAACTGTTCCACCAAAGGACAAATCTTTTAGACCGGTTTATTATCTAGAGGCAAATGTATACAAGCACTATATTAAATGTTACCTTGTGTTGCTTTTGTTCTTCACTGAAGGCTTCAAGGATGACCGAGATGAAGAGATTCAGGACCACAAACGTCATAAAGATGATGCACGAACCGACGATAAAGGCACCCAGCACTGGGTTTAAATCCAGAACCTGCAGACGTAACATGACAGCAAATAGTTTGTGCGGTAGCATGCAGCTAAACTTCAAATTCAACAAACATTTCAACAAAAGCTTTGCTTACCTCGTCGTAATTAAATATGCCGAGCTGCAAGCTGACAATGGCCATGGCCGAGTCCTGAAGAGTCTTGTACGTATACAGCTTCCAACCGAACAGCAGATTACTCTGTAAAAACAATAGAGGTGGTTAACAGTATAGTGTGACATGGTGCATTCGTAAGTTTATTTTTGATACGTTAAGGATTAGGTTTATAAATTGTAGGTTTTCATCAATGTGACTGACCACTTTAATTCCACTTTGATACAAATAAACCTGGTAGCATGTCTTTGGACTGTGGGAGGAAACAGGAGTACCCAAAGGAAACCCACGTGGACAAGATGCAAACTCCACACAGAAATGACCCAGTTCACCCCACCCGGGGATCAAACCCAGGACCTTCTGGCTGTGAGGCGACAGAGCTACCCACTAAGCCACTGTGCCTGGTCTTGAGAGAATTAACATTTAATCAAAGTATCTTAAGCTGGGTGCCATCTAGCGGGCACTATTGGCAGTGCAGACACAGTGGCAGACACTAACTCGATACCATGTCTGCTAGGGCGAGATGACCGGACTATATGTGGGTTGGATTTTTATCAGCTGTGAAAGGATCCCTATTAATGGAAGAGACGCCTGAGCAGAATGCATGGGCGAAAAGAGCTGGGCTGTGATGGTGCCGAAAAAGACACGAGCAGTGGTATGCTCTCTTTGGATTGTCTCTCAGGTGTTCCCCGGCAGCGGAAGGCAAATGGAATGTGCCAAATCATGAGGGAAAATGGGAAGAGAATGCAAAGATAAAAGTATATGGTGCTAATTTTATTAGCTACATCTATTTAAGTTTGATTGTATCATTTAATTTACATGTGCTGGTCAAACAAATCTGGCTTTATTGTAATATCATTAGTACACACCATCCTTATGACTCGGTTAAAACTAATATCCTTTAAAAAGTTTCTTTCATAATCCTCACCACAAGAGAGTATGCCAGGAACATGATGGTTATGACTATCAGAAAGCTAGAGATGTCGTTCCACGCCCGCTGCAGAGTGCAAGTTATCAGGTTCAGTTTTGAGTTGAGTCGCAGCAGATGCCACATTTTCACGGTGGCCAGCAAAATCAGGAAAGCAAGAATGTAGCCCAGGATGTCGTCTGCTGAGGCCGTGTCATAGAAGCTTGGGAACCTAGGGCAGAGGTCACAATGCAGTGGTTAAATGATCTGATGTACATGAAACATCTTCGTTCAAACTTTACTTACTGGTCTTTGTTCTCCTGGAAGTATTTTAGGTCCTGGTCTCCCTGAACTGTCCTGTTGATAATCGCCCCTGCGGCACTCCAGCTCAACAAAATGATGGCCAGCTCTAAAAGGTTCAGTTTGCTCTTGAAGTAGCTACATTTCTGCTGCTTTATACGCTTGGCCTGTTAAATGGATTCCATGTGTATCTTTTTATTTTTATTTCTATGAAATTCCGAGAAAATACCTCCGACAGATCACTTTATTCAGATCACTTACCTGCACGAACATGTAATACAAAACGAAAAGGAAATAAATGACCTCAGAAGCCACGACATCAACGCCGTCGGTGGTTTGATACAGCCGTAAATTATGGAGTTCACTGCGGTACTGGAATGCTCCTGTTCGAAAACAACCGGATATTGGACCTGAAATGCTTTTTTTAAGAACCCGTTCCAGCTTTTAAATGAAAGAATACATATTTGCTCACCCACTGCAGTTGTTTCCAGCATCAGGGTGACAATGCAGAAGAGATTGACGTTCGCATTGTACACTGTGAATTCAACAAAGATTGCTCGTGTGTACATATCCAGCCATGTGTTTTCAAACAGGTCCTGCATCATGCTGTTGGGATGAACAAACATGTTTACTGACATGTTGTGTATTGTGTTCACAATGGAAATGGTAGAGTGACATAATACACATGCATAATTTATTGTTTTGGACCTGGTGCTTTTGTATATCTTGTATCTGTACTGTGTTCCTGATGAGATTCGAAGCACATGCTTTATTCTTGCAGTTGTGTGATTGTACATTAGTCAAATTCAGCTCTAACTGGCACATTGTATATATGATGACATTGACTAATAAGCTCATATGTACTTGGCAGGTGCAAATAGTGTGCAGGAAATGCGGTGGGTTCAGTTTCCCTCCACATTCCTCATATTATTAAGCAGCTTTGTAAAATATTAAACAGTTATTGTGCGATTAAGCAAAAGCTCAAGTGGTGGTAGCAGGTTAACATCATGACATCTCACATCAGTTTAACAAAAAAATAGATCTCCTAATGCAACACAAGCACAAAAGGTTTGCATCATCGTGTACACATAAACTATAGCTCGGATAATAGTGTGTTCAAGTGTGTGTAACACACCATCACTGGCCTTAACTGGCTTATAAGCTTGTTGGATCACTGTTCTTGAAGTGCTACTTAGTGGCACATGGTCTATTAAACTAGCCAAACACTGCTAAAATTTAGGTTCCAATTTTAGTGCCTTCTAGTATTTTTGATATGTATGCTCCAGGTTCCAAGACACTAACCATGACAGCATGGTTGGAATGGTTGGTGAAGAGTTTTACAAAAAAGTAAATTCCTAATTCTACAAGCTATGCTAAGATATTTTGCTCTTGTTTCAGCTATTTCCATCACACAAAATTGTTTACCTCCTTGCATTGTCTTCATAAAGCCCCAGGTCCAGTACATAGCCGCCACCTCTGTACAAACCTACGCTTCCCCAGATAGGGTGCCCCCTGAGTGTGGACTGACTTTGGTATTGCCAGGGTTCTTGAAACGGCTCAGACATATTTACAACCATTGATTGGTTCCAGCCTGTACCATATGAGCCCCTGTCTTCCACATCCCATGAGTATAGAGCGTTGCAATGAGGAATGGAGTACTTCATGTGTTTGGGAGTTTTGCAGGAGTCCTTGTGTACTCTGACCTGCCTGATCCGGGCACTTCCAATTAGCTTTGAATTTCCATCTGTGATGAAACCTGAGAAGGGATGACATCAGAATTTCAAGTTTTTTTTTATAAAGGAATGTATTCTGTTTGAACAAATATAGGGCTATAAGGTTTGGGCAGTACCTGGACGTTCTCCAAAGATGTTGCTCAGAACACTGGAATTCAACCAGTTATACACATCATTGGTGCTCATGCTGTCTGTAATGCTCTGGCCAAAGTTCGTCTCAATGTGCTGACTAAGAAAGTAAGCGTTTGGATCTCGCTGACCATAAGTGGCCACCAGCAGGACGCACAGAAACGCTAGATAGACTGCAGAAGACAGTTTACTGTTTAACAACATTTTATTTGTCTTTTTTAAAGACCTAAATTATCACTTGTCTTACTGATTATCTCCCAGATCAATGCAAAAGCTTTCTGATTTTTGATCCTGTTTATTTTCATCTTCTCGATTTCAGATGGTGCAGGAGGCTGGTAGTACATGCTTGTGCTGTCCCTTCTGGAAACGCGCACATCATCAGGATCCTCTGTGGGCCAAAATTTAGCATTATTCTTGACTTCTGAGACCGCATAAGAAAATGTAAAGCTTTTTAGTTTTGAAGTTACCTGTGTATGTCAACTTCATGTCCTTCATTAACTGATAATAATTGATCTCCTCTTCATTAATAGACTTCACAACTAAAGCAAAGAAGACTGCCAATCCTAACACCTGCCAATGGAACGGCAAAGCAAATCAGTGAAGTGTTGTGAGGTTTAATAAAAAGAACTCATATTAAAAAACTCTTTTTAAAAGTTCAGTTTTCATTTTATCTTTTTACTTTCACAGATCAGTCATAACATTATAACCTTTTAGTGTTGGTCCCCTTTTGCTACCCCACACGCTACAAATGACCTACGGTAGCTCGTCCTTTGGATCGGACCACAAGGGCCAGCCTTCGCTCCCCTGTGCATCGATGAGTCTAGGCTGCTCATGTCCCTGTCACCAGTTTACCACTGTTCCTTTCTTGGACCAAATAGTGCAAATAGTGACCACTGCACACCGGGAACACCCCACAAGAGCTGCAGTTTTGGAGATGCATTGTCTCTATCTTCTAGACATCACAGTTTGGCCCTTGTCAAACTTCCACAAATCCTTACCCATTTTCACAGCTTCTAGCATCAACTTGAGGATAAAATGTTCTCTTGCTGCCCAATATATCAATAAAACAATCAGTATTATTCACTTCACTTGTGAATGGTCATACATTTAATGCCTGGTCAGTGTAGATACATCCCTGTTAGTACACCAGGACAATCTGGCCCACTTTACAAATAAAGTTTTTTTTAAACTAATCTATCTCTAAAAATATGATTAATAAAAAACTAATAATATTATATTTTGTCCAGAATCTCTTACTTTTAGAGGCTGGGTGACGAACAAACTTTCAAAGAAAGACACGCTGATTGAAATGAGCCAGTTGATGGAGCGTTCCTTTCCATAGGTCAGCCCGTACATCATGGTGAAATATGCCGAGACTCCACTACTGGCAAAGACAAGAAGCCAACCCACAAAAACAAACCACCAGGGTAAACCATTCGGGCAGCACTTCTTTTTAGCGCTACTGTCGTTATCTACTCCGTCGGTTACGATCGGGTCGGGGACGGAGAGGTAGGGCTGTAGCGCGTGTTTCATCTCCTGAACCTGCAGCAGAGTTGTTTTGTAGCCTTCCGGCTTTGGAAATGATGAAGGGCCTAGTAGCTTTAGCTCCTTTTCCAAATTTAGGACCTGTTTGTAGAGAAATTTTCGGTACATGGAAAAGCGATCCATTTGAATATCATCGATGTAAAATTTGCCAACACCAAAGTTCTGCTGACGAATGAAGTCCTCGAGGAGAAACACTAAGGTGATGATGTCTGCTGGTTCTGAATCCAGTGCTGCGTTGGGTGTGGGACACTGCACAACCTTAGCAAGGAAGCGCAATATTCTCTTTAAGTCCTGAAAAATAGTTCTTTAAGTTAGAAAAAGCAAAGTTTTCAGGAAAAAGACATGAGATTTTTATTTTTCACAGGCTACCTGTGATTAATAACGAACTTACTGTGGTGATCATATCCATGGTCACTTCTTTTTTTGTACACAAGTCTAGAAAGCTGTCTGTACATTTTTTTTTCTTCTTAAGAGAATCATCTGCAGTCATCTGCATTGTTGGTTCATTCTTTTTTCGAGGCCTGGTCATTCTGAAGATGGTTACAATCAAGAGATTGACTGGAAACATAATAATGGAGCTTTGGATGCCAACCATTATTTGCTGCCAATTGAACTTGATGCTTCCTTAAAGAAGAGAACAGATAATTATTTAATTGATTGGTTTAGGCTTTCAAAAGTGACATTTTAATGTTCCGGTCTCATATGATTTTAATTATATACTGTATATCATCAATTACAGTAATCATGAATATTTATTTGATAATTAATATTGATAACTTAAATTTTAAACAGGACTTCCCCTTATCCATGATGCTGTCCGGCCACTACACAAAGCGGAACAGTGGTCTTTTTGTTGGTCTTCTTTTTTTTAAACAGACAATTAGACGTTATACTTTCTCAAGGACAAAACAATGGCAGAATTTGATTTCACTTCAAATCAATAGTCCTATCAACTAAGCCATTAATGCCCCAACTGCAAAGTTTACTTAGAATAAGGCCATTCCTAACTTCAAATCTCATGTGTAGTGTCATTAGCATCACTTTTTGGATAAACGATGAAAAAATGATGGATAGTGTTCTTGAGAATATAGCAATCACTGTCAGATGTATGTTCACATATACATTGCAAACTTTTACATTAAACAGCTCTACCTAATTCCATGTCCTGCTCAGCGGGGCTAGCTGGAATACCCCAAAACATGATGCTGGTTAGCATGGTGCAGAGGAGCAGAGAGAAACAGCATGATAGGCGCTGCACTCGAGTAAAACTGCTATTGGCAGGTCGGTTTAAGACAGAGTACCAGATGTGACCATCACACAAGTCCTTCGCCGTCTTTGTAAAGAACAGATTGCTGGAAAGGAGAAATGACATAAACACTGTGTGCATGGTGAAAGCATATCTGTAAATCACTGGGCTTTTCAAGAGACTTACTGGAATCCTTTTAAGACTTCATCTGTTGCTATGTTAAATGTTTTGTCCAGGGTGCACTCTCCCATGTCAATGGACAGCCATGAGTTACACAAGAATTGCCATTTCTCTCCAGTCTCCAGATCCTGAACCACAACTTTGTTAACATACCTAATAAAGAGAAATCATTTTTAATCGTATAACAAATATTTATATTAAGTGTCATCATACACATTTGCATACGCTGTTCCAATTGGACCAAGATAAATGATCTGCCAATCTTACCAATCAGGATAATCGCCAGAGTTATCATGCCACATCCTCACACTCTGCAGTTCTCCGAGTGAGAAAGGAGTGGTAAGCAGGAACAGATCCACCCCTCCCCTGGTGAACACCTTCTTTTCTGGATCAGTCAGATGATGGGGCTTACTCTCCCAAACTGTGCCATGTAGCATCAGCGTCACCTGCACTTGCAAAAAAAAAAATGAAGTCAATCATATTCAAGCCAATTATGCAATGTTAGAACGTCTATGGAAATGACACCGTTGAGAAGACTGACATTAGATGTGGTGGCAGCTCCACGCCGATGACCAGTGGCGACAGCTACCAAGTAGCGATATTCAGCCAACGGATCATTATCTTCTAGTACTGTGACTTTCACCTTCAACATAATGACAAAACTCAATGCAAAGTCAATATGTGGTATGATATATGATAAATATACTGTACTTCATAGGCAAAATCAACCAAGAGATAACTATCACTACACCATGATAATGATGTAGTCTGTAGTCAACTGTGTCTTGGACTTGACTCTTTTTTTAGCAGGTCCTTGTTACGACCCCACCAGCGGATCCACTCGCAGAGTCGAGACGCGG
>JAYDZG010000016.1:7166134-7181364 GCA_034509265.1 Microcambeva bendego | reverse complement strand
TGTGTGTGTGTGTGTGTGTGTGTTGGTACAGCAGTCATTAATGGCTTCTGTACAGGACAACTGAACTTTAAATTAATAACATATTTAGTCAAATAAATCCATCTGTCATTGCTTTGTCTAAAAAAAAATGAAGATCAGCCTGCCACCTGCATGAATACTAAAAAGCGTAAAATAATTAAATCAGAGGAAACATTAACATTATCATAAATTATTGCTTTTATATCTGGGGTTCATTGTCTCTCTTAAATTTCAGATGATCGGCTCTCCAGATTTAGTTTCATCAATGGTCAAGCATGAAGCACTGATTTCACACCCTGTTACTCTTCTAACCACTTCTAATGGTAGACATATTGCCATTCAGGTGAGGTCACTGGTTTTAAAAACTGCAATTTGTTGCCCTATAAATAAATACATATATAGAATAACCGTAGTGCATCTTTTTTTAAATTCATTCCAGTAGAGCCTTAAATAAGCATTTGTAATATTATGAAAGATTAATCACGGAGTCTTGTTGGGACGTTATATGTGTTGATTATAAGCTTCTTTATTTCTAATCTGCATTGCTGCCTATTAGAGGTGTGAAGTTCTTCTCTTCTAAGATGAGCTTGAACTCTAAACAAACTGCATACATTCACACCTAATCAAGAGCATGATTGAAGCTGTTCCTCTTCAGAAACTTCCTGCAGTTTGATCTACTGGACATGTTGAGTCTTGTCTTTTTATTTATTATGTATTATATGCTTATTTTCCTGCAGTTTGACGAACAGACATCACTGGAGGAAGCTCTGAGGATAGCATCAACGATAGAGCAAGATGATACGTCAGAACTGGAACATTAAAATTATATCTTGATTGCTGGATCAAGAACATAACAATAAACATAAATAATTAATGATTTGTCTTGTTTTTTTGCCCCAGTTTTCTAAAGGTCAACTTCATATTTCCCTGTTTGTTCTTTATAGTGTTTTTAGATAGTGTCTACAATGTCCAGGTTGCAACATGTTGCCGTATTTGATTTTCTTAAATAAAATTTCTGATCCGTGAATATTTTTTTCTTTTGTGCAAGTATGATTTGCTGCATTACATTAAAACTTGCACATTACACAAATATAAATTGCAGGCTTAATGAGATTTACAGTTTATTGTTCTACACATATGGGTGTGATAATTATGGTTTGGAAAACAATTGCTCTACCTTAAATTAAAAAACATTTCACATCCTGGTTAAATTTCATGTTTAAGTTAAGATTGAAATAACATCAGACTTGACTTAATATATATTTAGCCAACTGTAGTGCATATTTGCTATTTATTTGTTTGTCAATTCATAACTTTTGCATGGTTTGTTCTAGGCTTCTTTCTGATTGTGCTAGAACTACGATACAGTTTTTAAAACGATGTAATTTAGTGCATCTATCTGGGAACATCTGCACTAAGTGTTTCTATATTCTTTTATTTAAAGGTTATTTATTTAAATTGATTGTTAATCTCTCAGCCACGCCCACCAGCCCAGCCAAGATATAACAGAAAACTCCAAACCTCCTGTAGTTCATTCTCTCTGCAGTGATTTATTACCAGTGATTGAAACTGTCTTAGCTCAGCTGTGTTAGGAACAGCACAGATACCACAGATACAGCTGCTGCGGTTCTTATTCTCAACGGTGCTCCCTGGTTTCGGTTAGTGCCGGTACAAGAGAGAACATGTTCAGGAAGAGACCGGCCCGTCAGAAGCTGAATTTCGGCGCCAGTGATGGAGAAGACAACAGTGGAACTGAAGCAGAGATGGGATTTGGCAAACACTTCATGCACAGCACAAGCCAAGAAGATTGTAAAAGTACCTGTGACTCAAATGATGAAGAGGCGTTTATGCGCTTAAGTGCTCTTCACCAGACGGGTCCATCACCAGAGTCCATCAGAGAGAGTTCTCAAACACTGAAGAGCTCAGACTCAATCAAAAGCAGAAGAAAACCTCGACCAGACCGGGGCAGGTGTCTCCAGGTAAGCTTCAGCGTCATTATCAGCTTAGATACTAAACAGAAAGTTTATAAAGGAATTAAATGCGTTTTATTATTAGTTTTCTCCTGCAAGATTGCATGATGATTTTTTATTAAAGTTTGTCCATAATAAACAACATAGAGAATAATTTAAAAAACACTGTCTTTAAAATATTGTAATTATCAGAGGAACGAATTAGTCCAGTCACATTTGCATTACAAAATAACTTACACACCTAAACCGAGACATGAAATAAATCATTTCAGTGTTTTCTGTTCTTAAACTTATATCCTTATTAAACAATTCATAAAGTTCTTTACTTTGGACATTTCACCTTGTGTGGAAGTGTTTAGTCTGCTAATGTAACATTTTTCAGACCACACTGTCCAAAGTGCTCATAACCTTTTTTTTTTTTTGCTGATAATGGTTTTGGTAAAGAACATATTTTATCATTCTCTTTTTGTGTTTCAGACTAGGAGGATGTGCTGTGAGATGACTCCACAAGCACTGCCAGGGAGACGGCCGACCTTCATCAATATTAACCCATTTTCCCCAGACACAGAATTTATCCACACACTGACTGCAAAGAAGACCAGAAAAAGAGTTTACAGGCAGGAGTGAGTCTAATTAAGTCTGATTTGAACTCTCTGTTAACCTTCCCGGCCAATGGTGTCTGTATGTATACTGTTCAGTAAGCATCACTGCTGGGGATTTGAACCCTGGACAAAATGGCTCACATACAATTTCTTCTTAATTTAATCTTGAGTTCCTAACTCAGTGAGCCAGAATATTGTGTTTGACCAGTCACGATCTGATTACCATTTTGTGAATCAATATTTGAGTCTTTCCCTAAACACAGTTTGTTTCCTTTATTTGCAGCTTTGACTCAAGTGATCCTGAATTTGAAGAGACGGTTATTCCTCCAGTAAAGGTAAACGCTGAAATTTCCCTGTTCAAACATCTCTACTAAACCTAGTAATGATTTTATGATGATGTCATGTGTACTGAATATTTATTTCATCTAATGTCCTGATCATATGATCTGCTGTTTACAGAGAAAGACTTTGGTGGGGTCTTGCTTTTCTCGCTATGCATCCAAGTTCTATGAACTAGAGAAGATTGGCTCTGGAAAGTTTGGGTCCGTTTTCAAATGTGTGAACAGACTTGATGGATGCATTTATGCAGTCAAGTGCTCCATGAAGCCTGTGACAGGTTCTGTGGATGAGTAAGTATGAGAGATGAATTAATTGTATATTTTTTAATGGAAAGTGAATCTATTCAGTTTTGTGGCATAAAATAAGAAAACAGTGCACTGAAACCACAAGTTAGCACCATGTACATGTACTAAATACATCAACAAGTTATGTGAATCACGAAGCTTTGATTTAATGGCTGAAATGGGTGTTCACCAACAGGCAAAAGGCTTTACGGGAGGTGTACGCTCATGCTGTGTTGGGACAGCACCCTCATGTGGTGAGGTATTACTCTGCATGGTCGGAAGATGAGCACATGTTGATCCAGAATGAGTACTGCAATGGTGGCACGCTTTCTGACCTAATAATGGACCATCAGAAGAAGCTGAAGCACATCTCAGAAGTTAGGCTAAAGGATTTGTTGCTACAGGTTTCCCGGGGCTTAAAGTTCTTGCACTCTGCTTCACTTGCTCATATGGACATCAAACCAAGTACGTGAAATTGTATTATTTATTTATAACGTATGTACATGCATTAATGTCTTTCTGTAAAGGATGTTTTTATGCGGTTACTTTAAGAAATAACAAAACAATAAGATTGAACAGGAGTGTCCATGAAACTACTTATTGTAATGTAAAGCATGTTCTTAAATTTCTTTGCAGGCAATATATTTATTTCACGAAGAACAGTGGTCGATGACACACATAAGGAACTTCTCCATGCAGATGTCGTATACAAATTAGGTAAGTGCCAAAGTTCCTGTTTGTTCTGAAGAGTGAAATGAATTTTAGTTGGAACTAAAGTGCATTAAAAAGTAAAAACGTGGGTTATTTAAATGGGAACATACCATAAAAGCTCTGTATAATCCGATCCAAACAAACAATATAAACCAATGTCAGTCAAAAACCAAAACTAAGTACCAAAACTATTTTCAAAGCTTGTTTCCCAGTATTCATCTTTGTTGTACAATGAACCACTGGGCAAAGGACAAGAATCAATTGCAGGGCTTTGGCTATCCTCTCAGATGTATATAATCAACCCAACATTTTCATTAAATAAACATCCTTGCCTTTCATGCCTTGTTAGGCATATCAACATCCATACTGTATTGGCTAATCCTTCTGAAAAATATATTGTTTAAATCACACTTGTTGGCTTTCAAGATTCTTTCTTGTAAAAGTTTTCATTTGTTTAATATTTTTCCCTTTAGGAGGTCTTGGTCATGTGTGCAATGTGAGCAATCCAAAAGTGGAAAGGAGTGACCGCAGATTTTTGGCAAATGAGGTCCTGCAAGAGGTAAGTTGTTCTATATTTTCTTTTTTGATAGATGTAGGAGTTATTGTGGTTCAAATCCTGAACTGGGCTGGCAAATACAGAGGTCACTTATTTCTATGTATAGAGATAATGGATGAATTCAGAATATTTTATCTTTAAATATACAGCTTTAAATAAGTAAACGAGTCCCTAACCATACTGGTCTTTCAGGATTACAGAAATCTACCTCAAGCAGATGTGTTTGGCTTGGCACTCACCGTGATCAGTGCATCGGGGGTGGAAGCACTTCCAAAAAATGGAGAAGAATGGTACAACATTCGCCAGGGACACGTTACACACATGACTCAAGTGTTCTCAGCTGAATTTCTACAACTTTTGAAGGTATGTTCTTGCTGGGTTTTTTTTCTTCATTTAAAGAACAAAATCAACTAATAATTCAATATCATAGCATGTATTAACATGAATATTCAATGTAAATACATTTAATAGATTATAAATCACTCAAAATTAACAACATGTATTTTATATCTCAAGTAACATTTGAACCCAAGAAATTCCAAAGGTTTCTATGATTAAAATAAAAAAGTTCATGATGCATGTATTGCTACTCAGCAGTTGTAATAACAATCTTTTCTGACTTGTGTTGTTGCAGCTGATGATTCATCCAGACCCGGTATGCAGACCAACATCCTCGGCTCTCACGAAGCACCCTGTCCTAATCCCGGCATCCACACCGAATACAGACTCACTGCGCAAACAGCTTCATGCTCAGAAGTTCAGGAACTTACTGCTGCTAAAGTAAGTAATACACATACATGGATGAATTATATTCACCTAGTCTCTTATTGTTTTTTTTTTAATGTGAGTTGTTAATTTACGTGGCTTCTGTTTATTTAGGGAGCTGGAGGAAATCCAATCAGTCACAGCAGCTACAGAAAAGGACATCTCTCTAAACACCGTGACCTGCACGACTGAAGACAGGAGCAACATGTCTGAACTTGGGCGGAAGATGAACCGTTCGCTCAGCTTAACAATTTTCTGATACCTTGAAGAACTATTGAATCATTTCTGTCAGATTCATTAATATGGGAAAGATGAATAAGGATTTTCCTTCTTAAAATAGCCAAACGTCCTCAGACAGATGTGGTTGGGAGCAGCTCAAAGGGATTTCTCACTTTTGCTACATAGAGGGATTATTAACAATCAGTGCATCATATGTGAGACTGTTTTCTGTTTAAATCCACTTTGTGCAGGTGAAAAAAGGAAAGGACATTGCAGGAGATGTGTGTAGGCTTTTCTCTTTGAGTTAAAACACCTGTACTCCTGCTGGTCTGATATAACTGTGAGGCCAGTTGATCTGATAAGATATAAAATACCAGTAAGATATAAAGTCACTGGTAAATAAAAATAAAAAGCTTTTGATAGAAAATGGCATTTATTTTTCTAAGTGTGACGTGCTTAAAGTTCTTTAAGAATACACGATATACCGCATTATAGAATTTTTATCAAGTACCAAAGCTTATTCTTGGTATGGATGTATTATGTTTAGGATGTACAGTACTGTATGAAAGTAAAACATTATGTGTAGGGATACTGCAAAAATATGAGCACTTTAGAAGTTAAGACAATTCTTGTGAAATGTAATGACTATATTTTTATTGCACAATTTGTTAACAGTGTAAAATGGGTTTTTTGTGAGGACTTTTGTTCAACAATAAAATCTTTCTGTGCAACAATATCCTGTATTACTTGTTTTTACTTGTTATTACCTATATTTTTGATATCCACTGGTACATTTTTATATATAATGTTTATCACAGACTTGGTTTATGTTCTTTCTAAGAGTACAAATTATTTAATACTACTTTCAAAATACTTTCTTTTTACATGAAACCCTTCATTTCGGATGATCCACGTCAATCTCTTATTTGCTAGCAGAGCCAAAAATCCTTTGATTTTAATGATACTGATTAAACAAGCCATGAAGTCCAAGAAATTGTCTGCAGACTAAGACAGGATTGTTTTAACGCACAGATCGTGTGAAGGGTTTATTAAAGTTCTTAAACATGCAGACTTCATTAAAAGAACAAAATGTAATTGTGTGAATGTTAAAATAATAGTTGCACTTAAGTATTTAAACGAAGGTTAATGAACGTCGAGGCTCACTGTACACGTGACCGTACACGTAGGTTCTCTGCAGACCGCAGGACCAGCTGCACTAGATAGGGGGCGCTATTCTCCCGGGATAGTTTAGATCAGGTGAATTTGGACAGAGCCGATGCCAGAGCTCTGGTTGTGGTGTCGAGAGTTCATTTAATCTGCTGTACAATACAATGGTTAACCGAGACGAAATATTAAAACCGATATGGCATGCGTTCGCAGCTCTAGATCTGGACCAAACTGGAAAAGTGTCCAAATCTCAGCTCAAGGTGAGAACTAAATCCATCATATTCCTCCTTCAGGTTCCAGAGCAGTGACGTGATAACATTTCTTTATTCTCTATTTCCTTGTGTTGGCATTTACAGCTTAAATTCAGCGACTTCTGTGCCTAACATGTACTTTAAGTAAATTCCATGTTTTGTAGGTTATTTGTTTGGTATTTTTATTTATTTCGGTTCTTTACATTGTATTACTAATTTGCTTCTTGTTTTTCATATGATCGTATTTAAAGGTAAAGTAAATTGTAAGAAAACGTCTTTAAACTCTTTGTGTACTTTTAAGGATGATTGAAGTTAGCACATAAAATAATGATTTACCCTGCATGCTGAGATTTTGATTGGTTAATTTCTGATAAAAATGTTACAGTAATGTTACAGTAGCGTTTTCAATCGTTGCTGATATTACAAGAAGGTTCTGGGTTCAATGCCTAGGCGGGGGCGGTCCGGGTTCTTTCTGTGTGGAGTTTGCATGTTCTCCCTTTATCGGCGTGGGTGTCCTCTGGGAGTTTCGGTGTCCAAGAACATGTCCAAAAACATGAACCCAGGTTAACTGGAGTGTGTGTGTGTGTTCAATAAATGTCGGCCCACTATAGAACTTAACTGAGTTCTGGACCATATTTTAAACATTTAATATATTTTTGTTTCTTTGTTTCTGCTTTCATTGTAACCCTTTCCAGGCCACAAACCAAATTCTCTCAGATTCATTTATTTTTCTCGTGGATTTAATGCTTATGTGTTTTATATGAAACACACAGCGACCTTCATTTTAAAGACATGAACATTTTGCATTACAGATTGAACGTAAATTGTGTTTACTTTTATTTTTTTTATAAAAAGGCTCACTTCATGTTCTTATTTATAGATGGGTGGTTTATGCTTGGTCTCTCATGCAGAGACAAACATGATACTGGAAATTAATGCAGTTATAGAAACACCACCTGCCATGTGGTTTGTGCTCAGTAAGTCTAATACTTGGTTGTGCTCTCTGATTCATTGTGTGTGTGTGTGTGTGTGTGTGTGTGTGTAAAAGGTTCTGTCACATAACCTGTGCACAGTGCTGAACATTCCCCACAAAAACTCTGACTTGGAGGAGCATTTCAGGGATGATGACAAGGGCCCAGTGTCCACTCAAGGATACATGCCCTATCTTAACACCTTTATCCTGGACAAGGTAGCTAAAGCCAGCACACATCTATCATCTGTATCCTGTTCCTCTTTCTGTTTTATCGTTTATAAATATGTTTCCCCCTTGTTTGGTTCATGCTTCTGTGCTAATCATTTATCCATTATATTATACATTCAATACAAATCACCTGGCACGTCTGTAAAAATTTACCATCATCTTGTTCATCCTTGAGTTTATAAAGTGTTTTGTTTAAGGAACTTTTAAAATACTATTTATAGGTCACATTTCAAGTATTTCACTGATCTTATTATTAATTCATTAAAACATAAACTTGATAATAAAGTGTAGGGTTTAGGAGGATAATAATGTAAAACATGATTTAATTACATTGATAAACAAATTCATAAAAATCTTTAAATTGGCCGATGAATGCCAAAGGGGAATCACGGTTATGCTTTTTCATTTCTTTAGGTTCAAGAGTCGTTTGATTTTGTGGAGCTTAATAAAATGTGCTGGACACTTTGTTATCGCAAGAAAATGAGTTCTAGCCAGATGCTGATCTCGAATGAAGATGCCTTCAAAGTCTGGTGTATTTTTAACTTTCTGTCTGGAGAGAAATATCCCCTCGTGATCGTCACAGAAGAAGTGAGCAGCACACTTTCTAAAATGTCTTTAATATTCATCTTACATTTACTCAATAGAACCCTGAAAGCCATAGAAACTGTGCTGTCTTTATCGATCAGATTGAGTATTTCTTACGGAAGCTGATAGAAGCCACAGGCAGAAACTGGAACGAGGGAAGATTTGTGGACTGTAAGGCCGAGCTGAGTTTAAAGGAAAGTCTAAACGCTTGGGAGCTGATTGAGGTAGTCGGCATGGGGTACTTCACCAAAGGCATGGATAAACAAACCATCAGTTTAGCCATCAATGAAGTCTTCAAAGAACTCATACTAGATATCCTCAAAGAGGTGAAGGTTTAATCATTGTCTTATGCTTACTACATTGCAAATGTTATTTATCTACTCTCTTACCTGAAGTGTAGTGATCTCAGTAATTGCAGGACTAAATGATCGAGGGATTATAATCACTTACACATTCAAAGACCAGTCAAGTGTATTTATTCTTTAATTTAATGGTGAAATTACATATTTTCTTTCATAACCTGGGTAAAAACTGATGCATTAAACCCCTAATACTGGGGAGTACATTTCTGCCTAAGTATTTGCAATCAGCTGCTAATAATTAAATGAGGCTCCTCCTGAAAGGCTCTCTGCATATATTTGTGTAGAAATGTTGAATAACAGCTTGGACCAAATCGAAGAGTGTTACTGACATCATAGCAGTGCTTTACTTCCTTGTTACATTCTCCTAAATACAATTCTGTCATGTCATGAACCTTGGCAGAGTTTCTAGGTTCCTAAGATGTTTTTCAAATTGATGATTAAATTTCTTCCAACTGTGTTCAATTGGGTTAAAGTCAGGGCTCAGGACGCTACTCACTTTGTCGATGAGAGTCATGCTGAAATTAAGTGTCCTAGGACAATTGTGTGTGTGTGTGTGTGTGTGTTTGCGCCGAGATGAAATGTCAGTGTTACTGTGTGCCTTGTGCTTAAGAGAAATCTGGCATATGCTCCAGTAACCCCCTCTCCCCAACCCTGATTGGTTTACTACAGTGAGTGAGCTGAAAGTAAATGTTGCTAATAAGCTAATTCACAATGGGGATTGAATCATTTTGATGACATTAATAAACATGTAAAATACACTGCTTTAGAATAATCAGCAGCGGTAGGAAGTGAGAATGTGGTTGAAGGTTGTTGAATTTATTGTGTGTTTCCAATCCCTTCCAAGGGCTACATCATGAAAAAAGGACACAAGCGGAAAAACTGGACCGAGCGCTGGTTCGAACTTCACCTCGACCGAATCTCGTACTACGTGAGCGAAGATCTGGCTGAGAAAAAAGGCACCATTCCACTGGATCGGCACTGCTGTGTAGAGGTGAGAGCGTTAGCTGAGGATACAACTATAGTGAACGCGATAACGACTAAGTGACGCCTTAGGTTTGCTGTTTTGCAGCCTTTGCAGGACAAAGAGGGCAAGAAAAACCTCTTCATCATTAAATGCCCTGACAAAAGCTTTGAGATCAGTGCTTCAGACAAAAAGAAACGACAAGAGTGGATCCAAGGTAGGGTTTATTTTTAATAACCTTTAATAACCTGTCATAATAAAATTGATCTATATATTTCACATATACCAACCAGGCATAACATTATGACCTCTGACAGGTGAAGTAAATAATACTGATTATCTCTTCATCGTGACACTTGTTAGAGGGTGGGATTTATTGAGCAGCATGTGAACATTTTATCCCCGAAGCATTGATTAGAATGATGTGAGTTAGACAAGGGCCAGACACTTGGTCAGATCTCCAAAACTGCAGCTATTGTGGTATCATTTTCTATTCAAAGTGGTCCAAGGAAGGGACGCTGGTAAACCGGTGACGGTCATGGGCAGAGAGCAAAAGCTGCTCTGTGTGGTCTGAGCCAACAGACACGTTACTGTAGCTCAAATGGCTAAAGAAGTTAATGGTGCTAAGAAGATGTTTGATAGGTGAAGGATGCTTAAGTCTACATGCTTATGTCAAAGTTAAATCTTCACAGCCTAAAAGTTCCTGAATTACCTTAGTTGGTAGCACTGTCACCTCACAGCGAGAAGGTCCTGGGGTCGATCCACAGGTGGGGCGGTCTGGGTCCTTTCTGTGTGGAGTTTGCATGTTCTCCCCGTGTCTGTGGGTTTACTCCGGGTGCTCCGGTTTCCTACCACAGTCCAAAAACATGCAGCAGGTTAATCGGAGAGACAAAATTGTCCACATCTGTGTTTAATATAAAACTTGTGTAAAGATGAACCTCGAGTGATGAAGAACCGAGTGTGTCATGAATGTAACCGTGTGTGTGTCATGAATGTAACCAAGAGTGTTAACCGTGACGTTAAAATCCTAATAACTAAACAAACAAACCTACTTGCACAAATACTGTAATTGGTTTTTAATGAACTCAACCCTGTCTGGATGTGTGTGCTAGCCATTCAGGACTGTATTAACCGGCAGAGGCAGGGTCTGTCAGCACCACACAAAGAGGCCCGGCAGCGCCGCCGGGAACTGCACAGACGACTTCAGACAGAGCAGGAACAAATGGAGTCAAGAATGAAGGATCTGCAGTTGGCTAATGAAAGGAAACAGAAACAACTGGAGATCATGCGAGAGGTAGTGCAGTCTGATCACTTGTCCATTAGTCAGAGCGAGTGGTTTGAGAGTTTTTATTTACTACTACTTAAACATTAACAACATTGTGCAATGTATTTTCTGTCATTTTAGTTAAAGAACTTACAGCCTTAAAGTTGTGTGATTAAACAAAAGTAGGTCACTTGTTGACAAAAAGGTAAAAGGTCATGGGGTAATGGTCAGTGTCTGTGAGGAGCTTTTCAGGGGTGTTCTTTCATTGTCTGTGTTTTTTTCCTTCTCACCTAAAAACAGGTTGAAGGTTAAGCTATGCTAATTTACGCCTCGGTGTGACTGAATGTGTGAATATGCTTCCTGTCTGTTTAAGCACATCCTGTCCAGAATAAAGCTATTAGTGAAATTATAATTACTGCATGGCCTGAGCAGTACAGTCAATGTCCAGAAGAGCAGTACAGGTATAACAGCAAAGCACCACCAGTATTTAAAACCTGGCTCACAGTAGCGCTTGTAAACAAATGTGTGTCACTTGATAAAAAGAAGAAACCCCTAACCACGCGTGGACACAAAGCTGTGAACACAAAGCTGTGAACACACCGGTGTTTCTCGCCCAGTAATTTTGCAGCCTGCTTCCTGTTTTACATGCCTTATCTGTTGGACCAGCCTTTTCAATTTCACAAGTCGTTTATTAACTTTGAAACAGCCGGAAAATCAAGTTCCTCTTTCAGTACAGCACACTAGACATCCTGAACTGCTTTCTCAAAATAACCGGCTTTATTCACATTGAATCAGGGCAGATGTGGAAGTAGAGAGGACTTTGGAAACTGTGACTAATATCAGACATCACAGAGAATAAAATGTTTACAGCTTAGCAGTGAATTAATCACACAGAAGTTCTCTTTGTTCGGTAATGTCACTTGATGTCATGTGATCAGCAATCACCACCAACACATTAAACTTAAACCCCTAAAGCCCATCACTATGAAGCTGACAAAAATATCATAAGCTTGTAATGTCAGGTGCTGTCACAAGTGGCATGTTAGCTAACCTGGTAATCGTCATAGCAGTTTTGTTTTTGTTGTGATATAACAGCTTTAGTCACATCACAGATTATTAGAGCTGGCATGACAGGTTTTACACAATCCGCTGTCAAAATTGATCGAGCGCTAAAGTAAATCTTAGGTACAAAATGGGCCTGAACAAAACCATCATAAAAAATCGAGAACATCATAAGAAAAATTGGAATCCTAAATGCAAGGCTGGACCTTTCAACCCCCCCACAAAACCACCTAGAAGAGCACCATAAAAGCACCACCCATCTTTACTCTTTAATTCTTGCTTAGCTTTGCTGACTCACAGATATAGTGCTTGTAAACAAAAATAAATTAGTAGTTTGGTGACTTGTTACTATTTTGTGTCCTGATGACCTTAATCAGTCACTGACTTTAAGGATTTTAAATTTTTTTTTTAGTTAAGTCTAGATTTCGTGTCACCTCCATAATTACCCGCTCTGAATCATGACAAGATGTTGTTGAGTTGAGGACTGTATTCCTTCATTATGCAAAGTGTTTCTAGGTCACACAAGACCACAATCACGAGTAGAATAAAAAAAAAAACTAGCAGGAAACTGAAGCATTCTCTTGGTCTGGATACCATTACTCACAGTCACAGTCATAATCTATATCACACTTGCTTTACACCTGGCTCATTGTCATGCTGAAACAGGAACTGTCCTTTCTCAAACTTATCAAGATCATCACTATGGGCTGTACTTAAAGGATGATATTTTTTAGAACTAAAAAGCTTTCACCATTAAAGCGAGCTCCACACCACAGGGTGCTTTCAGACTGATATTTGTGTGGGTGTTTGTGGTCACTGTTGTTTTCTTGCATTTCAG
Source organism: Microcambeva bendego (assembly GCA_034509265.1). NCBI lineage: Eukaryota > Metazoa > Chordata > Actinopteri > Siluriformes > Trichomycteridae > Microcambeva > Microcambeva bendego. The sequence goes on along the minus strand of JAYDZG010000016.1, from coordinate 7,168,209 downwards.
AGAAACTTGCATCTCAAACCACTTACTCAACACCAGCATTGTTTAAAATATTAACAAGACTGACAGTGTATTAATTCATTATTTATTTAGTTGATGTTGATTAGGATACAGCCAGATGTTCATGACAGATGTGTACAGGGTAAATGTATGTTGAACTGGAGGTCTGGGTTGGGAACATTTGAACATCTGCTGATTGCCATGAGCTGTTTCACTTTCATATCTGAACCAACTTTAGAGATTTTTCCATTTATTAACATCAAATGTTTAAATGTGGTGACGGGTGAAACACATTGTAGTTTGTTTGCACAGCCATGCGTGCATCGGTTCCAGTTAGCATTCGTTTTTTTAATGTCCGTGTAAATACAGTCTTTACACGGATTTATATTATATTATTTATTTAAACCTTACAAATATTACCACCAAACTTTACTATATGTAAGAAGTTTTGCTAGTAATTTGTTTGATTCATTTGGTCTCAAGATTCACATGTAACAGGTATATCTAAAGATCGAACTTTAGAAATGTAATTCATTTTAATAATTTTGGGTTCATATTTTATTAAAGCTCTTATTAATTGCCATTTGTTCATCAGAACCTGGAGGAGGCGGCTGCAAGGGCTGTCATGGAGGAGCAGAGGAGAATTCGAACCCAGAATGAGCTGCATGACCGCTACAAAATGGACTTGGAGAAAGAAAAACTGGTAACCATACCTACCTCGTAATACCAGTAATATCACCTGGTACAGCAACAAGCTCATATTGATCAGTGTTTGTTGGGATTTTGAACATTGATTGACACATTCTTTACAACAATGACAAGAAACTATTTTTCATTATAAACGATTCATCAGATCACAAGTTTGAATCAAACACAGTCATGAGCAATTCAGTATCTCCAATTCACTTGGCTGTATGTGTTTGGGCCTTGCGAAGAAGCCGAAGTACCCTGAGTAAACCCACTTAGCCACTGTGCCGCCCTCTTACTGATCATAAACTGAGCATCAAACATTTTGGTGTTAAGTAGAACATTTTATTCGGACATTTGTCGTTTATTCAGAAATTAATACTAATATTCTGAATAGAGAAGACTAATGGGTGCTTGTGCGTGTATGTTTGTTTCAGGAGCGTCAACAGATGGAGCAGCAGGTGGATCAGATGTCTGGTGAACTGAACGTGTACCTGCAGCGTGTTCGTGAGCTGGAGGGCATGTACTGTAGCCTGGAGGAGGCACTCGAGGACGAGAGACAGGCCAGACAGGATGAGGAGTCTCTGCGCAAACTACAGGCCAGGTAGTTACCGCAGAAATCAAGGCTGCCCTAAAGTGAGCACCGGGCTACCGAGAAGAACCGAGTGGCGGTCATGGGACCGCAACGACAATCTTTGCCGTCTATCAAATTCCTGCACCGCCCTTTCATACATTTTCCTACATTTGTGTGTTTTATCACCCAGCAATTTTATTTTACTTTTTTAAAATCACACCCATAAAAGCTTGTTTGTTCCTATTTGTGTGAAATTCTTTTTTGTTTCCTGCCTGCGATTCCCTTTTCAGTCAGCAGATGGCGCAAGATTTCGTTCATACTGGTTTACCGCTATTCGGCAATGAATAGTAAGATTTGGATTCGTAAAAAATAATTTGTATTGTTTCTATATTTTTGAGCTCTCCCTGGTTAGAAAGTTAAGTATATTTTAATGTACTGCAAATGTAAAAAAGTAAATTTCAAGCAAATTATTATTTTGTGCTAAATATAACGTTGGTGACACTGGCGCCCCCTGGCTTGCTAGGCATTAACTATGGACACCCAACCTGTTGACAGTTGCTTTGCATTTATCTTTTTTGTCTCTAAACTAAAGTTCTATGTTAGAGATTTTACTATTTTAATTCGGTTGAGAGATACCGAACTGACTACAGCAGACAGAACAGGAAACATGGGGGGAAAACACGCTCGGCGAATAATGCATAGCTACATAGCTACCTAAACATAGCTACACAAAGCTGGACACACTGGTTTAAGCAAAAGCACACACATACATGTGCACACACTCATGTGGAATGTTATCAAACTAGTCTGGTACACT
>JAYDZG010000016.1:7135360-7146090 GCA_034509265.1 Microcambeva bendego | reverse complement strand
GTGCTGATTAAACTCAAACTCCATGGGGTACTGGTTATGAATCTAAGAAGAAAAAGAATCAAACCAGCATATTAGAGCTTAACATCGGGGAAAGAACATGAGTCCACTATATAAGTCGAGGTCCGGGATCTCATTTATTAATGGAGGAGAAATGGAAATAGCTAAGAAGGAACGACAGCAAGAAAGGATGTCATCAAATTGTTGACTGTGACTAACGATGCTCCAGAGGACCATCTGTGTTTGCTGGCAAAAACAACGAGTGGTTATATCATGAGGCGATTCTATTTTAAGATGCTTTTTGACATATTTTTTGAGACCAGGTCACTCTGGCAACCCAAGCTGCAATTTCATCACCTTCAAAACACTAGGGCTGAAGTAAGAGGCTGAGAGTGGAGGCGAGTTACCAGCTGGGTGAGAGTGGAGACTCCTTCAATTTGGGACCATGACACAATCCCACTGACTCAGGGATTGGGGATAAGGGAAAAGCTTGGATCTAACCTACCAATTATTGCTTTGACATGGTTATCACTCCAGGTGCCTGACACAACCCTCCTATTAGAGTTTAGGATCCTCTTTTCATCACTGTGCAGTGGAATACGTCCTCCGCATTTTAACTCGTGCAGTGAAACACACATACACACAAGTGAACACTAGGGGGCAGTGAACTGGCAACCTTCCAATCACAAGCCAGGTTCTCTAACCACCAGACCACAGCTGGCAAAAAAATACTACAATTATTACTACAATGCAACCTTCAAGTGGCAAGGGTGGCAGGCAAGTTTCGAACCGGGGAGTTCAGACTCTCTGCACTGGTGTGCTAGAGGAAAATCTTGCTGCTCCACCATCAATGTAAAATGAACCGATGGAAAAGCCAAAGAGGTGGAGATGAAAAGACGGGGCATGATGACGTGCCTTTATACTTTAAGAAATGCAAAGTAAAGGCTAGACACTAGATGTGAGGCGAAGTTAAATAAAGAGCAAAACACAGAAGAAAAGATTCTGATACGGAGGACCATGTCTGGAAAGGAGCAGCCCCAAGCATCACTTGGCTCTGACGTGAAACATCGTGGAGGCAGCATATACCGAGCCTCTTCTGATCCAAATACGTTCTAAGACTAAAGACTAAGCCGATATGAGCTTGCCTGGTGCACACAGTCGAGGAACTGAAGGAAGATGGGTGTAAAGCCACTGCCTTGGCTGCCGGGGGTCAGGTTGCTGCGCTGGCTGAACTTATGGCCGAACGACAGCCATTCCTTCTCTACCAGGACCTGGAAGCCTTCTAACGTCCGATAGAACGGGTCACTGAGCAGCTGCACCAACGACACCAGCTAGAAAGGAAATCAGGAACATGTTAAAACTCTGGGTGCTGCCCATTCAGAACAGAGCAGGAAACCACCCAAATAAAAGTCATGTACATTTCATACATATTTAAAGAGTATTTATTAGGAATACCTATCTGGTATGTATATTTCTTTTATTATTTACATGTAACCCATCCGGACATCTACGCAACAGTTTACATGTCCAAATAATTAAATGTCTTTATTTCTTAGTAATGGAAACTTAGTGACACATAGAAGACTCGGTCTTACGTTCTAGCAATTAACTTTGGAGTAATCAAACATGTAAGACCTCGTTGCATCCAAACAAACAGCTGGCTGTGTTTAATCATGGCAGGGTTGGACATGGTCCTCAGTTTCTGGGACTGAGGAACTACACGTGGGGAGAACAACAAGGAGCCTAGGGTGGACCTTTATTTGGAAACCCAGCACTGGTAATCGTGCATTAACATACAGTCCTGGGGAAAAATCTTTATGTGTTTGATGAAAATGAACAGTGTTGTTTTATTCTATTAACTAGAATAAGAATTAGAATAATAATACAACAGCACTTGGTCACACAGAAATTGTAGAACTTAAAAAATGAGTTTTGAAGTGGTCTGCGTTTTTTATACTTTTAGGTTTATTGGAATATCTATTCAAAACTCTTATGATAAACCACCATCTCTTGAGATTAAATCTCCCAGCAGCCTTTGGGTTGAACAGAACCACACGCCGCTCATTTTGAAATGAATTATAGCACATTCTCTGATGCAACGTTCACTTGCTGAGTAATATATTCATTTACATTTTCAGCATTTAACCTTTATCCAAAGTGACTTACAGCACAGTTACTGAGCAATGAGGGTTAAAGGCCTCGCTCAAGGGCCAAACAGCAGCACATGGTGGTGAGTTTAGAACCGGCGACTCTTCTACCTACTATTATTTAGAGTTATTCTGGTCACATTTCAGTGGTCATAATGTTACGCCTGATGTATGAATAACGGTGCAGGAACATCTATCTCAGGAGGATAATTTAAGAAATACGTCTTCCATGAAGGCGCACCTGTGTGGTGATGTCCCAGCCGTCCTCCAGGCTCAGCAACACCGATGATCCACTGTCCAGCAGTTCGACTGAGATCAGAGCCAGCTGGAGCAGCTTGTGCAGCTGTGCCACACACACACACAAAACACACACACACAAAACACACACTTAAGTTTAATCTACCTGCCTTTTCTGTGATCGTCAGACGGGTAAAGTTCACTGCTGAGCGAGTTCCGTGAATGGCGTCGGCGGAAAGCCCCGGAGATAATATTGTTCTGGCTATTGTAATATTGTATAAGCAGCAGTGGGTTCTCAGGACGGAGAGGTTAAGGGGGCATCGGTTAATAGCATGGTAAGCAGCTCGGCCGGGTTCCCATCTTTGACTTCCTTTACAAAGAGCTTCCTCTGGTTCGTTCTTCCCAGGCCGAGTCACACAAGTCACCGTCCAGCACAGGAACCGCTGAGCGGAGCACGCGTGACAGGAAACGCTTAGAGGTGCCACTGCAAATAGGTGAAATCAGGCCCACCTGTAGTATCCACTCGCTGTCCTCCAAGGCCTTGAGGAACGAATCGTTGGCATCGGTGGGCACCGTACTGGGAGCACAAGCCCGAAGCAGTTTTTTAAAGGAAGATTTGGCCTGCCGGGTGTCTGCAAAATCAACAGGCACCAGCTCACAGTTCAACATGGAGTCCAACCTGAAGCCCTGTAAGACAGAAGGTCAGTCTGAAGCTGCATCGAGTCAAGAAAGCGGAGAATCCAGAGGAAACCCACACAGACATGGGGAGAACATTATCATTGCTATTGTTATTTATCATCATTATTGTTAGTATCATTACTATTATTGCTCTCATTGTTATTTATCATCATCATTATTATTATTATTGCTCTCTGTTATTTATCATCATTATTATTGTTAGTATCATTATTATTGTTCTCATTGTTATTTATCATCATCATTATTATTGTTCAGGTCTCTATGAAGCTCATACCCTCAGGTGGGACTTCTCTCCGAAAATGTAGAGAGCTGCTTGATGCTTGAGAAGCTGAGTTTGCAGGATTTCACTTCCCGAAGGAGGCATCGGGTCTTTGCCCGGCAGTCGCCCCCCTATGGCAGCCACAGATGGATGTTGGCTGAACCGGCTACCGCTGGAACGCAGACTCGCCCAGACTCCTGTATTTGATTGGAGAGATTGTTGACAGGGTTAAATTAAACTGGACGAGAACACACCTCAGTCCATTACAATGCTCAATGACACGGGTTATGTGCTGAATGGAGATATATATATATATATATATATATATATATATATATACTGTTATATATATACTGTTGGAGTAAAAAGGAAAATTACTTTTTACTTTTAAGTAAAAGTAAATTATCTTTTAGACACAGATTAGACTGCATTAGCCCCTGAATACAGGGTTTGCATTTGCAGTCTGTCGGCTGTACATCTAACATGATCGGTGATGTCAGGTCTTTTAAATGTAGGCGGAAATAACCAAAGCAACCAAAGCCATCTTAGTGTTTAAGGTCCTGGACTGGTAATTCAACGTACATCGGTTCAAGCCCCACTACTGCTAGGTTTACTGCTGTTGGGCCCTTGAGCAAGCTCCTTAAGCCTCAGTTTCTCAGACTGTATAGTGTCACTGAACTGTGAGTCGCTGTTTGCTAAACCCTAGAATCGTATATGTAAGACGCCACCCCAGAAGCAGATTAGCAATATGTTAGTAAACCATGGAACTATACCTTGATTGTGAAGTCTCCCTTTGGGTTGGTTTATGTGAGTGAATAGTTTGTCCTTGTACTCAACCACTGGAAGGATGAGTGCGCAGGGGGTGAGAGAAGCACAGAGAAATCCCATTAGAAGAAGAAAAACCAGAGTACATATACATGCATGTGGAGATGCTAATGAAGAAAATGGCTCAGTGGGTTAGATGAGGGTTCCTGAGACTCTAAAGGTTCCTGAGTATTTCTCATTAAAGCCTGGCAATCTGTTAATAAACGGACTGAGGGGGGAAAAAATCAGAAAAGAAAATGAAATAAATATTTAATCTGTTTTATTTATTAAGATTTGAACATTATGTTTTATACACTTTGGTTCCATTCATGAAAATGTAGTTCCTTGTTACACTAGATTTATCAGATCAGGTCCTTTCGAGTCTCCAGTTGACCTCACTTGCATGTGCTTAGACTGTCAGAGGATTTTGTTGGATTTTATAAAACAGGGTTTCTCCAGGAAAGTACAAGTAATCAGAGTTTCTGCCCCTCCAGAACAGGCTTCATCATTCCTGTTTCTGAAGTATTACATCACTGGAGTAAATCGAGACTCTACGGTCACTCCCTCTCACTCTCAGTTTCACATTAGCCCATTAAAAGCTTTTATTAGGCAAAGCCGATGCAAGAATTTGATTATCAGTGAATAAAGAGAAGCATGGAAGCTAAACTAAGATACTAAAACGGGTCTGTCCGCTCCATTTCTGTTTCCAAGGAGTGAATGTGGAATCAGACCTTCACCAAAGTCAAGAGAAAGAAGAAAGTACTGAGAGAATACTGCTCAGACTCATAAGTAATGAAAAAGGAGAGAATTAAGGACACGATAGTGCATCACCGAGCCAAAGTGAGTAACTGATATGACGTCCCGTACCTTCTCTGGTGAAGCTGCTGGAGAAGGGGAGGTCCAAGTGGACAGAAACCCCCCTTGACATTCTTAATGACCTTCTTTCGGTAGCTGTAAGACATTTCATGAGGATTAATCAAACATGAAATACAATGTACCGAAATTTGGATATAAATTTGCCTAAATTTGCACCTGAAACCCTTTAAGTTTTGGTGGTGCTGCTGAGATTCCAACTAGTGAGTGTAAACATGGGCCAGTCATAGCCTAGGTTAGGGTGCAGGACTCGTAATCCGAAGGTCGCCGGTTCAAACCTCAGCACTGCTAAGTTGCCACTGTTGGGCACTTGAGCGAAGACCTTAACCCTCATTGCTCAGCCTGTATACTGTAACTGTACTGTAAGACGATTTGGATAAAGGCGTCGGCTAAACACTGATAATGTAAATGTAAGCATTCAAATCACTGTGGTCCCAAAACCCTTAACAGATTTAACACGGAGAATATAAAGCATGTAGCTCAGAACCACCTCAAGCTTTTTCTTTAAATCTTAAAGATTTAAATTCATTACACAAGTTTAATCACTACACAGGCTGCAGACACGAGGAGAACACCCCACCTGGGGATCGAACCCAGGACCTTCTTGCTGTGAAGCGACAGTGCTAGACACTTAACCATCACGCCCCTTCAAGCACCCCTTCTATATTCAAATGAGATGAGTGTTGAGTCTGCACTGGATCTTTCAGAAGAACATGCCGGTTCTCCATATCGAGGTACGTAGCAGGTCTATTAAGAGTTTGATGCTCCGACAAAGCAAATGAAAGACGACCTTTACTGGAAGCATCAGTGTTTTCCCTATCTGAAGGGGTGTTCAAAAATGACCTAATCTCAAACTTTCAAAATCCGAGGGCAGTCGAAAGCAGCATTAAAAACAGACCCGCCACGTGACCAAATGTACCAAAGTTCTAGCCAACTGACTAAAAAAACAACACTTTGCTTGCTTAATAAACGCTGAATCATCTCCAAGAATGACAGATGAGTAATGGATGCCTTTTTATGACTTTATCTCCGAGACATTTCAGTACACTGTGTATTTTATCCAATAAATATGTCACCGAGTGTGTTTATGACTGGGCGTCAACATACAGCCATAGGCTGGCTATGCCTGCATCTAGGATGAGTGGATGGCTGCACTGGGACCAGGATAAAACCTAAAGATGAAGTTAAAGACTAGTTGAATATAATATATCCAGCACAATATTCCCCAAACCGACTGTGAACTGATTGGTTTATTGATTCATGCATTGCATTTCATCGGCGTCTCTGAGCTTGGCTTTAAGGCAAAATGACATCAGGTCCTTCTCATTGAAAACAGACAGCATTTATTAGAGGTGGGCCTGGTGCTTTAGTATGTAGCTTAAAAAAATCAAGAGCTGGACTGGAGCTGTTGTACAGGATGACCTCTAACCAATAGGCTAAGCTATCCTAGGGGTTAAGAGTACTGGCCTAGTAATCTGAAGGATGCCGGTTCAAGCCCCACCACTGCCCGGTTGCTGCTGTTGGGCCCTTGAGCAAGGCCCATTAGCCTCAATTTCTCATAGTAACTGTACTGTAAGTCGCTTTGGATAAAGGTGTCTGCTAAATGCTGAAAATGTAAACTCAAGGTGACCTTCCCATGTCCCATTGCGGTTTAGTAGAGGAAACCACACAGAGATAAGACGTCTTGAAATGAAGACGACACAATAAGAATGGGATGAACAAGACGACGTCCGGAGGTCTGAGAGTGACGTACCTGGGGATAGGCCGACGAGGGAGCGGTTGGACAGCGTGTTACTCCCGTTCGCTTTGAAGTGGACCGGGATGGAGCTGAGGATAGCCTGCAGGTACTTCTCCTGCTCTAGACTACTGGAGGATTCAGACGACGCAGGAGCTGTCATGAAAAAAAGCATATATCATACACTCATCAAGCACTTTAAGAGGTGAAACTACATCTACATGTTTACATTACTGTGACAGTGTGACTCAAGGACCCAGCAGTGACAACCTGGCAGTACTGGGTCTTGAACCAGTGACCTTTTGATTACTATTTTCATTTTTTATTTTTTTAGATTATTCTCGGGAGAGTCGAAACGCACACATACACACTAGTGACCACTAGGGGGCGGTGAACACACGTGTCCGGAGCGTTGTGCAGCCATAGGCACAGCACCCAGGGAGCAGTTAGAGGTTAGGTGCCTTTCTCAAGGGTGCTTCAGTCGTGGCCCGTCGGCTCTGGGAATCGAACCGGCAAACTTCCGATCACAAGCCCGGTTCCCTAGCGACCAGGCCGGCTCAATGATGATCATGTCATTAGCATAATAATGGTACGTCACGTCAAGCGTTCGTTCTCGCTGGGCTCCCACCTGTCGCTGAGGGGTTTTGGGACTTGAACAGTCCCACCACACTCTTGCCATGGAAGCCGCCGGCTCTCATCAGCACCGCCTTGGTGCGAGGGTGCTTCCAGCTCACCACAGGTAGCCGAAAATGTCTGTAGCAGCGAGCTACCTTCTGCAGACTGCTGTCTTGGACCGACTGTGGCACCACCAGCAAAGCTGGGTAGCTGAAAAACAAAAGGGCAAAGACTTTTATTATGGCGTAGACGTGCGATAAAGCTCTCAAACTCCTTTGATCAGAAGCAGTGCAATTCACAAGGCAAAACGCAGAAGGTGGACGCACAAAGATTTCACTGCTCAGATCTTCTCCAGCACATCCCAAAGATTGTCTATAAGGTTCAGGAGGTTCATGTCTGGACTCTGGTGGCCAATCTCTGAGTGAAGTATCTCATGTCTTCTGAAAAGCTCTTTCACAATCCTGGCATTGTCACCTTTAATTATGCCCGTTCCATCAGGGAAGAAAAAACCCAATTGATCTAATAACCTGGTTCAGTATATTCAGGTAGTCAGTTGACGTCCTTCTTTGGGTGCATAACGTTGCTGAACCTAAACCTGACCAACCACAGCAAACCTAGATCATAGCACCGCCCGCACAGGCTAGTACGGTAGGCACTAGGCATGATGGGTGCGTCGCTTCAGCCCATCTTCTAACCCTGATGTTCCTGTCGCTCTGGAACAGTAAATGTGGACTGATCACATAACCTTCTTCCATTGCTCCAGAGTCCAAACTTTATGCTCCCTAGCAAGCTGAAGCCGTTTTTACCAGTTAGCTTCAAGGACGAGTTGTTATCTTAAGTCTACACAGCTGTTTAGTCCCAGTCGCTTAAGTGCCCTTAACATTGTGTGTGTAGAAATGCTTTTACTTTCGTTATTAAGTGTTCTACTGTTGTTTTGCTCTTCCACATTCCTTCCCTCACTGTGCTTCCACTTCTTAACCATGCGCTGGACACTGACCCGATTTTACGAGTTTCAGAAATAATGCTAATTATTTGACCCCTTGTGAGACCACAGGATGTCTTTCGACAAGGTTGTTTAACAAATGTGAAGCTACTCACTGCATCAGTTAGGGTTAAATAACTGGTTGCCAGTTGAAACAGAATCACCCATTGTTAGGATTTTAACATCGTGTGTTATACTCTTGGTTACAGTCATGACAGACGGTTCTTCATCACTTGAGGTTCATCTCTACACAAGTTTATACTAAACACAGTCGTAAACAATTTTGTCTCTCCGATTAACCTGCTGCATGTTTTTGGACTAGTTTTGGAAACCGGAGCATCCGGAAAAAACCCACGCAGACACGGGCAGAACATGCAAACTCCACACATTAAGGACCTGGACCATCCAACCTGGGGATTGAACCCAGGAGCTTCTTGCTTTGAGGCAACAGTGCTACCCACTAAGCCACCCCATGTGGTAATTATCCAGTGGACTCTTACTTATTTGCTAAGTTAAGTCTGAGTGGTGACTTTTTTTAACCAAGCGGTGTACTACCCACATATAGTTTTAAAGTTTATATATCCCATCCCGAAATCTGACTGGTGAGCAGGTCGACTCAGATAAAGAAGAGCTCCCGGACGCCCGAGGAGTCGTTCGAGGAGTCACGCGAGTCGTTTCTGACCTGCGACAGAGCGAGTAGAGTCTGTTGACGGCGGTCACGCGGAACTGCTCTCCGCTTTTGGAGCGTGAAGAGCTGCCGGTGATGGTACCAAAGCCGAGCCTCTGATAATCCCGGAAGCAAGCTTGTTCGACCAGCTGCTCCATGGTGGACTTGTCCGAGGCCTTCAGAGTGTTGCTGGCGGGAAGCTCGCCGTCATCAGACACTGCGAGACAAAATGGAGGCTGTGGATATTGAACCTCGGTCTGTTCGTGACCCTTCCTGACCCCCCGTGACACTGAGCTCACCTGAGATGTCGTCGTCCTCGTGCCAGGCGTTTCGGCCGCCCTTCTCGTTTCTCTTCTGCAGCGTGGCCTGGCGGCCCATCGTGATCTTACCTGCTCGTTTGGCTCCTTTTACGATGGTCTTGGAAAGTGTGCTGGGAAAAACAATGTTTTTTTTTAGCCTAGTGTTTAGGGCACAGGACTAGTAATCCGAAGGTCGCCGGTTCAAACCCCACCACTGGCCATTAACCTTCATTGCATAGACTGTAGACTGTAACTGTACTGTAAGTTACTTTGGATAAAGGTGCAGTTCCTGCCTAGAGCTTGAAATAAATAAATTTTGAGGCAATAGCACTAACAAGCTTGATCAACACACAGGTCCTCCTGGACATCCAGTCAATGAACATCGAGAGCTTTCTGCACACACATTAATATTAGACACATCGTTATGATGTAATACAGCAGCTAGCCGGGCTGCGAGTGAATCAATAAGGTCCTGGTAGGTCGTCACAGGTCTCGGGAGCCATGCTGAGAACAATAAATCTCCCAGCTGGAGTAGGGTGAGGATCCATAGAGCGAACAAGACCATCAGGTGGTCCGACAGATGCTCAGGTAGTTTCAAGCCTTGGGAATTAGGTGGCCAGGGTAATACAAAACAAAGCAATGTTGGACTTGCCGTGTGCTCCTGGTCATCAAGATTTAATATGAAGCTCAGTGGGACATTCGGACTGGGAACAATTATGGAAGAATTTTAGTTCTGATTACTGGACATATGAACCTCGACGGCTCACCGAGACGGATACAAGCTAAGGAACTGACCGGAAGCCTGTGTTCCTCTCCTTCTGCTTGGGCAGGAGCAGCTGGGGTGCCGTCTGTCCAGCGGCGAAGGCGAACGTGCTGAAGATGGACTGTGGGTAACGGATCCGCTGGAGGTGCTTCCTGAAGACCTCCACCATTTCTGAAGTCACTTCCTCGTCAAACGCCACTTTAATGAGCTGAGAGGACAGATCGGAGCAAACGAAGCAGTCACATGCAGGAGCTGTTCCTATTCGGCCAGGGACACGGCGTTACAAGTGGCTGCATCGACAATATTCTATGGGTTATTCTAGCATTTAATGAGAAATTGATTCGCTTTAATTAGGAGCAAAAATATATACGAGATAAAATAAGACGTCTCTTAAAACAAACTGCAAAATGTTATATCTAGCACGATTTAAAGAGAATATAGAATAGAATAGAATAGAACGCCTTTATTTGTCATTACACATATACAGATGTACAGTACAACGAAATCCTTTCTTCGCATATCCCGACTTGTTGTTGGAAGCCGGGGTCAGAGTGCAGGGTCAGCCATCGTACGGCGGCCCTGGAGCAGTGAGGGTTAAGGGTCTCGCTCAAGGACCCAACAGTGGCTGCCTAGCAGAGCCGGGATTTGAACCC
>JAYDZG010000016.1:7103319-7115812 GCA_034509265.1 Microcambeva bendego | reverse complement strand
TTGCCATTGCTTTCTCCACCCCTCCCTATTTATCCGGGCTTGGGACCGGCGTGCAGCTGTTTCCAGTTACATGGCTGAGTAAACCTACAGGACGATTCAGTGTCTACAATTAACCTGGTAGCATGTCTTTGGACTGTGGGAGGAAACCGGAGTAACCGGAGGAAACCCACACGGACACGAGGAGAACATGCAAACTCTGCACAGAATGGACCGAGATCGCACCACCCGGGGATCGAACCCAGGACCTTCTCACTGTGAGGTGACAGTGCTACACACTAAGTCAGGGTGTTTCTGTGTGTCTGCAGCATCACCGAATGAACGCCACCGATTAATGACACGGGCCGAGTTTGTGTGGCCATTAAAGCTCCTGAATACACAGATGCACGTGAGGACACGTGGAAGACGAGCGCTCAGGGTACATGGACGAGAAGACACAACAAGCGGGATATTATCTCTGAATGAAAGGGAGGCCAGGTTGGGTTATAATCCCCACACCTAAACGAACACTGGCACAGATGTTCTCCGAGACGTCCTTCACGAAGCTGGCTGGCGTTGGGAAATGAGACTCCTGAATTACAGTCAAACAAGCTCTTAATGAAAAGGAAGTGACTCACTCTTCATCATCACATTTACATTTTAAGCATTTAGCACACCTTAATACAAAGTGACTCACAGTTACAGTATACAGTCTGAGCAATGAGGGCCTCACTCAAGGGCCCAACAGTAGCAACCTGGCAGTGGTGAGGTTTGAACCGGCGACCTTTGGATTACCAGTCCCGTACCCTAACCGCTGTGCTACGAGTAAAGATTTGAAGCTGAAGCTCTTGTGTGATGCTCCCAGTCTGGACTGATCAGTGGTCCAAAGAAGGAAGAGTTGTAAACCGGCGACAGGGTCATGGTCCGATCGAACAGACGAGCTACCTTATAAAGACAATAAAGGGCGGAGTGACAACATATGAGACGGGTTCTGCTTGATCAGTGTATACACATGTAGAGCACTATGAGATGAGAATGTCACACCGGGGTCAGAGTGCAGAATGAGCCACTGCACGTCACACCTGGAGCCGACAGGCTGAAGGGCCTTGCTCAGGGGCCCAACGGGGGTCTGGGTTTCAACCCTCAATCTTCCGATAGCTCGAAATGTCGACCTGGACCATCCGGGCATTGCAGTGTTAGCATGAAGCGCCGATTTTAAACTTAGATAAGTGCAATAGTGATCAGTCCATATTTTTTTTTAAATCTCAGATTACTCGCTTCCTTGCAAAAGCAAACGATCTTCGGAATGTGAGGAGCATCCGAATCCAAACTACCGATTTTCAGAAGAGAAAATAAATTCCTTAATTTAGTCCTTCCTGCCGGAACGGTCCTTTATCTCAGATGGACATCGGAGCATAGCCCTGGCAGGTCAGCTCTGAGAATAATAACACAATATTCTCCTTGGACCATTGACAAGTAAAAAGAATGTCTGTACCAGGAGTGAAGAGTTATGCGCCACAGAGGCGAACTGCTGTGTGAACGTTTGCTAACGTTTGTTTCAGTTTTAAGTGATTTATGGAGAACCGGACAATAAATCTAAGTTAAGATGGAAGGCCATGCTTCACAGGTTACATAAGCAATGCAACATATGCGCCAAAACTCGAGAAGTTGAAAGTGGCTCTTTCGGAGCAGGATGGTGTGTGTGAGGTTTCATTAATCCCTCCTGACTAATGCATTCAAGGATGCTTTATTATTATTATGATTATTATTCATGTATAATAACCATACATGTTTATCGATATTCTCTGCTCTCTGTTCCTTTTGCTCAATGCTACTATTTTGCACTTCTGGTAGATGCTAAATGCATTTCATTACCCTGTACCTGTACTAAGTAACAATAAAGTTGAATTTATCTACCTATCTAATCTATCCAATCTAATCTATCTATATATAATCTATATATTCTATCTAATCTATCTATATATAATCTATATATTCTATCTAATCCATCTATCCTATCTAATCTATATCTCTAATCTATATATCCTATCTAATCTATCTTTCCTATCTAATCAAATCAATCAATCAAATCAATCAAATCAATCATCCTACCTACCTATCTATCTATCTAAATCTATCCATCTAAAACCTCCCCATAAACGTGGCTGCTTTAATGAAGTTGCTGATTATGTTTAAAGAAGAAAAAAAAGAATAGGAAAATCGATTTCAGATGCTCGATAGATTTCAGATGTTTTGAAGCACCGCACACGCGAGCGTTCCAGAAGAGTCTACTAGCGGGTGGTCAAGCTGCATCCACAACAACATGTTCTGAAGTCTTCTGGCTGTAGAAGTACACATCATTAGCTGTTTTATAAACAGATTACAAGCTGATGTTTCACGGCCCCCATGGGCGTGCGGAGCGAGGCCACTTCTCAGCAGTGTTGAGTTTGTGGGATTTAGGTTTATGGAACTCGAATTCCGATCCCAGATGCCGCGGTGCTGTTTGCATGTCAGAGCTCTTGAGAACTCTGGGCGCTTCATTTGGCTGCTCAAGGTGCTCTGCATGGTAGGATTCTCAAACCTTCTTCCATGATTAAATCTGTGCTATGCTAGTCCAGATCTGGGGCTGAATCTTAGCAGAGGTATCAGCCGGGTGGGTGTCTACACAGACGTGTCTATTGGTGGCAGGTCCAGGGTTGCATTATGCACAATTCAGTTATTTTACATCATTTACAGGTTGAAATGCGGAGTGATGAAAAGAGTTTTGTTCATCCGGACAAGACAATAAACTTTCAAAATGTGGTTATTATAAACACTGGTGTAACACACTCACCCGATAGAAGGCGGTCGTCAGGGGCAGCAGGGCTGCAGAGACAGTGTACTCTTCAGAATTAGAGCAGTCCTGTAAAACCAAATTCAGAGAGGATCAGAACAAGCATTACTAAAGTGACAAGCTGCCTGTACAGACTCTACAGGGATCATCTCATGGTACCTGTAAGTGGGTGTGATGTATTGATCAGGACGTGAACATTAAATCCTCAAATTTGTGTCAGAAGTAAGAAAACTCAAAACAGTGTTAAACCGGCGACAGCGTCATGGGCGGCCAAGGCTCTTCGATGAATGGGGCACGAAGGCTGGCCAACATAAAGTCTACTGTAGAGAAGTTAATACAGACTCTGATAGAAAGGTGCCACATAGTAAGGAAGGTGGAAATTATGTTACGCCTGTATAATAGATTGATCATGGCTTAAACTCAGAGGCGATCAGGTCCCTCCGATCACAGTCTTAAAGATGAACCTTTTATTCATGTGCACGGGTGCAGTGTGACACTACTACCTCTCGAGACTTCAGTCTTCCCTTCCACACCAAAAAAACCCCACTAAAGACTGGAATGTATCAGGGGGACCAAATGCAAAACAGAAGTTCCTGAGCATCACATGAAAAGCCTGGCCTCCCATAGAGCGAGCAGCCGATTTTCATTCTCTTTCAATCCCTGTGTGTTAGATGGTTGCTGCATAACAGACCGCTTTGTTTACTGCATTCCGACCAGAAAAAAAGGTTACAGGGTTCAAGGCCGAACTCTGAATGAGCTCTGAAGCGGATGTGCTCGGATCGTTCGGCCGCTCCCGTCAGGGGTCGCCACAGCGGCTCGCGGTCCGCACCACAGACTTGCCCGTTTTGACGTCGGATGCTCTTCCTAAAGCGACCCTGGTATTTATCTGGGCTCGGGACCGGCACTACAATGTACTGGTTTGTGCATCCTAGTGGCATGTTTTTTTGGACTCGCACATGAGGAGAACATGCAAAGAGCAAGAGCAAGGATCTTCTGCAGATACGCCCTTCAGAGTAACTGTAGCTGCAGCACGTATGAAGCTCTTACTGAGACACAGAGGAATGCAGGAAGCTGATGAGGCAGGATGCTCTATCTACATCCATGTGCTACGTGCTCCTATTGGACCTCAGTGATGTGTGCATGAGCATGATCCATCCATCTCTCTTCATGCATTCAGGCATGTATTAGCTGCCTTGTTTATCTTTTAAAAAGTGTATAGAGATCGGCAAATCCGCCAGTGAAGAACATTTTCATCAGGACGCTTGGGATGCATGTAAAAATTGTCACTTTACACTTTGGACACTTTATATCGTTTCTATTATTATTTTTTTTTTTTTACTATTTAAGTTTCTACTTTACTATTGTGGCTGAGCAGTCAGAAGAGCATTTCACTGTATGACTACGTACCTTACAAATAAACCTCGATTCACAGGTCACGACTGAAGTGCCCTTGAGCAAAACATCTTCAAAACTGCAGCTGGTCCGCAGTCGTCAATATCTATCAGACGTGGTCCAAGGATGGAACAGTGGCAACCCGGTGACGGGGTCATGTACGACCGAGGCTCACCGATGCACGTTCAGAGCGAAAGCTGGCTCTGTAGCCCCCTGTAGCCCCTCAGCTACTGTAGCCCCTCAAATTGCTGAAGAATTAAACACTGGTTCTGACAGAAAGGTATCAGAACACACAGAGCAGCAGTTATAGGACTGTTATGGCAGTAAAATACCACCTACCAATATGGTATTTTGAATACAGAGCAGTGATTAAAACCTTTATTTTAAAATACTGATAATGTTGTGGTTATACAATTACTGACTGTAACGCTCCACACACATTCTCTGTTCTACCCTCCAGGGCCCTATTTACCAAGGTAGGAACCTTATTGAACAGCTGATATTTCAGAGATGGACCATTCCCAGCACTGTGTCCTTCTGAAACGTGTTAAATATTTACTCAGGGCGCCCGGGAACCACATGCCGGTGGAATCAGTGGTTTGTTCAGGCAGCATGATGGGTCAAGCCGGGACTTCTGGTGGATCCTGATGTTTACCTGCTCATACTGATTAACTTCCGGATCTTTACATGGGAATTATTCACATGACGGGTTCACAGTGCACTTTTGTTCTGTATCAGCGACACACATTAGACTAGAGAACACACACAGAGGGGAAGAACGGCTGTCCCACATGTACGAGGAGAATATCCCGCTCATGTGGGCTCGAGTCTGTTCCAACATCACTGGAGTCGATGCCCAATACGTAGATCATGTCTGGTTCAAACAGTTCGACATGAATGTGACCACTGCTGCTTTGTGTTTATCACACTTGTGATTATTTTACAGTAACTAATACTGTATTATTTTAGATTATATTACAGTTACTAATTCAGTATTATTTTAGATTATTTTACAGTAACTAATTCAGTATTATTTTACAGATTATTTTACAGTAACTAATTCAGTATTATTTTACAGATTATTTTACAGGTGGATGGATGCGAAATATATATTAAACTTTATCAGCTGAATGAAATCGAGGACCAGGACAATATTAGGAAGGTGGTCATAATGTTATGCCCGATTGGTGTATAATATATTGTGGTCAGGTTTGGGATAAACTGATAAGTGACGCCTCAGCTGTGTTGGTTCTATTCCTTGAATGAAAAGTTTATTTGGTTTTCTGGTCAATAATCACTGTCCTGACTTTTGTAGGGAAAAATGGTTTGAGTCAGGAAAATCCTTCCTAATAAAGTGACTTGTTGAAAACGTTTTTCAGCGGCACTGAATGATATCGAAAATTCCCTGACTGAAGAAGAAATGGGAATGCTATAAGCAGGAGGAGCCCAACACCAGTAGTAAACAAGAGCACGGGCGGAAAAAACAGAGTAGGCTCCGTCCCAAAAGCCAGTCATCCTATTTAACAGGAAATGGCTGGGATGCCAGAACGTGTGTAGTCCAAATTCTGTTGCAACATCCTTCCTCAGAGGACCTGGATCAAACCTGCAGTAAATCCTCGATCCGAGTAATTCAAATAAACCTGCATCATTACAAAATGAAATGATGACCAAAGAAAAACCTACAAACACCGACCACACCCGTTTTTAATTCTAGTATGAGGGTCCGTCACACGTCTCGGCAGGACCGGTTACTTCTCCTCGCAGCTCGCGCTGAATGTTCTGGATCTGAACTGCAGGGCTGCTGAAAGAGCTCGAACATGATTAACCACTTCACGCATGCCTTCCATAAATCAGCTGATTTAATGCACACGTGTGTATGGAGCAGACGAGGTCACGGCCTGTAAAGAAGTCGATCCAGGAGTGAAGAGAACAAATCTTTCCACCGCTGTAATGAAAATCATTTCACCTCTGATCTAATGTACGCCGTACATAACGAAGCTCCTTTTCTTTTTTCCTGGAAGTGACCGAGTCCAGCTCATCACCTACAGTGAGAGCCGAGCAGACCGCGGAGACATATGGATCCCATGATGCCTTGAGCTCTTTACTAGAGGAACTAGAGGATGTGTGGCAGGTTTCAGGTGCTAATTACGAGAACTGACAGGTACGGGATCGTTTTCCTTCCCCAGTGTTCGTGTTTCAGGGTTTAAATATTTACATTTTCAGTATTTAGCAGAAGGCTTTATCCAAAGTGACTTACAGGGCAGTTACAGTCTGAGCAATGAGGGTTAAGGGCCTCGCTCAAGGGCCCAACACAGTCAACCTGGCACCACCACCTTTGGATTACCGGTCCCGTATACTCTCCACTAGGTTAATTCTTCTAAGATAGAAAAGAAGATAAGGTGATGAGGCGGGCTGGGTGCTAATTTTGCTTCCCTCACGGCACACTCGAGACAAACCTACTGACCTTGGATTCCCACTCATGACCAAGCGTTAAAAATATTCAGATTGAAATAACACAGCGGTGAACGCTGGCTACAGTAGGAACTGAATTAATTCCTTATTTTCTTCATGTTTAGGCTGAACGTTGTTGTGTGATTTGCATCCCAGTAAATATTTAGACTGCGAACTGAAACCTAACTTCGGTGTGACCGAATGTTTTTAATACCAAAGCCTTCTGGGTCTAGGAGAACAAGATGTGTGTGTTCCACCTTCCTTTCCGTGTCCAACTAAGCCTGTGAGATGATCGATGAGCATTCCGGTCAGCGCTGCCAGAGGTCAGGTTATACAGGGAAACACTACAATACTGCGGACAGGACGCCGATAAGAAGGGACTTTGAGTCTTGAGGCAGTTTGAGTCTTGGCCGCCCATGGTGTACCACAGTTCCTTCCTTGGACCATTTTTGATAGATCCTGACCCCACAAGAGATGCAGTTTTAAATATCTGCATCCGGAGGAAACCCACGCAGACAAGGGGAGAACATGCAAACAACACATAAAGGACCCGGACCGCTCTCCCCCGAGGATCGAACCCAGGACCTTCTCGCTGTGATACGACCGTGCTACACACTAAGCCACCGTGAGGTTCAATAAGAATTAAAATAAAAGAAATATGACACCGATCTTGAAGTGGTCTTGAAGTTTATTGGTAAATTTTGAAATGTCCTTCGACTTTCTAACAGAAGAATGTGGAGAAGAAAAGCGCGTCCTGCCGTCGGCGTGGTGCCTTTCCGCCCCGCCTCAGTGTTATGAATCGCTCACATGGTCGCTAGCGTGTGTTTTCTGCACCACTGGACAAGACGTTATATAAGAGACGTGCAGCGTCGGCCTCACATTGTGTTTTGGTTTAAAATAGCTGTCGGAGTCCAGCGCACCGCTGTTCTCAGAGCATCTGAACCGCACATGGACCTGCTCTCATGAGCAGCAAAATCGAACCAAGCCTGACTAGCATGTTCTGAGCGAAGGACCCATTCGATTCCTCCCTCGGTCTGACGGCTCAGTCCACACTGATACACGCGACACCTCTCCTGTGGGGACACGGGCTTAACACGGAGGGTCGGAAATAAAACGTATGTGACCCCGCTCCGTCGACGTGACCTCTCGAGCCGTCTCGGCTGCTTTTTAACAACCCCCCCCCCCCCCATCAGGTGACCTGCAGTGCTGTGTGCACGTCCTCTCGGGTGCAGAAGTCAAGACTGATGGTCTGGCTGGTTCAAAACACTGAAATATGCCAGGAACTTAAACTCTAAAAGCTCTCGTGGTGAAATGCAGCCACGCCGTTAACCCCCCCTGACCTCACGATGTAAAGCTGTAAAACAAAAGACTACCAGCAGGAACTCATTATGACTTGATTGATGGATACCTGACAGTTAACAGACTATAGAAAAATAATTTATGGAGTTTTCTTTTATTTTTTGATTAATTCTTTGGATGTTTTAAATCACGCTGAACAAGGAGAGCCATATCGAACTTATTCAGGTGTCTCGACCGGCCACAGTCCATCCGTCATGGCCGACTGTGTCTAACTTATAATGTCGAAATATCGGTTAAAAAACAGTCCATAAATCAGTGGTCCTTAACCAATGGGCTGCTGGTCATTTGTTACATGCCAATTTAATTTCCAGCCCTCTTTGGGTGTTTTTCTCCCCAATCACCACTAGGTGGGAGCACTCAAAGTGCTTAAATGCATCTAGCCATTTAGCAGGTGTCGGAGGGAGAGTGGTTAAACTTCGTTTTCCTTAATTGTAGGTGGAGCCATTCTGAAGAATGCATTAAAAAACACAGAATTGAAAGATTTAACACATCGGTAATGTATGTTAGCCCACTATGCTGAGATCCGAAGATCTGGTGTACACATCTCAGTCGGGCATGATGGTCCAGGACACACACTCATTCAACTATAGCAGTGGTTCCCAAAGTGTGTGTGTGTGTGTGTGGGGGGGGGGTAATTACATATGGAACAGAAGTGGCCACTATGCAAAACCTTTCATTGCAATAGACAAACTGCGGCTGCTCGGCTCCAAGCTTAAAAAAAAATCTGCTCGTGTTCATTTCTTAAAACATTAGCACCATGAATAATCCAATTTAACTTAATTAAACAAGTTTATTTTTCAATTAATAATTCTAGTGGGGCCTGGAAGAAAACAAATGTGTACGAGTCAAGTTGTGGTGGGATTAGATGAAATATTTTGACATTTTTCAGTCTGAAATGTGTAATAAAAACAAATAAAGTAGTTTCATCACTTCTGCCAGATGCTGTACATGGAAATCCAATTTGAGTGGCGATTCTTTAATAAATCACAGATGATATTATGATAACGTTTCAGACAGCGGTCAGGAGCCGGACCGGGTAAAGGAATGAAACCACGGTGCCATTTAAATACAAATCGCTTGTTCAGGCTGAAAAGAAATCAGCGGAAAAAGCTCTGGTGGTTTCCGGAGCCTTAGCTCGACCCAGAACCAGTTAACCCGACTGTAAGCCTCGAACCGCCATTACAGACATGTCGGTTTAGCACGGAGCTAACAACGACCCGCGGCGGTCTCTTCCAGAGCAGGACAGGCTGGCACTCCAAATGGAAAGCTGTTTTAGCCAGGAGGTTCAATAAACAACCAAAAGAGGAGATCCTGCTGGAATAATGGGACCTGGAGCTAATAAATACCTTGAGCAAACACGCGTAATCTTTTAATGCTCCCGACACACTCGCATACTCCAGGCGAGTCACGTAGTCGTGGATCTCATACCTGCAGAGCGCAGTTCATCATGCGGACTATGTGGTCGAACTGCTGGTGGTCCAGGATGGCCCGGTTTTGCTGCACGTGTAGGCGGAGCTCCTCCGTCAGGCACTGGCGAGCCGCTTTGCCTTTCAGAGCACGCAGGGCGGCCGGAAGAGCCTGAGAACGACGACGCATCATCATCATCATCATCATCATCATCATCATCATCACATCGGTCACACACACGCCGGGATCACTGAATTCCTTTTGGTCTTCTATATTCACCCTCAGCTTTACCCTTGGTCTTCTATATTCACCCTCAGCTTTACCCTTGGTCTTCTATATTCACCCTCAGCTTTACCCTTGGTCTTCTTTATTCACCCTCAGCTTTACCCTTGGTCTTCTATATTCACCCTCAGCTTTACCCTTGGTCTTCTATATTCCCTCTCAGCTTTATATTAGGGTCGCAACTAAAGTTTATTCTGTCAAGTCGCCCGATCTGATGATTATTTCGGTCAGAGCGTCCGTCCACCTCCGCCTTAACGTAGCGACCCTTTGGGTTCCAATATAAATCAAAAATATTGAGCCGGT
Source organism: Microcambeva bendego (assembly GCA_034509265.1). Taxonomy (NCBI): domain Eukaryota; kingdom Metazoa; phylum Chordata; class Actinopteri; order Siluriformes; family Trichomycteridae; genus Microcambeva; species Microcambeva bendego. Next base: position 7,105,809 of record JAYDZG010000016.1, on the reverse strand, counting down.
AAACATGAATGTCAAACTTAAGCTTAATCAAATGTATTGGATAGATGCATACTCACAATCCTAATTAAAATAAAAACTGTAATAATACAAATTAGGTTTAAGTTCAGTTAAATTAATTTACTTGAGCATATCCATCATGACGATGGAACCCGAACGCATGTGCTGCAGAAACAGACAGGCAATGTTTTAGCTGCTGCTAAATTCATCCAAAACTCCATAGAAATGTTGACAGCACACCCAAACTCTAACCGTGATCACTCCAGGCCTGTAGCAACCACCGCTGTGGAGAGTAGATCCGGCTACACGGCGGTTACGGCTTTACAGGCTCCAGGGTGAAGGCTCAGCATCTTTTTAGCCACTAAGGAGTAACAGATCGAATAACATCAGACCCAGTGGGGTCATGAAGCAACTGGCGAGCGTCCCACAAGCCGTTATTAGGGGTCGTATCCCAGAGGATCGAGGTAATCCGGGCGGCTTAGGTAGTTTAGGGAGTCATTTAGCTGAAGCGAATGAAAATAAGCTTAAACAAACAAGAGTGCTGCTTAACGTTGGAATAATATTTCTGTTTGTGATAAGGGAGAGAGAGATAAGTGGAGTATGTGTGACTGTTTGTTCACCCCTTCCCTCCTCAGCTGGTGTATACGACTCCCAGGTGGAGGTTTGATGAGGATATCCATACCAAGAATGGCCGCAGTATTACGGTTCAGCCTTAAGGCCATCGTGCTCCAGATGTGTGTGTGTGTGTACTCAGTTCCGACCAGGCGTAACATTATGACCACCCCGCCACCTGTTAGTGGGTGGGATAGAAGGATAAACCTTCGGATAACTAGTCCAGTGGTTAGGGTACTGGACTAGGTGTCTGCTGTTGGGCCCTAGAGCAAGGCCCTTCACCCTCATTGCTCATACGGTATACTGTACTTTAAGTCGCTTTGTTCGTTTAGGGCTAAAAATGTAAATCTGTAGCCTTGGGATTAATATGCTGGACTAGTACTGATAAGATCACTGGTTTAATCTCACCCATTGCCGTTTTGCTGCTGCTGGGCCCTTGATCAAGGTCCTTAGACTGTATAGTGTATCTATGATAAAGACGCCTGATAAACGCCAAAAATCTAAACGTAACGTAAACCAAACGCGATAAAGCGATAAAGGTAAGGCTGGTAGATTTGGATTCTTTTTGAAAGAAAACCCTTTCTGGAGCCTTTAAAGCTCTCTGGATGTTGAGTGTAGTGGGAGCAGCGCTGACTGAGGGAGCTGAATTACACAGATCTGCTGTTTCTAAACGAACCTTAAACTCATTAAAGCTGTAAGAGAGATCGATCTCTGTTAAACCTCTGGCACTGGATTCTGACGTACTGGCTTAGTGAGGGATCGAATAATTGGATCATTTCTGCACTGCGCTTGGCAAGAAAATAAAATGGGCTAAACGAAAGCTTAAATAAAGGATGAGAAAATAAATAAAAAAAAAACGACCTTAGCAGAATGATGTTATGGTATAAATGCTCTTTTTTAGCTGATACTGCTAAATAGGAAGTCGAGGGTCTTGACTGGATATATTTATTTATTTATTAAGATTTTGGCTACATCGAGGTTCATCTTTCTACTCATCTTTCTAATTTTGCCTCTCTGATTAACCTGCTGCATGTTTTTGGACTGTGGGAGGAAACCGGAGCACCCGGAGTAAACCCACAGACACGAGGAGCCTTGACTGGTTAAGTGGTTAAGAGAGTGAGTGAGTGAGTGATGTTACCTTCTCGGTCTCCACCGTTTTGTTGTGGAAAATAAATCCGATGCAGCTCCTCACCACCTCCAGACGCCGGGCGCTGTTAAACACAGAGGAGGACCTCCCCGAGATCGACACTGGGGCAGAGGGGCAGAAGGGCAGAGGGGCAGAGAGCATGGCGTCTGGTAAACAAGACATGCACAATGGACAGACAAGAGCCAGATAGCAGGATGGAGGTAAAGGTGTTTAGTTGTGAAATGAGAAGCAGGCCTGTTTTAAGAACAAGAGCTCGTTTGATTTAATGATATTTCAATTTCGGGTGCACTCGGTCTACTACCCCAGCCCACATCCACTGGGATCTGGGTTCAAGTTCCTTAGATATTGATGCGGTTCCTTGAGCTGTATTTGAAATGAATGGGAGAAATGGGAATCCGTTCAGACTCTGAGAACTTCAGTCCCATGAGAGATGATCACGTATATAAACTAAAGCTACACATTCGTCTAATCCTTCAGCTTATAAACATTAAGAACATCTCAAACAACAGAGGCGACACAGTGCAGCCCGGACGTCTGCAATTTAACTCCTTCTCTGCCCAATATGTTTCCCCTATTTTATTAACCGCATCATCATGTGTGTTTATTAATACACAGTCGAGGGAAAAAATAACCACTTCAAAATACAAAAATGAGCAGCGTCGTTTTTTTCTAAACAAAATCTTATTCTAGTTTATATAAAAAAAAACACACACGTAGAAAAAAACATAATTTTG
>JAYDZG010000016.1:7074386-7089190 GCA_034509265.1 Microcambeva bendego | reverse complement strand
TTAATGGTTTGGCTCATTAGTGGGTAGTTATTTAGTAATTGAATAGTTGCACTCAAATACAAATGGGTGGTTTCAAGCTGAAATAAGAGTTAAAAATCCAAGACCGTAAACAACAGGACCGAAAAAAGCTGAAACCCTTTTCTGATTCAGAAATGTATTTAGTCCTTTTTTTCTAGCAGCACACAGGAACCCTCAAATCATGGGTTCACCAAAAATAAAGCCGATCGGCACGACAGATGACGTTTCTGAGAGTGAGAATTCAATCCTAATTAAGCCGGAGTGAAGACCGAACGTACGAGGCTGTTGGATCCATCTGTTCTTCCGAGCTGGGAGATCTTACAGGTTGGAGAGTGACTCCATCCCCATCCTGAGGTTTCGAACTCGTGCTCTGTCTGATCTCTGCACTAAGCAGCTGGGATGAATAACGGCTGCAGGAGGGATTGTGAAATGTATTGGTGCGTTACACCGAAACCTGTAAATCACTTCAGATCATTTCAGACTACATTCTTTCCATTGGTTCAAACCCTGAAAGCTTTACTGAGTTATTAAGCAAGGCTTAGCAACGCTAGGCTTTCCATATCTGCACTAGCTTTATTAGACATGGAGCATCGAGTCTGAATAAAACACAGGTGAATGAAAAGAACTAGCAGGGGAAAAAACACCATGGAGAAGTAAAAATAACTAAAAATGTTATTAATACAGTATTAGTAATTATTTCATTATAATAAAACATTTCAATATCCTGGATTTTGGAGGGGGGTATTTGTTAATCATTTAAGAAAACCAAACCGTGTTTTAAACAAAATACCACATTACAAATGATGTTTAAGAAAATGTAGCCAAACATATGAGGACACCTCTAATAATTATGGAGTTCAAGTGTTTCAGCCACACCCATTGTAACCAGACATATCGATCTTCTCACTGACGTTGGCCAGGGTCTCAGCAAATCTGAATCTGATGGGAAGCACCAGTTGCAAAGCTTGAATAGGCCCTGGAAACCCTGGACCGAGCAGTGATGGGCCAGCTTCATATAGTACTGCGCCACCCATTAAACAAGAGATTTAAAAGAGATGAGCTGCCAAAGAGTGCCAAACAGTTTCGGTTTCAGAGTAAGGTTCGACAGATATGGAGTAAAGGAACTTAAGTGGTCTGCACAGAGCACTGACTTTAAGCTTGATGGCACTGATCCGATGTTTCCAAATCACACAGTAAAACAAAAAATAATAGTTTTCATAGTAGCCTGATGTGGTAAATATATGCAGCTGCAAATATCATCCACGCCTTAAAGTTGTGACTAACATATACACTCTTATTTTCAAACTGAGCACTTTTATGTTAAGTTAAAACTATCCAGTGCAAACATGGATATAAGCTTAGATTCATTCTAATGACATTGAGATTAGTGGACTTTAAAATGTACCAATTACAACAAAAATAAATAAATGTCACAAAAGGCAGCAAGACGGTTGAACGTTAATTTGAGGTAAGTAATATAAAATACACAGTTTGTCAAAATATCAATAGGTTAAAAATAATGTATATTAAATTTACCGCAATTTTGGAAAAGCCTTTTCATTCAAATAAAAAAATTCATGGCAAAAGTTTAAATGCCACATGTGGCCTCATTAGAAAAAACAAGACACACCTAATAGGCCCTTAAAACTCCCCATTCTATTAAATTCCTTATAAAAATTCCCCTCTTTGACCTGGCCACGCTTAAGGTCCCGAGTCAGACGAACTAATTAACCCCAAGTGACCCGCCGTGGTGTTAGCGTCCCGCTCCGAGCCCCACACTGGTCCCCGAGCGACACTAGCTCAAGAGTAAAGGCATTTAAGGAATTTTCTAGCTAAGTAGTATCTCACCTGGGAGCCTCCTGCAGTGGGCACAGCGCATGTGAGGAGGTTTGTCACCAGACCCTCCAGGGGGAAGTTCAGACTGTCAATGTAAACTGTGTATATCAGCCCCAAACAGCCCTGAGAAGAGAAGGACGAGCAGATCAGTAGTCTTATTATATCAAAAAGAACCTCCAGAATTAGTCTTATCAGGAAGAACCTCCAGAATTAGTCTTATTATATCAATGAGAACCTCCAGAATTAGTCTTATTATATTAAGAACCTCCAGAATTAATGAAATAAATAATGACGTCACTTTTTGGATGCATCATGATTTCAGTAATTCATCAGTATAGAAAATGAACATTTCCAGTGTTGTGTCAATGTAGCTTGTGTAATTACCCTGAATATTTCTGGATAATCCAGCCTGGAGACCAGGATCAGACTTTTGGGAGCAAACGCTTCAGATGGCTGGATTAGACCATCGTCTTCCTCATCTTCGTCCCCCTCGTTCTGCAGTGTCTTCATAAACAATCAAACAAAAAAACAGTGATCGATTACATAAATGTGAAGGATATTATACACATAGGTTATATGTTTTATGCCCACATAAATCACAGTGGCAAATCTACTGCAACAAATAAAGGAGTCAGAACAAATGAGGATCTATAGACATTTGCTTATCATGTCCTCAGGCCCTGATGTCCAATCATCCAGGGCAGCTCAACCCCCAACCAGTGTATTGTAGTGCCAGGAGGGTTGGATCAGGAAGGGCTTCTGGCATTAACTACGCCAAATCGATGATGCGGATAACGTTACTCTGTGGCGACCCCTACTGGGAGAGGCCGAACGAAGAACAAAACGGTGTGGTGGTCGGTATTACAATTACCCCGACAATATTAATAAATAAGAATTAGCGAATCTTTTTTAAAAATAAAGTCATGATTCACTGTACTGCAATTCCACGCTGAACATCCGCTCCAGTCATCCCAGGCCAATATTCATCCCAGGATGTTTGACACAGTAAATATTGTTTACAATCGGTGAATCTGAAGAGTTTCATTACTGAACGGCTCTTTAGTGGAGCAGGCCTTTAAATTCCTTCCTCGAGACTGTAACTGGAAACAATCACGTAAGTAATGAGTTCATATATAAACCTCTCACTGAGAGGAAGATCACAAAACTTAACGAGAAACGAATGTAAAGCATTAAAGCTGACAAACAGTGAAGCATCCAGGCAAATTAAGCCATTCCAGTTACCCTCTGAATCCAACCTGGGCTAACGCGAGTGTATTAACGAAGTACTGGATTGAGATTTTATTAGTTTGTTTTTGTAAAGCCCTGTTATCATATCTATGACATGTACTGGGATCGTCTTTATACTCTCGTGACACAAACTCCTCACAGATTCTTCCATTCAAGAGTTTAATGTCAAACACGATCTCATATCTTTGATTAACCTCACTTGCATTACTTTGGACTGTCCGAGGGAAACCTGAGCTCCTGAAGGAACCCCCTCCCCAAAGTCCCCAAAAAAGGACCCGGACCGCCACCCGGGACCATCTCGCTGTTGTAGTGCTACCCTCTTATCCACCGTGTTTAACCCAGCAACAGACTGAGCAGATGAAATAGTCAGTGGGACATGGTGACATAAGACAGTTCAGCTGTGGCTCCATAATCGAGTTTACTGGCACAAAACGCCACAGTAGCGACTGAAATGTGTTTTTAGGGACATATTTGCGGTTTAAATAACAAAAATGTGCATTTCTAAGGACTTTTTCGGGACCGTGTTGGTCATTCACGGTTTTTCACCGTTCGCGGTCGCTACCGCCACAAATTTCAAGGGTTTCCTGTAGCTACAAGAATGGCAAGTGTTAACGACCACTTTAATAAAGTTTCTTTTAAGCAAAGTAACGTTGAACATAAAATAAAGCATCTCTGGACATTAGAAAAAATAAATAAATCAAACACTGGCAGCACTGGCACCTAATGAATCTCAGTGATCTCGGTCGTCTTAAGGACGGGCTTTACAGGGAACCTTATGGAGAGAACCTTGAGTAAGAACATGCACTGGTCAAAGATAAGAATGTAAATTACAGCTTCGGTCAGCCTCACCTGCAGGTTGACCTCAGCCTCGTAGAAGGTCAGACAGGAGCAGTAGTGTCTGTCTGAGTCGATGTCCGTCAGCACCACGGTGAAAAAGGTAGGAGGTTTCCTTTCATGAGACAGCCTCCATCCTCCCGGCTGACAGAACTGTGGACACAGACGAGAGAGCACATCAGACTACAAATCCCGCCAAGGGATGGTGTGGTGTTTAGGTCAGCGGCAGTGTAAAGGCATTTTACATGATGTGTGAGTCCCAAGCTTGAATAATAATAAAAACAAACCCTATTCAGGTTTGTACGACATTAATGACCGGGTGTGGTCATTTTAATCTCAAACACAGTCATGGGCGATTTTTACTTCACTTGCATTGGGAGTGCGGGAGGAGAAAATCCCAGACAGACACCATGCAAACATATCAGCAACGTCCAGGCTATATTAATGGCATGAACATGTCACTACATTGTACATCATTTGTTTCTAACAAGTTCAGAATTCTCAGAACTTCTTTCACGTTCTTAGCCGTACAAAATTGTCTCTGATGGCTGAAACTCTAGGACACTCAGAAAAGACCTGGACCTGCTCCACCTGGGCATTAAACCGAGAACCTCAAGCCACCGTGCCATTCGGATTGGTGTCTAAAATGTAAACTCCATGTCCCGGTTCACTTTCACTATATCGCCCTCGACACATTCAGTCGAAGGTAAATATCAAACTGTGTCACAGGCGATCTTCAATCAACTTCAGAGTATTAGCACTGTGCCAAAACCAGAGCTCACAGTGGAACCCCTTTAGTAAAAAATAATAATAAATGTTCACACTGAGCTGTACAAGTTCTACTGGTCATCAATGTTCAAACGGCACGTCCCGGGTGTTCTGAGAGCGGTTACTGGAAAGAAAGGTGAGACGGGACTTTCATAGGCAGGTCGCCAGGTGCTGCGTTGGTTTATGAGTCTAAAATGGCTGATGCATTGTTGACCATGAGCAGGATGTCCTCCTCTAGCTACTACTTCATCCTCTCATCAGAGAGCAGGAAATGGCACACATCCATCTTCCCTGCCTCTCACTCGATCCAGAATGTTATGGTCCGAGGGGAAGAGACGTGGTCCGCTCCAGGAAGCTGTGCGTAATGGCCTGACTGGAGGTGAAAGTTATTAAGGTTCACTGATATCTCAGCTGGCTTCTGGAAACAAATGCTCAATACATCAAACTAAGAGCTGAGGATCGATACAAAGTGGAGCCTAAACGTCATTGCTGATGCCTTTTAGCGACTTACATTGCAATTACAGTGTACAGTTAAAGGCCTCACTCAAGGGCCCAATACAGTGGTGAGACGTGAACCGATGACCTTTAGATAGCTCGTCCTGTACCCCAACCACTAGCCTACGACAGACCCGACAGTCCCTGGAGACCCACCCACACACTTGCAAAATAAAACTAGGAAGAAAACAAGAATTAAGTTGAATCGTGTCTGTGTAGTCACTTAACCAGGGTCCTAATTCAGCGATCAGGTTTCTAGAAGAAATACAGTAAAACTGTTTTATTTATTATTTATTTTAACAGTGAAATGTCACACGGCTGTGAGTTTATTACATTTTAAGCTGATATTTATTCAAGTCGAATACTTACATTTCATACTTTCTATTATTACTATTCGGATATTTCAGTCACCTTTAACCGTTACCAACAAACCCCCCCGCCAAGATCCATAAAAAGAATCAATTCCAGACCCACACAATAAATAAATCACAGAGACTGTCAGCTGGATTCTACAGAGATTTCTGCAGTTTTTGTCTCCGGCCAGGAAATTCCATATTGAAGTTGTCCAGAAAGGGCTGCCACGCCCTATAAAACATTTCAGTGGATCCCCTGATTTTTTTAGGTGTGTTATCACCTCCGTGACCTGCCGGCTGTGTGAAGGAGGATCTCCAGTTGGATAAAATAAAGTACCTTGCTTATGAACGTAAGGCTTTTTATTTTTAGGGAGTTTTTCCTTGCATCAGTCGCCCTCTGCTTGCTCTGGTGGTCCTGAACTCTGTAAAGCTCCTTTGTGACAATGTCGATTGTGGTACGTTGCCGACATCACGTCGACACGCGTGTAAGGAAGACTTGAGCAACGTGCTGAGGTGAAGTCGGGGGGGAAGGAAAAGAGGAAAGAGGAAAGAGTAAAAGCTCTGAGTCAAAAGAAAGAAAGACGAGTGGCCTGACTGCTCGAACCAGGATGTCCCTGTCCAGCGCTAGACACAATAGCGGGTAGGAAATCTGTAACACTGAAAGGTAGAAGGGGAAGAGCGGGATGCTCCACATATAACCAGATCACGACAGGTGCCGGGTAGGGGGGGGGGGCCTGGAGTAAAGAAAATATGCCAACTATGCGAAAAATTTCCAGAAGAAGAGCGATAAACATGGAAGCTGCATACCTGAGCACACGACGGGATTAAAACCTAATGAAGACGGAGATGAGGCTATATCTGTATCAACAAGCACACTCGCAATGGCTAATGGAAAGTCTCAAACTGTATTTCTAACACGAGCTTGATTAATTTCATCTAAACAAGAGCTCAGGGCTGAGCAGTTCCTCCAGGCCCGTCTGATCATTGCGGTTATTTTAAGAGTTTACAGTGATATTAGCTTACGTATAGACCATCTGAGTCTGGGCAGCTCCAAGTTGGTACACTTTTCTGAGCCAGAAGCCTTAAACCGTCTGCTGTATTCGATTACCCTGGCTGAATAATCCAAGCACTGCGCCAACAGTGAAGTCAGAGGCCATGACAGACCGCCATCGTAACAGCAGTCAGAATATTTGATTATGAGAGAACTGTTTTCTGTTTAGTCGTGATTTTTTTGCCGAGAGAAAATGCTGGAAGGCTTTACAGAAACCAAACAGCCGGGATCGTGAAAACAAACTTAAGGTGATGGATATAAAGGACACGGAAGTGAAACATCTTTTGATGAGCGGAATAACGGATTGGAATTCCTCACCACACGGACTAACATGAACTCAAGCAGATCACAACTTAACCAGAAGATGATTGGGATTGTTAGGGTGAAAATAATTATTATTATTTATTTATAAGTGCCTTCTAAGGTGAAGCGTGGAGATTATATATTAATATAACAAGTAAAACAGAATGATAAAGTAACACAAAACACAAGCAGAAGGGAAGCAATAAAACAATATCAAGTCTAAATCCAAATTCCAGAATTTGGGCCCCGTCACCCATAGAGCAAAGCCTGGAGGGCACACAAGTGATTAGTGCACGTGTGAGGGTTTCCATTACTGAGAATGAAAGAGAAGAGTTCAGTCTGGAGAATTTCTGAAGATGGAAGTACACAGATTTGGCAACATTTTTGAGTCCAGAATGACGCCAAGATTGCGGACCTGAGACCGGGAGGGATTGGTACATGGACGGGGCACCAAAAAGGATGAGGACGGATGGACACACACACATTCACATGAAGGGGAAATCAAAGTCTGCAATAAACCCGACTGCATGTTTTTGGACTGCGAGAGGAAACCGGAGCGCCCATGGGAAGAACTCTACAATGAAAGAATCGAAGCCTCCTTTCTGTGAGGCAACAGTGCAACCCAAACGGACAGGTGGACAAACACTGAGCCTGAAAGTGCCCTCAGTGCAGACAATTATCCCGTTAAAGATTAAACAGAGCTTCATTAAGCAGCGAGCTAATTCATCCTTCTAAAGGGAAAAGAAAACCGCCTCTGTAGAACCTTTCAGGATCCGTCAGCGCTCACACGGAACCCAGACGAGTCGTGTTAAGGACAGCCGACAGGCCTCCTGTATCAGCTCCAAGTCAAGTGACAACGGCACTTAGTGTCCCGGGGTTTGTGATCCAAACAGCCTGAGTAACATAGTTGGTGAGGTTTGATCATGTGGGTGACACTAAATCTGTGGCTTGACCTGCTAAGAATCGATGCAGGAGAGCAAGCATGAAGATCAGGACGACCATATTAGACCCTCATCTGCCGTCTGCTGTATTCTGTTACTTCGTTTGTACTTTTTAGGTTAACGACGGCTATAAATAGCGAGATGCATTGTCCCGGTAAAGGACAAAGAGAACGTTGTGGTGTCTACAATCCACACGGGCAGTCAAGTGTGGGCGGCGTGCTCTGAACGACCTCTGTGTGAGGCGAGATTTTTCTCAGCAAAGTCCAAAAATAATTTGGGTCTGAAACACGATTCCTGAAATTTCCATCACTCGGCATTGTTATGCGCTGGACGATCACCAAGAGTGGATCAAATTTAGTTCAAGGAATAGTGAACTTAATATTCCGCCCCAGTAGAGCAGTGGGATTTTCCACTAGCACACCAGCACCAATAGTCTGAACTCTTCAGTTCAAAACCTGTCGGCTGGGCGCCTTGCACTGCAGTGCCGGTCCCAAGCCTGGATAAATAGACGAAAGATGAAAGGATCTGTGAACTTTTATTGTGAATCCATCAAAATTGCATATCGTGAGTTAGTATGAACACACACACACAGAAGGAGGATTAAAATAGCCAAAACTATCACCTGGAATGAAACACCTGCATGTCTGAAGAGGACGAGACCGTGACACGAATGAAGGAAAAGGAAAGGAGAGATTTTAGCTTAACGCTGTGTAGTCTGATGCAAAACTCTCAGCATGTCAAAGACCTATTTTTGTTTACTAGGACGGGAGCCAGCACCAGAGCCGAGGTAGGACGTTCTCGGTTCAGAAGGTTTGAAAGGTATGTGCATGGACCCGACTGCTCTCATATTCAGGGTTAAAACGTTCTCCATGGTTGCACATTACACTGTAAAAACAAGCAGCCCAGGATGGTCCGTGTCACGGTGTCGGGGTGGTGTGATGTTAACCACAACACGATCGGCCGTAAAGCTAAACTGCTTCTATTTCAGTTATGTATTGTTCACAAAACATCTCCAGCTGAGCATCTCGGTTCGGGTACGAGATCCCTCATGCGCGTTCAAAGTGAGGACGGATCTCTGAGATTCTCTACAGACGCAAAAAACTAATCTATCGTTTGGCTTGCTGATGATACTCCATGTTGGTTCTGGAGCTTGATTCGGAAGCCCAATGTTTGGAATCTGGGACTTATTTAGGTCAGAATATATTTGAGGACACTTCTGTGGGTAAAAACTAAGGACTTACACAACTAACAGAAAGACACATCGAGCTCCCACAGGAATCCTAAACACTTCATCGTGAACTACAAACACACAGATATCAGGAAATCCACGGCGGTTTGGTAACTCCGTCACTCAAGCCAGTTTGCTTTCGGTTTAACTTCTTGTAATATTAAGAAATCTGGGATTTCTGCGATACTGGGATCCAACTCCCAAGTAGATTGTGGAAATTCTGCAGAAATATTCTCTCTGTGCTCATAATCAACACAGATTTAATATCACCCCCTTTTATTTCTATAGATTTAGAATCTAAACTCTAAAATGCATTTCCTGTGTGACACATTTCCAAAACAAGCCTTAAAAAAAGAACCAAGACGCCCTTAAGGAGTTCTGCAGGCTTTGGTAGGCTAAGTGTAAACACCTTTGTCTTGAGTTAGAAGAAGCCACAATACAGCCCTGCGTCACCCAGCGGCCCCCCTGCCTGTAAGCGGAGCGATAACGCATCACACGCAGGTGCTTCCCATGACTCTTCAAGTCTGGCCCAGCCCACTCAACACTCCATCCAATGAGCAGGCTTGGTTCTGTTTGTGTTCTTCACCTGACAAAACAAGGTCCCTATGTTGCAGGTTAGCCAAAACAGAACATCGCAGGTCACAGGACGCTGTTGCGTTCTAGCGCTGACGGTGTTAAGATTACTTGAGCTGTTCCGCTCGTCCCTCACATGCTCGCCCCTTCCGGTATACTCGAAACAATAGGAAAGCTCCACACTCCGGTCACTGACCTATAGTTGTACTATAGAGTTGTTTTTCTCCTGTAGTGATAACAGGTGGCCCTAACATGACAAATAAAGCAGATGTAAAGATGTAAACTTCCCTCAACAAAACACCGATGCTATTATTAGGAGGATAATGGCAGTATAAGCGGCTCCATAATGAATCTCAAGGAAGGAATGTTTAAAAAGAAAGTGATTTATTTAACATGCCACGGCAGAATTATCATGTCAGAAATCACAGGGTTGTGTTTTATTAAATCAGGGTTGTGTTTCAGAATCAACATTTGGGGAAACTACAACTACAAAATACTCGCACAAGGCCGTCGATTGCAGGACGTATTTGGACAGGCAGAAAAATAATTTAAGACCATGTTGCAAAAATGAATACACGCTGATGAAAGTCTTTGCAGAGCCGACATACAAAATTATATTTAATAAGAATTCCCAGGTTACTCTATTATTCTTTAAACATGATCTATTATTCATACTTAACAAAATAACCCCATGTCCAATTTAGTCTGCCAGCAATGGCACCACATGGAAGTGTGTGTGTGTGTGTGTGGAGATAAATTATTATAGATAAATGATACAGATTTATTACAAATCCATTTCAAGACTGCATAAGCAAAGTCTCTAAACTGATAAGGACCAAAGTTCTGCCTGTAAAATGTTTTGATATTAAGAATATTATTATTCCCGTCTCCTCGGCCAGTCTTCCTCGATTACGGCTTCACTGGAGGCTTCAGAAAGACTGAGAATCAAAATCGTGCAAGGCCAGAGCTGCAGCAAATGTCTGATCGAGTCCCTCTCGGGCTGGAATGTAAACACAGATCCTCTGAAGCATCACAAACGCACTTCGAATCAACACACGAGCCTGCGTACACGATTAGATCCGAGCCGAGGTGCAGCCACGTCTTCAGAGGAAGGATCCAATCAGACAGACGGCAGAGACCCAACAGGCCACGACTCGAGGCCGTAAAGACTTTTTCAAAAAGAAAATCTTGCATCTTTCCCGGAAGTACGTACAACATTCCTCACTGCAACAGAGAATCACAGTCGGGGGGTAGTTAGCTCGAAAAGTCAAAGCCAGCGGACAAGGGAGATGACACGGACATTTACAATCTGCCCCCGGCTGGAAGGTCAAATTCTTTTGTTAAAGGATGTCAGGCACCACAAAGGAATGTTATTTCATTACTGCTTTTCCAAAACAAATGCAGTAAAAAAGATTAAATTCCATTACTGGCAGCGATTGAACATATAAAAAAAACATTATTTGGTTTAACTGTCAGCAGTTTTACTTGTTTACAGCATGAATAGATCACTGATTATTAAAACTTAGTCTGCACTTCAATTCTCGTCATCAATTAAATACTAGTCTGCATCTGAGAATGCTCTTAAAATTGTAGAAAGTTGTTAAACATCTTAAGCACTTGTGAAAGTGAAGCTACATGAATCAACCTGAAACTCCTAAAAGCTTGAGGGGGCAGAAACGGAAACTTGATGATGGTAAAACAAACGTCTGAGCATCGTGGGGAAACCATTCTTCTCTTAAAATGTTTGTTTGTCTTCAGTCATGGCTTCGCTTTGACCCAAGCTGATGAGTGCTGGGCAGGTTTCAGGTTCCATGAGCTGGAAGTAGTCAGGATGTGAGAAGCAGTCAATGAACACGACACACATTCCAGTCAAACCACAATAAAAACTAACTAGGCTGGCAATGACGCTACTGCTTAGCCAAGCTGGTCAGAAAATGTTATTAGGTGCAGGACTAGTAATCCGAAGGACGCCGGTTCAAACCTCACCACTGCCAGGTTGCTTCTGTTGGGCCCTTGAGCGAGGCCCTTAACCCTCATTGCTCAGACTGTAACTGTGCTGTAAGACGCTTTGGATAAAGATGTCATACCTAAAAGACTGAGAGTAGTTAAAGACGTCTTTTAATCTAATGGGACTCCAGCGCCTTAAAGCGGCGACCGTCCCTGTCGACGTCATGGCAACAAACTTTGACCTTAGCCGAGAGCGCTTTTACTTTTGAGAGGCAGAAGGACGTGAGGTAAAACAAGCGTAAAACATAATACATGGTTCATGCTCTTGTCATCAGATGAAGACAAACTGCGGAGGGCAGGACGCCGCGTGTCGGAGACATTTATATCGTCAGTACTTTAACGAGCATGTTCCAGTGTTTCAATTACAAATTTCCCATAATTCTTTAAGCAAATATGCATCTTACTGTAACCATAGTTACAGAAACAGCCATGGGTCTGGTTAAGGTGCTGGACCAGTTGGTTCAAACCTCACCACTGACGGGTCGCTACTGTTGGGCCCTTGAGCGAGGCCCTCAACCCTTATTGCTCAGACTGTTTACTGTACTGAGTCGCTTTGGATAACCGCATCTGCTGAATACTTAAAATGTAAACGTATAGTAATTATTATTTTGCAATAAAATGTTTATTGGTGCTAATTTACGTTAGGTTTGATTTTGTTTTTAACATTAGCTCAAACACTTGACGACAGTTACGTGCTTGCACTGTATTTTAGACAGTAAGTATCTGACTGTCTAGCTTAGGAAGGAAGAAAAATGATTCTGTGAAATCATCCAGAGATTGCATTAAAACTCCTTGGAGGGCCACTGCTGATGTGACCAAGTAAAGAAGAGTTCGTCATGCCTGATGTATTCTACAAACAGGCCGATTGTATTAAATGTCAGTTAAGTGGAAGGACCAGTAAATAAACACCGTACCTCTTGTAAACTTGTCATCTGAGCCCAGAAAATGTCAGTTTGTAAGAGGGTGAATTTATTTTTGTGCCGACTCCACCATCTGTTTGCTGTTTGTAGTCAAACCTTCCATCTAAAGTCGTGACACTGGGAATGAATAGGACGGGTGGCATCCCTGTCTTGTCTCTTCTGTCTCGTCTCTTCTGTCTCGTCTCTTCTGTCTCGTCTCTTCTGTCTCGTCTCTTCTGTCTAAGGTATTTGCCAGTCGGTCTGTGTGTCTTTTCACTACTTATAATGTCTTTACTTCTTAAAACTTCCATTTACGGACCTTCAAGACATACTAATGTACAATCCCTTTTTAGAAAAGGGTTGTCCGGGTTGTGTGTTCTTTTTTGCAGTACATCACGTCTTGTTATGATGGATTCATTATTTTAATTTAATTCAGTCGAGTAGAAATCAGCATCAGTCCGGACATGAGAATCACTGATGCATGTTTCTGTATTAGGCTCTTAAACGAGCATCTCTGGACGCCCCCTCCGACACATGTGAAATAGTGAGAGCACATTAGACTGATGTGGCACCAGGACTAACGCAGAACTTATCAAGCTGCCCTGTGACACGGGCAGCGGGTGACCTGGTGGATAGGTGAATATTGCTCCCAGTAAGGGCACGCAAACAGCCGAACTGATTCCCTTCTTCCAGATTAAAAACACCTTCGGAGAGAAAAGTTGCAAATATGTTTGTAAGAAGAGGTGGGGGCGTCTTTGTAAGACAGATTTGGAACATTCCTCATCTGTGCTTAATTAGACGCCTATGACGCAGCCAGAAGACTTTTGTGGGTTTTTGCCATTCGTTTGGCTTTATCAGCTCAAACGTCTGTTATCAATAATGCCACACTTCAGTCAGTGTGACACTTTACAGCTTCTTTACTGAAACTACAAAAGCAGGAATTCGAGTCCCTTCGCCGCGGAAGCGAACCGTTCAACCCCCGGCGACCGAGAAAGCCAGAAATGTAAAAACAAATCAACATATGAATGCCATTAACATCATTCCAATGCCTCGAATATAGCACAAAATCATTTCAGCACACAAAACAGACCAATAACAACAGATTTTGTCCTTAAGAGGGAGACTGCGGACACGCGACGGCACAAAGTGGCAAAAACAGCTCGCAGAACTGGACCACAACAAGCAACCACAACAAGAACAATAGAACTGGACTCATGAACCAACATCTGGTCGAGGGAGAATCGATTTCCAAAAGTAATCCACATGATGAAACAGAAATAGCAACTGTGTTCATTCATATTTGTTCCTAAAGTCCAACATTCCCAACGAACCACTTAATCATGAACACATATCCACGATCGTGTGCCTACAGAACAGTAAAAGATGTATAAGAGCAATGAAAATAAATAAAATAATAAAGCAGTTATAGTGCAATTCAGTTATACAGTTAGAATATTATTACTGAAACCTCAACGTCCTCAGTTTGAGGTGCAGATTTTGCATTAATGGTTCTCTGGTGGTTTTCAGATAATCCGTTAATCATTGACGCTCCTACTTGAACGACTTTTAAAAGCCACCCTGCCCTCTTATAATATTATTGTTTACAGTATTAATGTTACACCCAATGGGTTTTTATTGAGGGGAAAACATCTCTCGTGTGAGCTGAGTCATGCTAATTCAGTTTCCACAGAGTTAAAACGTCTTCTGAAATACTTCAGGCACTCGATCCTTTCACCTGAGACAAATGAAAATATTAAGAGAAGGGACAGAAAAGAAGCAAATACGCTGCTATGAGTTACCAAAAAACAGAGAGAGAAAATCTCTGGAGCAGAATTCAACACTCAATCCTGAGCACCCCCTTCGTCTTTCTCACACACATTATTAAACCCGATCATAACCTTTGGAAAGTTGTGTATGCAGGTTAGTCTTGTGTGTCGGTGCACCTGGACACTTCATGTCGGTGTTTAACGATGTAATCACCAGTTTTACTCAGTAACCTACAGAAGGACTGGTTAGGATCTACGGTGACACCTCCTTCAGAGTGTATTAAACTCAGTACACGCGAAGCATCGAGCCAAAGCAGTTCGAGTAGCCTTGGATAGTGCAGCCAAAGTCCAAACTTCAATTCTAATGGTCCAAATCTAAATATCCATATCAAAAAACCCTGCAGCCGTAACTGCCCCTGAATGCACTTAAAGAAAGTCCTGAATTTAAAAGAGCAGCTTTAAAACGCTGACTCTGCCTGTGTTT
>JAYDZG010000016.1:7027573-7039888 GCA_034509265.1 Microcambeva bendego | reverse complement strand
GACTATGAGCACGCAGCCAAAAGTCTGCTGAAGGCATTATTCATCAGGGAGAAATACTCCAGGCTGGCCTATCATCGTTTCCCTCAGTCCACTGCCAAGTTCCTGCGGAATGCTGAGAATCTGAAGTGGAGGGATGAAGATGATGTCCAGCCAGGTACAGTGTGTATCTGATCCTTATGAGCTTTAGATCCATTAGGCTGGCGCGGTAACTCAGCCGGATGGTACATCACAGCGTTATGGGTCCTGGTTTGATTTTGGCTTTGGTCACAGTTCCAACAAAATAAATATGTCCAAACACACTTCAAATAAATGTTCAGTTCATTGTCTTTAACCCTTTTTCCTAATTAGGGTAGGGTAGGGTAGGGGTGCTGGAGCCTATCCCAGCTCTTAAACGGGCACAAGGCACACAGTAACACCCTGGATGGGGCACCAGTCCATCACAGGTACATACAGGACAATTCCTGGTAACCTGGTAGAATGTCTTTAGATTGTAGGAGTAAACCGGAGTACCCGGAGGAAACCCACACGGACACGGGGAGAACATGCAAACTCCACACAGAAAGGACCTTGATCGCCCCACCCGGGGATCGAACCCTAATCAACATGGTTAGGGCAGTTTTGGCACAGCATTAAACATGTGGAGTAAACATGTGGTGTTCATGGTTGTCCATTTATGATTTTACAGAAAAAAAGGATTTCTTTTGTTTGTGTTTTTTTCTTCGCTGTAATCATTTCTATTTTATAATATTTTTGAGCTTAAAAGCAGCGTTTTTGTCTCATGCACTGCAGATATCTGTCCATGCCCCCGGGAAGGAGAGGACCCGTACAGCATGGAAAACATTCCGGAGAACATGAGCTATGAGCTGAAAATGAGAGACGGCATCGTACATGTGTATGACGATGCTGAGGCGGTGAGAACCAACAGACCCCACTGCCTGCCTTACCCGGACCTGGAGACGTTTGCCATCGATATGAGCCACGTGCTGGCCATGATCGCAGACGGACCTACGTGAGTGTGTACATTTAACGCCGGTCGTTATTTTGAATAAGCGACTGCTAACTGACTTGCTGTAGGATTGCTTAGGACCTGATTTTTCGAATGTCATACTACAGTTCTTTGGCTTGAAACACATTCGTGCTGCGACTTTGGCAACCTCTAAACCCCCCGCTGTAGATTCCTGTCATTATAAAAACCGAATGCATCACTGAACGTGTCTCGTGTCTTGCAGGAAGACGTACTGTCACAGGCGACTGAATTTCCTCGCCTCGAAGTTCTACCTGCACGAGATGCTAAATGAAATGGCGGAACTCAAAGAGCTGAAGGGTGTACCACACAGAGATTTCTATAACGTCAGGAAGGTGGGTCTCGGTCATCACATTAGAGCAGGGAAATATTCTTCAATGATTACATGAAGGCACCGTGTCTTAGTGTGTCTCACTGTCGTCTCACAGCAAGAAGGGTTCGATCCCCGGGTGAGACGATCTCGGTCCTTTCTGTGCAGAGTTTGCATGTTCTCCCTGTGTCCGTGTGGGTTTCCTCCGGGTACTCCGGTTTCCTCCCACATTCCAAAGACATGCTACCAGGTTGATTGAAGACTGTGAATCGTCCTGTAGGTACCTCCGATGGACTGGCGCCCCATCCAGGGTGTTACCGTGAGCCTTGCGCCCGTTGAAGAGCTGGGATAGGCTCCAGCACCCCACCCTACCCTAATTAGGAAAAGGGGTTAAAGAAGAGATGCCAAGAAATGTTAAAAGATCATGTTGTGATGGTGCTCACAGGTAGACACTCACATCCACGCTGCAGCCTGCATGAACCAGAAACACCTCCTGAACTTCATCCAGACCACCTACGAGACAGACGCCGAACGCGTGGTCCTGGAGAAGGCCGGACAGAAACTGACCCTCAAACAGGTCTTCAACGACCTCAACATGGACCCTTACGACCTCACTGTCGACTCATTGGATGTTCATGCGGTAAGCCGGTCAAGAGTGTAATCGGAGACTTCTGTGTATTGTTTGATATTGACGTGGGGTGATTTTAATCTCTTCCAGGGCAGACAAACCTTTCACCGCTTCGACAAGTTTAATTCAAAGTACAACCCAGTGGGTGCGAGCGAGTTACGAGAAATCTACTTGAAGAGTGATAACTACATCAAGGGAGAATACTTTGCACTTTTGATCAAGGTACACATCTACTCATGTGGGGCCAGACTTGATCCCTAATCTTGATCCCTAATCTTTAACAGAACTAATCCCATACATTTACATTCTCAGTATTTCTCAGACGCCTTTATCCAAAGCGACTTACTGTACAGTCACTGTATTGTTTGAGCAATGAGGGTTAAGGGCCTAACAGCATCAACCTGGAAGTAGTGAGGTTTAAACCGGGGACCTCGGAACTCGGCTTAGAAAACGTTTGCTTGTTGTAAATGTCTATTATTTGGTTTTATATATCAGGCATGTTCCACTTTTCCCTCTACAGTTACTCAGACATGTGTATCTTTTGGCCTCCATGAGAGGAGTTCATACGTTGATCAGCTTTGAGTGCAAAGACTCACAGTGATGACACAATCCTCCAAGTTAGTTTGATCAGTGGGGCCCTTTAATGCTTCCTTCATATCCCATAATGACAGCCGAGACGTCACATTTCTTTCTTCAGTTGATGTTTTGTACCTGCTGTCTGAACACATCATCTAATGGAACTTAATGGAATTTAATATTATTTCCATCACACTGACAGGAAGTGGCTCATAATCTGGAGGAGAGTAAATACCAGTATGCTGAGCCCCGCCTCTCCATCTACGGCCGCTCCACTGAGGAATGGGAGAGCCTTTCTAACTGGTTCATTCAGCACAAAGTGCACTCACCCAACATGCGCTGGATCATCCAGGTGCCCAGGATATAGTAAGTACCGTCAAATCCGACATTTCTCACCCACCTCCATCCAGAATGCCAATAACTGACCTTCAATCAAACTTCTTTGCAGTGATATTTTTAAGTCACGGAAACTGGTTCCCAATTTTGCCAAGATGCTGGAGAACATCTTCCTTCCGTTGTTTGAAGCCACAGTGAATCCTCAGAAGCACAAGGAGCTGCATGTTTTTCTCAAATATGTAAGTTAAATCAAGGCTGATATTCATTCATATACTCGTTTATCCCCTTCAATTGTTTTAAAGCGGACACAGTATGCAAAGCTCACTTTTCACCAGCTGTTGTATTTCCACTTGGGTCTCTACTGATCATTTAAACCCTTCAAGCGTGAATAAAAAACATCCGTCGATCAGTTAAAAGATTTTGATGCTTAATGGAGCCGTTTTAGTGGGAATATTTGCATAATTTTGCATAGAAGCACCTTGGCACCGGTCAACACCCACCACAGCCACACCCACTAGATTAGTTGAAGAGCTGCTATTTTGGTGAACTGGTTTTGCATCTGTGCGTGTTTTAGCTATTGTGAGTTTTACTGCCGAATACTAACAAACGAAATGTGCTTATTGTCAAATTCTCAAATTTGTACCCTGATGTAGTCGACTCTAGTGGACCCGGGCGGAGCTGTGGGATTTCCCACTAATAAACTTGACTATAACGTCGCCTACTATGGGACTTTACATTTTCCTTCTTCTCACAGTCAAAGCATTGATGGCAATTCCAGATGATCCAGATGTTTTTAATAAGGAAATGACCTCTCAGATAACCACAGTTCTCCCAGCTGCATTTCCTGCCCTCCGTATTTGTTCCTCTGATCAACACCAGTCATCACTTTGTGTCCGATACGCTAGCTGGCCCTGCCGGATCATTCGCTTCTACGTCTCTTCTCTCTCTGACCTCTTAGGTGACCGGTTTTGACAGTGTCGATGACGAGTCCAAGCACAGCGATCACATGTTTTCTTTCCGGAGCCCCAAACCTGAGCAGTGGACTTCAGATGAAAACCCGCCTTACAGCTACTACCTCTTTCACATGTACGCCAACATCATGGTGCTCAACAACCTGCGCAAGTAAGTGTTCTCAGCGCTCGGGTGTCGGCGCTCGGGTGTCGGCGCTTGGACCGTGTCCAGCATGGAATTTCCGATACTGAGACACTTAGTGTAATAGGGTTTGTCCTACGGCACTAATATGCCCATACTGTGGTTGCATTAATAATGGGGGGTGTACTGCAGGGATTACAGGTACCTGGAGTCATCTCTGACGGGTAAGCAGTGTGTACGACTCCTGCAGTGCATCGAACCTCCTATAAATAAGCTCATATCACAGGCCTGACTTGTATCGGTCGTCCCTTTATGATTGTGTGTGCACAGGGAGCGAGGTCTGAGCACCTTCCTGTTCCGTCCACACTGTGGTGAGGCTGGATCCATCACGCACTTGGTCTCAGCTTTCCTCACAGCAGATAATATCTCCCACGGCCTGAACCTCAAGAAGGTAAAGTGGCTTTCAGCCTGTTCCATCCACCAGCTTTCCATTAGCCCATCACGCTCGAGAAAATACCTACTGCGTATGAATCCCTTCGCTTTCCTGCCTGTGTACTAATGGGCGCCACTTTGACCCTGACCTGGCATTCACTAATGCGTTTGAATTAAGCATGAGCAACAGGAAAGGCCTCGAGTGTAAAAAGGCTGGAGTTTACACAGACATGAGAGTTAGAGGGGTGTGGCCAGAGGCAGTGAAGACCTGCTGCAACCCTGACCAGGATAAAATGATTTCAACATTTTAACATTTATCCAGAAGTCTGAGCAATGAGGGTTAAGGGCCTCGCTCAAGGGCCAAACAGCATCAACCTGGCAGTGGTGAGGTTTGAACTGTCGACCTTTAGATTACCAGTCTCGTACCCTAACCACTAGGCTACTAGAACCCTAGGTGCCAACCAGTAACCCACCCTGGACCGAACCCTAGGTGCAATCCAGGGTGTAACTGCTAGTCTCTTTCGAGGGCGATTCCAATCATGTCCGTCACCCAACCCACTCATAGTACAGCTAAGACTTTAATCTCTGCCAGTTGTTGACGATTACATAGTGATTGCTCATTTCTCTGGACTGGTCGTTTTCAGAGTCCTGTGCTGCAGTACCTGTATTACCTCGCCCAGGTGCCTATTGCCATGTCCCCTCTCAGCAATAACAGCCTGTTCCTGGAGTACTCAAAGAACCCGCTACGAGAGTTCCTTCATAAGGGGCTCTGTGTGTCCCTCTCAACTGACGACCCCATGCAGTTTCACTACACCAAGGTCAGATCAATATGCTGCTAATCAGAAATGACATTTCACTACGTTGCTCTAGCATTCATGGTGCGTCGATATTCTTTACATTTAGTACATAAAGATCCTGCTCATAATTATGGCACAGAGCTTAATAATAATGTTATTATTACTATTATTATTATTTAGGAAGCTCTAATGGAAGAGTACGCGATTGCTGCTCAGCTGTGGAAACTGAGCACATGTGATTTATGTGAGATTGCCCGGAACAGTGTGCTTCAAAGTGGTTTGTCTCATCAGGTAATTCCTTCACTGTACAGTACACGATTTACATTTCTTTAACGTTAGCGCTGTGTGCCACCTCGTCGCATCGCTTTGAATGGCATGATGCTAACTGCGTTAGCTCAGTGAGCATTCGAATGACTTATCGAGGCGATGTCCAGGTACAACCCACTGTACCTGTATAGCGCCCCATGTAGGCAGTGAGACAGGAAGGCTCAGAGAAAGCGTAGTGGTGAGAAAATGCAGGTAAAATATACTTATTTATAACATAAAGAGTATATAAGACATTTAGAAAGATTAGGTAGGGGTTTGGGAGGTCTGGCACGTGTTCATTCTATTAAGGTTTAACGTGTGAGTGTTGTAACTTAAGAACCACGATGTGGAATAAATTAAATTTGTATGCTAAGGGTCGACTGTATTTCTTGTTTCTTATAATAAAGAAATAATCAGCGAGACTAAACATTGAGGGCTCAAAGCCTCCGGTTCAGGTGGTGCGATGGTAAATTGTGCTGTTGTGGAGAAAATGATCTGTTTATTTTAGTGTGACCATTATTTTAATACGTAGATTATAGAATAATAAAACTCTGCTCATTTTGGTCACACCCAGTAGTCTCTGTTTTTCCCATGACTGTATATAATTGGCATCCTATCTGGCATGTGAAACATCAGCTGATAGCATAAGTGATCCCATTGATTCCTTCGTTTTGCTGTCTAAAAAAGGCAATTGTGACCCAGGAATATCTTCTCAGTCGTGAAGGCAACATTTCTTGTTTCCCCTGCAGGAGAAGAAGCACTTTTTAGGTGCGGACTACCTGAAGGACGGGCCTGACGGAAACGACATCCGGCGCACTAACGTGGCTCAGATCCGCATGGCTTACAGGCACGAGACGCTCTGTAACGAGCTCAGCTTCCTAGTGGACGCGGTGAAGTCCGAGGCCTTGGGTTCACAAGCTCAGTGAAAGTACTCCACATGCTTCCACGAGCCCTTCATAGCCATAGACTTACCTTAGCATGTTGCCTTTTATACACGACTGCACACATCAGAGCCACAAGTTCACCGTTCCTAGTTTATCGCTGCTGCTCAGGTTGTTGATGCTAACCTGAGTCGACTCTGTCCGGCTGCTTCCGCCGGGACGTTTTAAACCTCTGTCACGTTTCAACGCCGGTCAGAACTACTGGCACACGGCCATGCTTGAAAACTACAGTTAAAACTAGTCACCTGTTAACGTTCTTCACTCCACTACAGTCGGGAATCGTGCCGTTCGGATCATGGAGACGCAAAATGTGGCTGCCGGGTCACATTATAATTCTATTATTCCTCCACATCAGTAGCTTTACCCCTGACGGGTCCACAGGTTTGTTAGTAAGCGTTTACTAAACGTGATTTAATCTGTGAATGTTGCTCTGTGATGGATTCAAGGCAGATTAATCACTCTGAACTGCTCATCCAATCAGGGTCATGTGATTTGGTTGTCCATCACAGGGCTCGCACACACACACACACACACAAACCCATGTCGACACGGAGGAACATGCAAACTCGACCTGGCGATCGAACCAGGGACCTTCTTTCTGTGAGGCCACGGTGCTACCCGCTTAGCCACCGTGGCTTCTATTGTAGGGATATTTATCCATCAAATCTGATCGTATCAATCCATTTATGGCTGTGTCCCAATCCTTATGAACGGCCCTAAACACTAGTGTGATGTTTTTCCAGTACCATTTAGTTTGTTGTACACTGTGAACAGCCCTTGTGATTAGATTCAGGTTTCGTAGGCGCACAAATCGCCGTGGGAAGCTTTACTCGGCGAGTGGAGACTGTTGGAGCTACAAACAGGTGTCTAGATTCGTTTGGTCTTATAATGAACGTGGTTTAAGTGCTTTCCACGCTCAAGCATGTCTCATTAGTGCATGGCCGTGTAAACCTAAGCCCTAGTCTTCCATGTGAGAGCAGGCGTGCATGCATCTGACTGTTATCCTGACAAAAAAAAGCCTGAAACCGTGGGAATGAAGTGAGGGAGGTTATATTTGGTGAAGTATAAAGTATAAAGTGAAGTGGCTCCCCCTTGTTGAAATATCGAGTGCTTCTGGGTTTGACTTGAACGTTGTGTGTGTTCCTATAAAAGCTTTAAAAGCTTGTTTATAAACGGCTTGGATATATTTCAGATTTCTATCACAAGTTAGATGAAGTCAAAGACTAAATGTGTAGAATTCTTACAGGTCGTGCTTTAATGATCGAAGACGTCTGATATATGCTGTGAATTTCTTTATTCGACACATTGGAAGCTTGTCTGTGGCCTTTTCTTACAGTTAGCAAGAAAAATACTGCAATACTGTGTATATACTGAGTTATATAAGAGTAATGCTGCATAAACAGTATAAAATACCCGTTTTTCTTTATATTGTTATTGTAGTTATTAAATTGGGTTTTTTTAGTTTAAAAAGTCGCCAAACTAAAGCTGTGTGAAAGAATTGTTCTTTATTGGTGGTGTTTAATGGTTGTTGCTAACTGCACAGTAAAGAAAGTAGCTACTGGCTGCTAGAACCTTCTAAACGACGTCATCATAAAATTTACATACATTTACATAAATCAGCATAAATATATACAAATAACCTTTTTCTGATTATTAATGAACTGGGTCATCACTTCTAAAAAGAACAACTACCATTATTTTAATACTTCGATTAGACCCGCATTACATAAATGAATGTTTAATGAATACCTTCACCTGCTTTATTCAAAACAAGACATACTCCATGATGTGGGTTTATAATAGATTTAAAAGACATATACACCAACTACATTACAAACAGCAAAACGGTGTTTAATTACATAAAAGATTGTTTAATTAAAAAAATAAATAGTTTATGCCATTTTGTTTAACCAGCGTCTCCCAAACTGTGGTATAAGTACTTTCAAATTTAATAGCTCTACTTACAATGTCTCAAATAAACATGATCCAAGACCAACAGACCAAAAACCCTGCTGAGTATTTCGAGGGTGACGGTGGCTCTCTTATCCTACTTTGTCAAATAAAGTGACGAAGCAAACAGTAAAATGTCGTAAAGAAAAATCTGTTTTAAACTGTGTTGCTTTTGTAGTTTTACATGGATTTGACAGTTTAGCGCATCCATTAAGCCATGCAAACTTAAACTAAATACTGTAAAAATCAAGCATCATGTCCTGGCTGAGAGAAAAACATGCCAAGAGGAAGACAGTCAGCTCTGATGGACCAGACTTAGTACAAATAAAGATAAACTTCACTGAATGTAACTGCAAGGTTTGAAAAACGGCCACTAGCTAACCAACACAGTTCATTTCATTTTGTTCAACCACTAGTTCAGTGATACTGAACAGACAGGTCAACTCTGGCATGGATGTGTTAGTAAAACAACTTCTAGGTGGTATTTAATGGCTTTGGTGTGTACAGGGGTGGTACTTGGTCTACAGAGTTCGAGAAGCACTGTGGTCAACAGTACAAGCATTAGCTGTGCTCTGTGTTCATGGTTTTGACTGGTTAGGCTGCCTCTCCCTCAGTTTCTGGGTAGATGGTTACAGTGGCCTCATTTTTGGTTTCTAAGGACTGAAAGTCCTTCATGTGATTCCCACAATTCTCCTTTTCTATGCATACCTTCGGCTGCATTCCATTCCAAAGAGCCGCACAGAACCTGGACCTATAAGGACAGAAGATGATCAACTCAGCAGGGCATGACTACTGATTTTATTTAATAAGTAAATGTATATTTTTTATTCTCAATACAATGTTTCTTTATTAAAACTGATCTGGTTTACACCGTTTAGCTGTTCATATCACAATTAAGATAAACGATCTGGGTTACCGGGAACAATCTTGCTTTTAATTCATTTAACAAGTCTGTTAAAGATTTATTAGAAGACCCTTCATATGTTTTAGGGTTCCATAGTGGGACATCTGACACAATGGGCACTGCAAAGCAAAGTTCCTGAATAAGTTACTGAATTTGTGAGTACATGATGCTCTGCGATATACCAGCATGTCAAAAAGAAATCAGTTTGAGAAGATTTCACACTTAGTTTTCCATTTCCTCTGGTACTACACCCTGTTCTGATTTAGTGCCAAAAGAGACGCCAGATCGACAGTGCAGTAGGTGTGAATGAACTTTTGAAAGGAAA
This sequence comes from Microcambeva bendego, assembly GCA_034509265.1. Classification (NCBI taxonomy): domain Eukaryota; kingdom Metazoa; phylum Chordata; class Actinopteri; order Siluriformes; family Trichomycteridae; genus Microcambeva; species Microcambeva bendego. The sequence goes on along the minus strand of JAYDZG010000016.1, from coordinate 7,030,267 downwards.
TGAAGCCCTGCGATAATGCCCTGTGAAGAAGTATGTCCAGGTGGCAGCAGACCCTGTTTAACCCTGGCCAGAATGAAGCAGTTAATGGATCAACAATCATCCATTAAATCTTCATTGAATCCACAATCCATCATCACTTTGAAATCTCACATACTGGCCTTGGGTACATTTACATTAAATTGGTAAGGTGGGGCATCACTTACGTCCTGAAGTACCAGACAGCTATTACAACGATCAGCAGGAAGATGAAGATAGTTGCGATAGAAGCGATCAGGCCAGCTAGAAAATACGACAAGACAGATGTAGAATTTAAGATCAGCTGTGCAGTCTCTCTTACGCAGAATACATCTAACAAAACTCAGTCATCTACCTCCGCTGGCAGGGCCGTTGCTGCCCAGAGCGTGTGCTTCACCCTTTTCTTCAAGGAAGTTTGGCTTGCTTGATTGAGATGGACCGAACGGAGTGGCCTGGAGATTAGACTGTGAGCCGTGTGAAGCTGAACGTGTAGTCGGATGTGAATGAGCTCCAGCTGTGGTTGGCTGGCTCTCTGTAGTGGTGGTTTGAGAAGCGGCTGCTTGAACTTGTGCTTCAAAATCTGCATATGAAATCAGTCATTGTTTCACACTCAAAGTTTCACATGTTCTCCCACACTACACCCTGTTCTGATTCTAGGCAAAAACAGACACATGATTAGCCAAGCAGGAAAATGCACATAAGCTCAAAGAAAGGCGAAAGCGCCACTGAAAAGGCTTAGATGTATTTTACTCACTAAATTAAAAACAAACATTGTGTATTTGCAGTATTAACACTTAGATTTATGAACAATTAACATATTTGAATAGTATCTGGATACTCCCACTGCTTTGAGCCAATGTCTTCATTCTTATGAATACATTTCATATCTTACTTCTTCATCCGACTGCTCCCGTTAGGGGTCGCCACAGCAGATCGTGATCTGCATTATTGATTTGGCATAGTTTTAATGCCGGATGCCCTTCCTGACACAGCCCTCCCTATTTGTCCAGACTTGAGAGCGGCACTACGGTGCACTTTTTTATGCATCCAAGTGACTAGGTGTACATACACATTGTAAAGTTGTTTCAGTATATAACTACAAAGTCAAAAGACATTTCAATTTGCTAATGCTTCGAGAATACATTAAATAATGCTTTTCCACTTCACACACACAACACACACCTTCAGACACTGAACTATTTATTAGCTTACCTGTTAAATTAAAGCAGAAGACGTCAAATTTCCCCACAAGGCTGTGCCGCCACACAACCATTCCAACATCCCCTTTACCACAGTTTAATTGGGATCTAATTCTGGGAATAACAGCAACTTGTTCGTTTACCCAGCCAAACCTGAAAAGAGAAAAACAGAAAGATTGAATACCCAAGCCACAGGACACACCGGGAATGGAAAGTTTAGGAATTGTTGCAGAGCATACTTGCAGGTTTCGAAGCCTCGATCAAGGGCATATTTCACCTGTGACTTGTCTGCTATAGGCAAACCCAGTTGGTGACACACATCTCTTGCTACAGACGCATTAAATGCATATCCATCCGAGTGGGATACTTGGAAAATGCCATAGATGGTGCCTTGCTTTGGGTGGACTTTAGGAGAAAAGGAACAGTCAGGTTAAACAATATTTATAGTAGGGAAAAGTTTTAAATCAGGTATTTGAAGGAACTTACCGTTAATCGTTGTGAGATTAATAAGAAAAGCAGACGTGACCGATTGAGTCAAAAGGAGCACCAGCATCCCAAATTGTGCCATCGTGTCTGTCCTCTTCAAGCACTCAGAGATGTGAGACTTGGACCGAAATGTGTCCGTGTGCCAGAAAGATATAGAGTATCTAGCTCCCCTTGGGAGCAGGGGAGAAAGTGAGGGGGGTGGTTTTTCTTCTTCAATAATGCCCCATTACAGAGCGTTACCGTAAGGCCAGACTGTCAGGGAAGAGGAAACAGGAGGTGCACTTGCATCTCTGATGAGGTCAGCAGGGAATGTGCAGTTTGGAAGCCCAGCCCTGGCAAATTAGACATCTAAATGTTCTCAAGTGTAGAATTATAGTTTACTGATGGAGTGTGATACAAGTGCCATTTTCAGGAAAGTTGGGACATAAAATGCAATTGTAATAATGGTTATAATAAGAATTATTATTATTAAATGCTGTATTTATATAGCACCATTAATATACCACGATTTCTTAATTCTCTCAAACCCAACTTTATTTGGAAATTGGATTTGTAATGTTGCAGAAACACATATTATCTAGATATGACAATTCTAATGTAGGGACTCAAATATTCTTGGTCTTTTGGTAAATTTGCCTCACATTTCCCCAGGAAGAGAAGCAAAAACAGTTTCCTACCGATATCATAAATATAGTCAAAAATGCATTTAACTACCATAATTGGGCAGTTAACAGTTATCTGTTCACATAGATCCAAAAATCACACATACTGAATACATGCAATTACATTAGATAATTAGAAACATTAATTTGGTAAAGTTATAGGCTATACAACAGTTCAATTCTGTGCTGATCTTGACTAAATGTTAAATGATTTTTATTTTTTTATTATTATTTTAAAATGCATTAAGAGACATTGTGGTAATCAAGAGCCATTATCTGGGTCTTGCTGGGAGTGCCTGTAAACAAGTGTCCTGGATCTTATTCCCTAGAGC
>JAYDZG010000016.1:6963823-6976124 GCA_034509265.1 Microcambeva bendego | reverse complement strand
TGGACTGGGCTTCAGATTACCAGCCCAGTACATTAACCACTAAGCCATCTCTGATTATGACTGATTGCAACTTTGCTGACACCTTTCAATCAGAACCAGTGATGCCCCAGTCAACGGTTTACCACTGATCCTTCTTTGGACCGTTTTTGATAGATACCACTGCTGCACCTCACAAGAGCTGCAGTTTAGGAGATGCTCCGGCCCAGTCATCTAGCTGTCCCACATCGACTTTGAGGATAAAGTGTTCACTTGCTGTGTAGTATATTCCACCCACCAAACCAACAATGCTTATGTACTCAACGTTTTGTCTTACAGGTCATCGAGCTTGACTTTGATCAGCTTCCGGAAGGCGACGAAGTCATCAGTATCCTCAAACAGGAACACACACAGCTGCACATATGGATAGCACTTGCGGTAAGTGAGCGTTTGTTTACTCGATGATCAGATGCTGTCATATAAATAGGTCTCGTTTACATTCATGACATGATGTCTTTTTTGATCAGCTGGAGTATTACAAGCAAGGAAAGACGGAAGACTTTGTGAAGCTCCTGGAGGCAGCACGTATCGATGGAAACCTCGACTACAGGGACCATGAGAAAGACCAGATGACCTGTCTGGACACTTTGGCAGCGTACTATGTCCAACAGGCGCGCAAAGAGAAGAACAAGGATGCGAAGAAGGACCTCATTAACCAGTCCACCCTTCTGTACACCATGGCAGACAAGATCATCATGTATGATCAGGTGAGATGGAGAAACATTGTTTTACATGTGCGGAGTTTTAACGATGTCCCTGTTTGAACAAGAGCACGACCAAGACCTCCAAGTACTACCCTGGTCCTATAATTCCCCAGATTGGAACCCAGTCCCATCTGGGGGACCATCTGGATGGTCGTGTGGGACCATCTGTGGGACCACCTGGACTAGGCCAGACTTAGCTTAGTGGTTTGGGTGCAGGACTAGTAATTCAAAGGATGCCAGTTCAAACCTCACTACATCCAGGTTCCTGCTGTTTGGCCCTTGAGCAAGGCCCTTAAACCCTAATTGCTCTGACTGTATACTGTAACTGCTTTGCTCTGTGGATCATCCGCCACGGCCCCTCCAGCAGCTGTCGGATGCGCCGCAGTCAGCAGCGCTCCAGATTCTTGTGTCAACCTACCAGCACATTGCAGTTACTCTGTATATTAGTTATGATTCGTCTGTGTATATTTAGTACCGTGAATGATTCACATAGAACACCAGAGTATCTGGATCTCAAGGACGCTCGGAGCACATTAAAGTGTAAACAGGGTCATTGTGTTCACCTGGTCCAGTCTATTGTCCCTAAAAGGACCAAGCCAGGATGCTAACCTGTTTGTTTGGATCAGAACCACTTGCTCGGGAGAGCCTGCTTTTGCCTTCTGGAAGGAGATAAAATGGATCAGGCAGACGCTCAGTTTCACTTCGTCTTGAATCAGTCGACAAACAACATCCCCGCGCTGCTAGGTTTGTACAGGATTAAGAAATAGCGTTTACTGTCTTTGGGATGTTGTTATTCGGTGTAACTGTTGTGTTTGGGTTTCCAGGCAAAGCTTGCATCTCCTTCAACAAGAAGGATTACAGAGGAGCTTTGGCGTACTATAAAAAAGCACTTCGTACAAACCCTGGCTGTCCAGGTAAGCATCACGTCTAATAGTATTCATAAGAGATATAACGATTCATTAAATAATCCATATGTACCGATTATATAAATATAATAATAGAGAATAAAACTACTAAAAATAATTACAGTAATTAAAATATTATAGTAAAACAAGTAATACATATTTCTAGGGCTGGCAATAATAAAAACTGTAATAATTATAAATACTAATAATTGTAATAATAATACATACAATTATAAAAAAAGTAAAATAATAAGAGTAATAATTATTACCAATGCAATTACCTTCAGAAATAAAAGGTCATTGATTGTTTAAATAAAAAAAAATACAATTATAATATCACTTTATTATCCTTAATTATTTAAGCAAGAAATAGTAAAAGGAAACTTTATTTTTGGTACTTTTTTAGTCATTAATATACATATTAGTAGTGCCATTCTCAAAAGACCAGGATGCAATCCTATATTTTCTTTGTGTTAAACATTTTTTATTATTTTTCCGTAGCCGAGGTGAGACTCGGAATGGGTCACTGCTTTGTGAAACTCAACAAGCTAGAGAAAGCTCGCCTGGCCTTCAGCCGTGCCCTGGAGCTCAACCCGAAGTGTGTGGGTGCACTGGTGGGCCTCGCCATCCTCGAACTCAACAACAAAGAGGCGGACTCGGTCAAAAATGGAGTGCAGCTTCTGTCCAGGGCTTACACCATCGACCCAAGCAACCCCATGGTGCTCAACCACTTGGCCAACCACTTCTTCTTTAAAAAGGTAGCGATCGTAGATTTAATACAAGCTCTGCTAGGTTAGCAACGTGTGGCTAAAATACACAGTTCATATCAAATAACTAAACGTTCTGGTTTCTTTTCAGGACTATAGCAAAGTCCAACATCTGGCTCTTCATGCTTTTCACAACACTGAGGTGGAGGCCATGCAGGCAGAGAGCTGCTACCAGCTAGCTCGCTCTTTCCACGTTCAGGTCAGTCCCTAAAGCCCAGTTCCCCCTCTCAAGTGCAGTAGTTTAAAGCCACTTGTGTGTAACCTTTGCTCTTTTATATATATCTATATCTCATATATCTGTAGGAAGACTACGACCAGGCCTTTCAGTACTACTACCAGGCCACACAGTTTGCCTCCTCCACTTTCGTCTTGCCATTCTTCGGCCTGGGCCAGATGTACGTGTATCGTCGGGACAAAGAGAACGCCGCTCAGTGCTTCGAGAAGGTTTTGAAGGCCTACCCGAACAACTACGAGACCATGAAGATTCTGGGCTCCCTTTACGCCACGTCTGACGACCAGGAGAAGAGAGAGATCGCTAAAGTACCTCGTTTATTCTTAACAGCGACTTAACGTGACACTGGGTTCACCTTCTGTTTACCTGAACAAGCAATGCTTACATTTCTGGTTCACGTTTTGGTGTAAAACAAGAGAACGAATAACGCCAACGCCCTCTGCTGTTTAAAGTGAATAAAGATTCATCTTAAATGAATCTACTGCTATGAGTTTAGTACGGGGGCTCGAGCTTTTAGCTACTCTGCCCCACATCTCTGGAACTCGCTTCCTCCTGACATTCGCACCATTGAGTCACACTCTAGTTTCAAAACATCTCTAAAGACGTACCTCTTCAAACTTGCCTAGCCGTAATTTGTGTATTTAATTACGTATGAATATTGTAAGTTGTCCTTGAGTGACTTTAAAGGCACCCATAATGTATTAATATTATTTATTATTATCACCGAATCAATTCTTAACCATCTTATGGTGAATCCTTACATCCTTAATTCTTAGTATTGATTTTGCTCTATGTGACTCATGATAGAAGGGGTTTTTGTTTTGTTCAGGGACATCTGAAGAAGGTTACCGAGCAGTATCCTGATGATGTAGAAGCATGGATTGAACTCGCTCAGATTCTTGAACAGACAGACATTCAGGTAAGGCAATTTTTTTTATTTTTTTTATTTTTTTGTGAAGCACTATTTCGGTACCACCCTGGATGGGGTGCCAGTCCATCACAGGTACTTACAGGATGATTCAAGGGTTCCAATTAACCTGGTGGCACGTCTTTGGACTGTGGGAGGAAACCGGAGCATTTATTTATATTTATTTGGTCATAGCTTAGCGGTTAGGTCTCAGGACTAGTAACCAGAAGTAAGCTGGTCAAGCCTCACCACTGCTAGGTTGTCACTGTTGGGCCCTTGAGCGAGGCCCTTAACACTCATTGTTCGAAACCTCTGCTAAATGCTGCAAATGTATATTTAATTATTATTTTTTTTTACAATTCATTGAAAAGTCTCTACCAGTTGTACCAGTGCCTGGTGTTTGGGGTGACGAGGAGCATCTATAACCCCTGCTGGGAACAACTAGTATATGATGCTTAAACCAACGGTTCCAGCTGAACTTTTTGAAATGAATTTCTTTTGCAGGGTGCTCTCTCTGCATATGGCACAGCCACTCGCATCCTCCAGGAGAAGGTGCAAGCCGACGTACCTCCTGAGATACTGAACAATCTGGGCGCCCTACACTTTAGACTGGGGAACCTCGGGGAAGCAAAGGTACACTAAAGAACGACTCTGGGTGCGTCTCACGTTCTACTTCATCAAAGACAGTCGAATAACGAAAAACATCTTTTTTTATGGTGTCTATACGGTAGAAATATTTCCTAGCGTCTTTGGAACGAGCTAAAGCAGAAGGCGAGCACGATGAGCACTACTACAACGCCATCTCGGTCACCACGTCGTACAACCTGGCCAGACTTTACGAGGCTATGTGTGAATTCCACGAAGCCGAGAAGCTCTACAAGAACGTCCTGAGAGAACATCCCAACTATGTGGACTGTAAGTAGCCGAAAGATCAAGCGGGATCTGAGATAGCGTGGAACATCAAAACTTTAATAGGACACTCTTCAAAATAAGGGTTACTTTTTTTAAAAGGAAATATTTCATCCATGCGATAATCACTTCTCTCTCTCTCCACACACACACACACTCACACACCCTAAATAATCCAGTCATAAGGCTGAAATCCAGCTAGGTTTTAGCGTTGGTAAATTAGAAATTCTGATTAGATCCACTTGTGTAAGTGTTATGCCACTGATGTACGCAAACAAGTGAACTGAAAATGTTTTTAGGTTTATATAATCGACGATCAGGGCTCGGGGAGCTACGGTCTAGTCTTAGCTGTACTAATGCCTTAACAAACACGTCCCCTGTACCTGATGAGGAGTCCAGAATGACTGCTAAAGGCACCAGTAGTAAAGCAACTTCTACACACTTTAAGCTTTGTGTGTCACTGCAAAAGAAGCAGCTGCAGTTTCTTCTCATTGTGAGCAAAGTAACTTAAAGGGTAACCGCACTGTCTTGGCTAACTCCACGCCAGGGTCAGGGGGCGGCGTCAGGGGGCGGGGACATCGATTTGCGTATCGTGACGTGTCGATGTTCTCGAGTACATGTAGGGGCGCTGTAGAGGCAGAATTTAGCCCCATTAGAACATTACTTTGACAGTTAAAAACACGAATTCATATTTTAAGCAAGGCAGATGGTTTTTTTTATTATTACAGACAACATATCGGCTATTAATAGTCAGTCTGTAAGTAAGTAAAGTTTACTTAATTAAACCACCCGTCCTATTTACCTGCAATCAGAACTTTAAAAATTCTAGAACGTATTAGATTGATCCATCGTTATTAGAATGTGTTTGTGAATTTATTAAAAAATTAAATGTATTATAACGTGCGGATAAACATGAAAGAAAGCAGATTAAAAAGTGCTTTAAATTTTTTGTAGGTTACTTACGACTTGGAGCAATGGCACGTGACAAAGGGAACTTCTACGAAGCATCTGACTGGTTTAAAGAAGCCCTCCAGATCAACCAGGTGATTTTTATTTATGCTTTTTTCTTTCTTTTTCTCCCATTCTCTTCAAATGGAGCATAGTCGATTTGTCTTTCGCTGCCGGAGGATCCCCGGTGGCACCGGATGCACCCTTGTTATTAAAGAATTTGAACCTTCTCAGTTCTGTGCTCCATGAGAGCTTGTTCTTATCATCTACATATTTATTTGTCTTTCTAGGGCTCTAATGTTGTGATTGAATGTGGTTTCAGGATCACCCAGACGCTTGGTCCTTGATTGGGAATCTCCACTTGGCTAAGCAGGAGTGGGGTCCCGGGCAGAAGAAGTTTGAGCGAATCCTGAAGCAGCCTTCCACTCAGAACGATACCTACTCCATGCTGGCATTGGGCAACGTGTGGCTGCAGACTCTGCACCAGCCCACCAGGGATCGGGAAAAGGTGCTCGGTTCGGTCCTGTGTTCTACCCGTAATGAAACCCTTTCGGATCCGGCACGTCATCCTCGTTTCTCTTTCGGAACAGGAAAAAAGACACCAGGATCGAGCCTTGGCGATTTATAAACAAGTCCTGAGGAACGATTCGAAAAATCTGTACGCTGCTAATGGTATAGGTATGTATTAAGAGAGCGAATCATTACCGGGTTTATGAAATACCTGGCAACCACGTCCTTTAACGTGGTGTCTCGTGACCCGCAGGAGCCGTCCTGGCCCACAAGGGTTATTTCCGTGAGGCCCGTGACGTGTTCGCGCAGGTCAGGGAGGCGACGGCCGATATCAGTGACGTCTGGCTGAACCTGGCGCACATTTATGTGGAGCAGAAGCAGTACATCAGCGCCGTGCAGATGGTGAGGGGGAACAAACGGCCCGCAACAGACTCGGGGTGTTCCTGCAAATGAAAAAATTTAGTATGAATATTTTCTTCTTGATTTGTAGTATGAGAACTGCCTGAAGAAATTCTACAAGTACCAGAACACCGAGGTGCTGCTGTACCTCGCCCGGGCCCTCTTCAAGTGTGGAAAACTGCAAGAGTGCAAACAGATGCTGCTCAGGGTGGGGATCCGGAACACAGTCCGACACAAAACGTTTCTACCCTCCATTTGTAGATGAAAACATTTTCACTCCCCCATATGACACATTCTTTTACTTTAAGGCCCCCTGGAATTTATGATTGAGAAATAAAACGTGCTTATTTATTTTAAATCAGATTCTTGTTAGCGCTGATGTTTTAAACTGAATGCAGAGCGACCACAGTTTGTCTGTTGATTTACACTGAGGCCGTTTCTGTTCCATATATTATTATATGCCTGTAAAACAAAAGAACAAAGAGCCAAGTTTATGTTTTTGGTTCAAACAGGGACTGCCGTAATTCAGATCACTAGTTCATTTGTCTCGCTCCGCCCCCACAATAGCTCCACGCTCCCTTTAGGGGGAGTTTTAGTGTCCATACGCTAAAAGCTTGAGCTGAACCGTCACTCAACCCACGCCCTGTTTCTGATACTCTCCCGCTTTAGTTCCTTAGATACAGATAAAATACACGATACATCATTTGTTTGATGTTATTACCGTATCATTATTGTTATTTATTGTTGATTTGGCTTGATTTATTGTATTTATTGTGGTCAGGCTCGACACGTGGCCCCCAGCGACACCGTGCTGATGTTCAACGTAGCACTGGTGCTACAGAGACTAGCGACACTGGTGCTGAAGGACGAGAAGAGTAACCTGAAAGCCGTACTGAGTGCCGTAAAGGAGCTCGAGCTCGCTCACAGGTAGGAACACCGACAGGTGTGTTAAAAAACAACAACAAATCCATTGAGAGCCTTGATGTCTATTGAGGCAGTTCATTTATATGCAGTAGAGAAGATTCTACGCCGGATTACTGGGCAGATTAATTGGACACACTACTGAGATGTGATCATCGGTTTTTACTTCTAACCTGACACAGTTAGCATCGTGCCATTCAAACCAATGCGATGAGGTTCACATCGAGCTAGCGCCTCGACTAATGTGTACCTCCGTGTCCTGAAAATAGTTCGGCTGTCACCGACAGGCCAGAATCTGCCCCCCTCCCGCCCCGTGTGTGAATGTGAATGTTAAGATAACATAAGATGATAGATCGATAGAAATAGGCACTATACACAAATTAACTTCTTTATAAAGAAAAAGTTATATAATAATAAGTTATTATTTTAAACAATCAATTAAGGTAGTCGCAAATCTACGTCAAAATGAATAGATCCCCCCCCTGTTTGACGTGAGTATCGAGTCATCTTAAAAGAATCATCGGTGTGAATCGATTCCTTAAATGAATCGGTTCGCATCGATTCTTTTTTCTCTCTGAATCCTTACATGGCTTCCTTTCTCCTCGACTCCATCAGGTACTTCAGCTATCTCGGTAAAGCAGGAGACAAGATGAGATTCGACCTGGCGCTCGCTTCGAGTGAAGCCAGGTGAGTCTACGAGGCCGGTATTCATATGTAAGCTGAACCACGTTACTTGACGAACGGTAGCTCACAGATGAGAACACGCCTCACCTTTTTGATAATATTTTATCCTTTCATAGTACAACACTGAAGACACACATTTAAAAATGTAAAGTATTCAGTGCCGTTTCATGAAAGGAAATAATTACACATTCACAAAGATGAGCGGCGTGTTCATGGATATATTCGGGTTTGGCTCTATAGGCAGTGCTCCGACTTGCTGAGCCAAGCTCAGTACCACGTGGCCCGGGCCCGCAAACAGGACGAGGAGGAGAAGGAGCTGCGCACCAAGCAGGACCAGGAACGAGAACAGCTGAGGCAGCAGGTGCTCCGAGAACAGGAGGAGAGGAAAGTCAAGGAGGCCGAGGAGCAGAAGAAACTCCTGGAGCAAAGAACGCAGTACGTGGAGAAGACCAAGAACCTCCTCACCTTCACCGAGTCGATGAAGGAGTCGAACAAAGAGAAGAAGAAAGGTGGTGCCGGACGGGTGAGTAGCTGCATCATTGAGTCTTGGCCGCCCATGACCCCGGCACAGATTTAACAAGAGCTTTTGCAGCATGAAGATCGATCAGAAAGGAAGATTAACGCTCTTTATTTTCCCAGCGCAAGAAAGGAGGCGATTACGATGACTTCGTTAATGACGACTCTGATGAAGACCTGCCGGTCCGGAAAAAGAAGAAGAAGGTGGGTCGCAGCGAACAGGAGGACGAGGGAGAAGACGGAGAGAAGAAACCACGCAAGAAACGCAGAAGGTAAGGGCATGAACTACTACTGGAGCCTGTTGGGCCCTTGAGCAAGGCCCTTGAGCATCAGCTGCTCAGTCTGTATACTGTAACTCTGAGTCGCTTTGGATCAAATGTAAATGTACGACACTTCTCCTAATCACACACCATTGTGGTAAATCACATACCGTCAGTAAAACATATTCTTGGTTGAGCGTGTAGCCACTATTGCACCACCGCTTTCACATCATCACATGAAAATCTTCTTCCCGTTAAAGCTTGAGTGTCCAGAAAGGTGAAAATCAGACGGCACCAAATCCGGATTATAAGATCTTGACAATTTCTTTGGAATCGTCTAGCCATCCAATTTCTTTCTGACATTGACTTTGAGGATAAAATGTTCACTTGCTGCTTAATATATCCCACCCACTGACGGGTGTCGTGGTGAAGAGATCATCAGCGTTATTCTCTTCACCTGTCGGTGGTCGTAATACGCTGGGAAGTTTTTATTAATTTAAATAATTTAAGATCTTTCTTATGTTTTGTAGACAGACAGAGATAAGATAGATACGATCATATAGATGAGATAATAAAGATAATATAGATTAGATAAGATAATATAGATTAGATAAGATCATTTAGATAAGATAATATAGATTATATTAGATAATATAGATTAGATAATACTTTTTTGATCCCAAACTACTGTTTATCTGTGTAGACCGACTAAAGGTGAAGATGATGGCAGTGATGATGAGGAAGGAGGTTCAAGACCCAAAAAACAACGCAAACCCAAAGAACGCAAGAAGCTGGAGAAGGTCTGGATCTCATCCTCTGTATCTAACACCACTCCATAATCCATTAATAATAATAATAATAATAATATTGCTTTTTTTCTGCTTCCCAGTCGAAACCTGAGCGCATGCCACCGTCTCTTAAAGGGAAAATCAAATCCAAAGCTATTATTTCATCCTCAGAATCTTCAGACGAGGACGGACTGAAAATAGCAGAGGACAGGTACGAGTCTGGGTCGGGTGCTTCCATTACATAAGGGGCGGCATAGTTCCTAAGTCTATAGCACGGTCACAGCAAGAAGGTCCTGGGTTCGATCTGGGTCCTCTCTGAGCAGAATTCTCCCCGTGTGTCCGCGTAGGTTTCCTCCGGGCGCTCCGGTTTCCTCCCACGGTCCGAACACGTTCACCTGAAGTGAACTGCTGAAACTAAATGACCCCGAATCATTTTGGGAACGATTCACCGATGATTCTTTTCAAATGAATCGATTTTCACTTTAAACTTTTTACACCGCTTTTACTGTACCACTTGAAATACGAGAACGTCTAATGACAATAATAAAATTGTAATAATAAATACTACTAATAATAATTACAATAATACATAGAATTATATTAAAAAAGTAAAATAAAAACATCTTACTAACATTCGTGTTAGTTTTTCACAAAAAATGGATCTATTATTTTTGATAGTTTGCAACATCCTCCTGAAATAAAAGGACATTGATTTGTTTAAATGAACTACTACTGACCATAATTACAATAATATAATAATATAACTACTAAAAATAATTACAATAATCAAAATATTATAAAACAATGATACATACAACTACAACTTCTAATGACGATAATAAAATTGTAATAATAATAAATACTACTACTAATAATAATTACAATCATAAAATAATAATACATACAATTATAAAGTAAAATAAAAAGATCTCTTTACTAACATTCATTACTTTATTTTTTCTACAAAAAACTGATTAAAAAAAGATAATTACGACCCTGACTGGGTTAGAGAGTGAGTGAGATGAATCGGTTCTCCATTGCCAAGGTCGCGCTCATCTCCCCCCTCTTTTCCCCCTCATCTCCCCCTCTCCCTCCTTCCTCACCTCAGAACCCGGGACAGCGGCTCCGGCTCGGACGACGACGCCCACCGGAGGCGCCTCGCCTCAGACAGCGAGTCGGACAACGAAGAGCCCAACCGCTCCGCCAACTCTGACGACGGATCCGGCGGCGAGCGTCCGGTAAAGGAGCGCGCCCGCTCTCGCTCCGACTCCGAGCGCTCCGACAACGGGAGCAGGAGGAGCCGCTCCGAATCCGAGGTCGAGTCTCGAACCGGCTCTCCGGCGCCTCCGTCCGAGCCTGGCTCAGACAACGAGGGCTCGCCACGCCGCTCCGAGTCCGAGCCCGAAGGATCCAACAACGAGGCGTCCGACCGAGGCTCCGACCGAGGCTCCGACCGAGGCTCCGACGTAGACAGCGACTGAGCTCGGCAGCGGGGATGCGGTCGTCATGACGACCGAGGCTCACAGCCATTTCTTTCTCGGCCCGTGTTCAGTATAGGTCGCTCTGATGTTTCTTTTTGGGACAGATCCATCCGGCGGATCCAGATAACAGTGCTCGGTGTTTAGTTTCCTTCTGTTTATCATTGTAAACAAAATGTGGAGAGAAATTTATTTGTCTTTCAGAATTTGGTAGATAAACTGTTTTGTTTTCATATTCTGAGTGTGTTTGTGCTGAATGGAAATTCTTTTGAAACAGAACCGAAACAAATCGACCCTGAGGGAACCGGGCTCTGATCAGGGGTGCATTTATTCCTCCTGCATTTACCTGGTCGGATTGAAACCCGTTTTATTTCATCTGTACATTTACATTCTCAGTATTTATCAGACGTCTTTATCCAAAGTGACTTACAGTACAGTTACAGTTATACAGTCTGAGCAATGAGGGTTAAGGGCCTCGCTCAAGGGCCCAACAGCAGCAACTTAGTAGTGGTGAGGTTTGAACCGGCGACTTTCAGATGACTAGTCCTGGCCCCCAACGATGGACAGAACCCCAAAAGCAAAGGTTCAATAATTATTAACCTCATTATCTTGATTAGTATCATCAAAATGGGGGATGGTCGGTACAAGACACTCCCACTTCTCGAAATAACCAGTCATGCCTGTGGAGGTGAGGAAGCGTTATAAACCTCTGCCCCACCCAATAATGAAATGAATATAAACAGCCATGAGGAATGAAGTTAGAGTTAATAATAATATAACAGATTAACAGGCCACCTTTAAAATTTTCAGGTTCTTTCATTTGTGTTTGAGTAAAATGAGCGGCTGCGTTTTATTTCATGTGGTTTACGTTCTCAGGATTTCAGATGCTTTTATGCTGATCAAAGTGAAGTGCCCAACAGCCTGGCAGTGGTGGGATCTGAACCAGCGCACAACTGATCATTCTGAGGTGGTAAACCCCATTACTGTATACAGTCGTGGAATAAAATGACCACTTCAAAATTATCTGCTCATTTTTGTCACCCTTAGAAAAAAAAATAAGACCACTTCAAAATGTATAGTTTCATTTCTATGACATATTATTATAATAAAGTGTGTGCGGTCAGGTGGAGCAGGTCAGTGGACTCCCACACATCCCGACTTTTCTGCTTGGTGTGTTGGTACTTGACACACTGATTGGTGGTTGGGAATGTTGACCAGTCCACTCTCAAGCTCCATTTGGATAATTGGGGGCATAAATTATTAATAAACTACAGCACTGGGCAAAGTCTGAGGCCCCCAGTAAAAATCAGAATGAAAAAGTTCATTCTCTCAAGATC
>JAYDZG010000016.1:6883541-6894403 GCA_034509265.1 Microcambeva bendego | reverse complement strand
AGTCCCCAACCTTTTTTTGCACCATGGACTGGGTTCGTACAAGTGGGGCAGAAGTATTAGAATAGAGTAAACATGCTGCCCACAATTAAGCTTTTTTCAGCAGTACCAAGACACTGCTCCCACCTAGGGGTAATTGGAGACAATAACACCCGTGTGTTGGAAATGGAAGTACTGTGTTCTCTAAGTTTTTATTCTTTCTGTGTGGCCTGGTAATAAATTACCCATGGACCGGCCACTGGTCTAGGGGGTTTGGTTTTTTTATTCAACTGAAAGTGTAGAACGTCCAATGTCTTACTGATACCCCTGACCAGTCTTATCAGCATCATCAGCAGCCCTTGAAAACCAGTCCTTCCTTGTAGCTGTATATAGTGTTTTGTTACCCTCTATGTATGGTCTCAGAGTTTCAACCAGAGACCCTTTCCAACACATCAATAGTAAGTTGCTTAACAAAAGGTCTTTTTAATAATAAAAAAGATGATGTAGAGCAGTTTTTCCAGTCTGGACTGGATGTTTGCTCATCTTCTAGCGTCACAACTCCCAGGATATCCGTACAAATTATTCCGTTGAGTTAAATGTCATCAGGATAAAAAAAAAAAAAACACAAAAAACTTAAAACAACAAAAACTGAATAAGCGGCAGGTGGAAGGTAGGGGAATGTGGGAAGGTCACCCAGGTTCAGATGTCTCATCAAAGAGAGCTTTGTGGGTTAGTACCAAGGGAAGAGACTTATTTTAAGATCCCCTCAGTGAGGAACTGTGCAATGTTGTCACATACCGGTGTGTGAAGGTCTACTGTGTTCAACAGACCACTTCAAAGAAATGACGTCCAGGAAAGCTAGCATGGGAGGAGCTTTGATCTGTAAATAAGGGTCTTTTAAGACGTTAACATACACAGAAGTAGCTCAAACAGTTTTTCAGTTGGTAAATGTAATTAAAGACATTAAATTCTATCCACACACTCACTTATTCACATTTATTGATTTATTGTAATAGGGACAATTAAGAGTAGTTCGTCGACCTATCGTTTTCACTTTTTGGGGGGTGCAGAGAAGTACATAAGCAGATTGAGCAGTTCAGCACCAACACCAGCAGCTGCTTAATAATTCATTGCCTCAGTTATTCATTGATCTATATTCAATAGCTGCTTTATCTAAAACACATACCCTGGATCAGTGCATCACATACTTTAATACTTTAATTAATTCAGCCGTATTTATTTTTACCCAAAAGCAAAACTTGATTAGCCAGACTACACATATATTTTTGGAAGAGGGAAAGAAACATGACTGTGCAAAATCTAGACAGACGTGTTATCTAGAAGCTAAAACCTGGGCACCTGGAAGGAAACTGAATGATAGTGACCACATTACCAGTCATGATACTTAACTATGATACGAATCATGATACCAGCTATGATATTAATTAAGATACCATGAGACCAGTCATAATACAAATCATGATACTAAACATAAGATCAATCACGATACCAGCTATGATACCAGGAGAACAGCCATGACACAGTGACCTGCAATCACCTAATGATTTAATTATTTTCTTAATTATTTTTAAAAGTGGAGCCAAAACACCTACACTTCATAATCTGAAGAGATGTCCACATACCCTTGGAATTTTGTCAAAATTACATTGCAATCTATTTATAGGCAAATAATGATTGAAACACATTAGCAGGGAAAATAAAAGTGAACGAAAATGTAGATAAATGGAAGAGTGAAACACTTGTCATGTAAAGCTTCACCGTGCCTTTTATTATCATTTTATTAAAACGGTATCGTAAGAGTAAGAGTGGAAAGTGGCCTTTTACAAATTACCTAGCTGACAGGCTGTCAGTGACTCAGACTAATGCAATTGGCAAAGTCATCGCTCTCTGGGAGAACAGTGACAGGAGCTCACCAGCTTACATAGCACAAGTTCCATTTAGCTAAATGGATGTGCTGTGATCATAGCCTGAAAGCCATTATGCGACTGGTAACAGATATATGTAGAGTTTGTCAGCAGGGTGAGCTTTAATTGCTAAAAAATGAGTCTGTATATGTCCAGCTAAATAAATTGCTTATGAATCAAGTTTTGACTCTTTGCAATAATTTATACAATCTTCACATCAATGCCAATCCAGGTTAGAGCGAGCTTTAATGAATGCAAAGCAGAAATACACTGAACAGGATGCCAGTTCATCAAAAGGCTCCCCGAGACCAAGACAGCCAATCCTGTCTGCACACAGAAGACTGCTGGCATGTTCTCTGTGTTAATTCACTGTTTGTGGCAGTGATTTAGATTGTAGCGCTTATTGATGCAGCATTAACGAGGTGATTCCCTATCGAGAATTGAACTCCGTTGAGATTGCTGTGCTAGTTTGCACCACAGCGACATTATCTGAAGAAAGATGGACTTCACATAGCGGCAGCATAAAAGAAGTGGCAGAAAGAGCTGGTGGAAAATAAGAGTGGGCAGAGATAAGCCCAGCATCTCGAGCCTCAAGCGTGAGTAGGTTGAAAAAGAACAAGCCAGCGTCAAGCTGAAAGACAGAGACTGCCTATTAAAGGAACAAACACTATTTTGACAGGGCTAAATAAAACCTTGATTAAATTCATTTAATGATATTATGCACTGTACGGGGAGAAATATTTGTTGACAGACTGGAAATCCTCTGCTTATCTTTGCTCAAAAGACCGAGCCTTGCAATCAGCTGTTGGGAATCACATTATTTAGTTTTTTCACCCTATTACATTACGACCAAGTACCGAGTTGTTTTGGGTCTTGCAGGCCTGAAATGCAGGAATTAAGGTCTATTTACAAATGAAATGAAGTCGAGCAGACAATTATGAAACCACCAAAATAATTTAGCATCATGCAAGACTGTCGGTTATACAAACCTCTTTAATATTATACTTTGTACACCCTGGGGATGGCATGGTGGGTAGAATTGTCACCTTACAGCAAGAAGGTCCCAGGTTGGATCCCCAGGTGGGATGGTCCAGGTCCTTTCCATGTGGAGTTTGCATGTTCTCCCAGTATCTGACTTTAAGTGTTTGATATAATCTTTGGAACTGAAGGATCTTGTGTAACGCGGGATTATCATTTATGTCTGAATTTAACCAAACGTGTTAAACAAACTCCAAACATTTATTTTCTGAGATATAAATAGCTTGAAGTCCTGTTTAATTCTTTCACTTCTAGTTTCATCACTGGATTTCTGGACTTTAAAGCAGCAGCCTCCTGTGGAAAATTCGGTGATTCTTTACTTTTCTATTTCGTTTAAATCTCCACTCCGGGATTCTATTATCTCTGTAATTAGATGTAAAAGGGAATTTAACAAATTGTGTGGCTGCAAGCACACCAAAAAGCCACCATTATGCTTCATTTGCAAACACTCTGACTAGGACATTGCTGTGTTAGCAAGCCAATTTAATCTCACTGTGTGCCTTGAGAACAATATAGCTCAGCTCCTTCACTTCAGTAACCCCACTGCTGCTCCTGGGTGCTAGATTACATTATGGTGTTTGGATTTCATCTTTTTTACTCTCTGTCTGACCTATTGGAACAATTATTTAAAACTGCGAGAGATAATTGATTTGGTATTAAACATGATAAAAGAAAACTTTTATGTAGTGTTGGATCAAGTGCTGAATTTCTTGTTAATGTCAGATTTAATTTGGCAATATGGTTGGCATGAAGAAAACTAAATGGATGTTTATTTTAAGAAGGAATTTACAATCTGTACAAGCCAATATGGATGAGCGGTTCCAAACCTTAGACTACAGAGGCAGAATTATGAATCAAAGCTTTTCTATTTCAGTTCAGTCGAGTTCAGTTCATTGTCTTTATTCCCGTATCCTAATTAGGGTCGGGAGGGGTGCTGGAGCCTATCCCAGCTCTTCAACGGGCGCAAGGCACATGCTAACACCCTGGATGGTCTTCAATCCACCTGGTAGCATGTTTTCGGACTGTGGTAGGAAACAGGAGTGCCTGGAGGAAAGCCACACGGACACGGGGAGAACATGCAAACTCCACACACAAATGACCTAGATCACCCCACCCGGGTGCTGTGATGACCACCATGACCACTGACAGGTGAAGCGAATAATACTGATTATCTCTTAATCACAGCATCTTTTACTAGGTGGGACATATTATGCTGCAAGCGAACATTTTATTCTCAAAGTTGATGTTAGAAGCAGGAAAATTGGGCGATTTAAAAAGATATGAGTGAACTTGACGGGTCAGAGCATCCGCAAAACTGCAGCTCGTGGGTGTTCACGGTCATTGGTCAGTAACTAAAAGGTGTCTTAGGAAGGAACAGGGGTAAATAAAGCATGTAATTTAATATACTGAATTGATTTCATGCCACACCTGAACTTTAATGCACTAATAAATCTAGAAATTATCTTGGAAGAAGCTTTAGGTTCTCTGGATTAACTGATATTTTAACGTGCATTTATAAATTGTGCTGACAGACTATTTATCCCTATTATGACCTGCACATTGCGCTCGGAAATTAGGAGATCATTTTCGCATTCCATGTCTAAATTAGTCTGTAGAACAGCTGATGCCTGCAGCTTAGAAATGAGGGTGAGTTGTGATATGGTGATGCTGTGGTAGTTAGGTATGGAGTGTTGAGCCCATCAAGGAAGCTAATGGCATTAAAGGTTTGCAATAATAAAACCACCCTGTGAGAAAGAATGACCCTCATTTGGGGAAGTTGAGAACTGGTGAAAATCCACCACAATTGCTATAGTGAACAGTATCCAGGTGTGAATCTAATTCATCTGTCAGTTTCAATAACGTAAGTCATTTTTTACTGTGTTATGGAAATTTCCACACACTGATCAGGCATAACATAATGACCACCTTCCTAATGTTGTGTTGGTCCCCCGGAACTAACAATGAGAGTTTGACAAGAGCCAAATTGTGATGGCTAGAAGACTGGGATCTCTGAACCTGCAGCTCTTGTGGGGTGTTCTCGGTCTGCAGTGTTCAGTATCTGTTTCAAGTGGTCAAGGGAAGGAACGGTGGTAAACCGGCAACAGGGTCATGGGCCGCCAAGGCTCACTGACGTACATGGGGAGCGAAGGCTGGTCCAACATACAAGCTCTGTAGCTCAATTTGCTGAAGAAGATCTGATCGACTGGTGTCAGAATACACAGTGCATCACAGGGGATAATTGTTGGGTGACCTTAAAGGCAACCACGTGTTACACCAACTGGTCACGTCTGGGCAGTCTATTAAATCATAGAAAAGGAATTTTGGCCATATCGCCTGTGCATAATTTACTTTAATAAGCCCATAAAATGCCCTCGAATGGCCCAACAGCAGTATGTCAACCGGATTAAAGCTAATTCTTTGACTAGGCTAATGTTACACAATACACGACATTGTGAATAAGAAATTATAATTATGAGATGGTTATTCAGCCAAACCCATTGGCAAAGAACACACTGACATTGCAAAGGTATTACAGCATCTTCATAGGATGGGTCTTTTTGTAAGAAGGCATATTATAACCAACATTTCTAGGTTATTGGAATTTCAGAACAGAGCCACAACTACTGTGCTGCTTTTTTTTTTCTTTAACCACATACAACACCTACGAACCCTGTTTTTCTAAAATAACACTGAGGGGGAAATCATTATAAAACACACATTATAATGCGACGTGTAGAGGCTACACTCAAAACCCTCTAGCGCAGGGGTGCCCAAACTTTTGTAGCTTGAGATTTTCATTTGACAGGTCATCGCGATCTACTGTTTAAAAAGATTGGCCTTATTATAAGTGCTTTGTAGCATTTGTAAATGTGCTCCAAATGTGGGCCCAGCATCACAAACATTACACAAGTCACATACAGGTGCAATTTAAAGCAGAAACTACACCTAATGGTACATTTTCAAACCCAAAAAAAGCCACACAGACATGGGACATGACATCTACAGGTTCATTCTGACCTCAAATTGCATTTTTAAAAATGTACACTAGGTACTGTTATGGTTACAAACAAATATGAATCATTCGAGTCCCAGCTCTGATACAGGTAGGCTTGTGTTAGTCATGGCTGTCCTCAGCCAGAGAAGAGGTCAGCAACACTAAAGAGGAAGCGAAATACAATGTTGGGATTGGGAGGAAAATTGGGGATGAAAAATATCAAATGAGCTCTTTTTGCTCAGAGACACAGATGCTTTAAGATTCCCATGGCTGTAGTGTCATATCCTGTTCGAAACAAATATCAGAGTGTCTTTATTGCAGTGTTTTTATTTCAAGATAAAGATGATGCTCTGAACCAGCTTCGAAACAAGCTGGGATTTAAAGAAGAAAGAAATTCATTCATAATATTCACTATTCTGGTTTGAGTCTGTGGCTTCCTAAGCTTAAGACCAGAGTCTTTATTTTTAGGGATTTTTCATGCTAACCGGGTTATAATGTGTGAATGTATGTGAAGCAAATGATGTGTGTACACCTCCAGATAATAAAATAACCGAATCAGCATAAGTAAAAATTAATGCATACAGAATCTAAAATAGAAACTACGCCTCATTTCTTTCAAACTCCAAGACAAATTACAAAATCATGCTGCAGAGAAATCAAGCTCATGGTTAGAACAAAAAAAGTTTTCTTGTGTTTGTCTTGTGTAAAGTCAGCTAACAAAGAAATGGTCTACACAAAGTATATGATAGTTATTAATAATAATGAATGAATAATAATTATCACACGATACACAGCACAGTGGTTTAAGAGAAGGTCCTGGGTTTGCTCCTTGGGCTATAGGTTTGGTGGTTGAGTGACCAACTTAATTTTTTTTATTATACTTATATGTATAACTGAAAAATTCATTTGGTCGTGAATATAATATCAACAGTACACAAATTCATTATCGGCTAGGAAATTATGGTTGGTAAAGATGTTTCCGGTTCCCAAAAGATGTTATGAGCCAGTTATGATGATATGGAATTAGAAAAAGTAAGAGTATCATGGTTTACTGAAGCATCACATTTTTGCTACACATTAAGAGCAAGAGCAGATTAAAAATAAGGCCAAGAGTAAAGTTGCACACAGGCATCAAAGATTCCTTTCGACTCCTACCCACATCAATGCAGACCAGATGTCCAAACAGCGAGTACTTTAGCCATCTTAAGGTCCAGAGTTAAAAAGTCCAGGGCTTAATTCCAATCGACTTCCTCTTTGCTTTTGATTTCATGAAATTAGATTCGAGGCTCTGAGACTCTGCCTTGCCGCTTTGAAATGTAAAACAGATTTAGGGAAAAAAAATCCTTCAGATAGGGTACTGGTGTCTTTTAAATGGGCGCTCATTAGGCTGGAGATGTCTTGTCATGGTGCATTTAACATGATCTGTTAAACTGGACCGCACAGACAAACATGCAATTAATTTCAATAAAGTTGCTACAATAGAAAGAAAAAAAGAAAACATTATACTGTTCAAAAATATTTTGCATTGATATTAAACCCCCCATTTCCCAAGAAAAGTTATGACTTTTATTTTGTAATATGCAATACATTTGTGATTTGTTAATTTCTCTTTACTTTTAAACAAAATAGAAAAGTAAAGTTAACTTTTATTTAACAAATATGTCATATATAACAATCCCAAAGTAAGGAAACCCCAGAATGGAAAATGCTAATAAAATAAAATCCAGTAGTAGTTGATTATGTATTAATACTTCTGGTGTAAATTATTTTTTCTCCTTCAATAATTACGTATAACAAAAAATGTAGTACATTATTATCCTACTCTGTCTCTGTCCATGTTAAAATTGTATTATGGTCTTTAATTATAGGAAAATTCACAGCAGCGATTTCTCCACATTAAATCAAAGGCAACATCCACATGCTGGTTAGAAAATAATTATAGTCATCTGATGTGAAGATGGATGCTGCAAGATAAATACTATAATAAGTAATTCAACTTCTGTCTTCTCATACTGAGCCCAGATTGCTGATAGAGCACATCAGTATCGTATTACTTAATGGACTGTGATGCCTCGGATCAGACAGTACATGGGGCATCAGACAGTAATGACTTTACTTTCCATCAGCAAATACGAAGCCATTCTGAAACACACTGATAATCCCATCGAGCTTCTTCCACTCCAATTACAGAAATCTAGAAATGCACTTTTACACTGACAAAACTACCATACAGATGGGTCTCTTCACATCGCCGGGTTTGTCAAGACGATGTTTTACAAGTTCCATGCGAAGAAACTTTTTGATTTACATTATAAAGACTGACATCGCAGCCCTAGGCGAAGTCACAAGCGGAAGCTTCTAAAGTAGCTCTGTCAGTTTTATGTTCTTTTGCTTTATGTATTTTTGTTTGTGTCACTTTTTCTTGCTATTAATGTCTTACCTATTTTCTGTCAACCATTTTTTTATATTTATCAAAAAAAAATACTTGGGATAAGTAACTATGTATTCATTCACCAATCCATCCATCCATCCATCCATCCATCCAACCCACTCACCCAAACCCATCCCACCCTCCAGAATCCCTCCCACTCTCCCTTCCTCCATCTATCCATTCCTCCCCCTCTCTCCATCCACCCGTCTGTACGTCTGTCCATCTGTCCATCTATTCATCCATCCATCCAGCCACCCATCTCTGTCCGTTCATCCATCTATCTCTCCGTCCATCTATCTCCTCCCTATCTGTACACAATTAAATACACATCCTTCCTAATTACAAATAATACATTTCTTTTACTTGCAAATGTTATTTGGATGTATTGTCCCTTTTTGTGTCAGCATAATCACAGATTTCTGCACATTGCCTGGTTCATTAAGTTTTTATATGTATAGTCCAAATGTATCACTTTAATTTTACAGTACGGCCTGTATTCAGAATACTCTAACAAATAATGTACCTGCTCTAGTGTACTACAAAAGATTCATGTATTTTCACAGCTTCACGACAGGATGACATATTCCTGAACTCTAAAATAACACCTTACAATAGCTCTGTGAGACCTCTCTGCCTTTATGTGGTTTGTCTTTGTCTGACACTAGTAATCGGTGGCTCTATTAGAGGCTTCTCAGGTCTTTCCTGGGTGTGTCCTGACTTTCAGAGTAAGCAATTTGAACCTAGGAGGTTTACCAGGTTCAGAGAAACTCTGGGGCATCTCGTCTTAACTTGTAGCCTTTGCCTGGACTTTGCTGCATCATTACCTGCCTGCATTCCTGTGCTCTAGATAGATGCTCAGTACCCCTGTTTAGAGCACCCACGACCCACTTCTCTGAGCTCTACTTTACTTGGTCCCTTGCAGCTACACATTACAAAAATACAAAGTTTCTTACATGTCTTTTGTCCCATTCCAGATGGTGTGAATCTGAGATATTTCATTTTTTATCTGCTCTTTTAACTTCATTTTACTCTGGAGATCCATCTTTGCTCATCAAAGACTCAATCTTTCCTGGATATTGTTTTTGTACCAAACCATAATTACTATCATCTGTTATTTCGTTTTTTCATCTCTTTACCAGTGGCGGGCCGTGCATATCACACCAAGGCCGTCAGTGATGTCCTACTTAGTCCGACTTCAATAAATACCTCTCATAGCTGGAGGAATAGTATACAGAAACACACTTACGCACTACTGGGCATTGCATCACCTTAGTTGTGTACAGAATTTTCCAGCGCATTTCAAAATCAATAAGCCCATATCAGCAATTAAAACATATAATCTGCTTTGCACTCACAGGTGAGTAGGCTATGCTTCTTGTTGTTGTATTAGGGCGGCCGGTAAGTGAGTGTCCAATCACATGACGCGTACATGTCACGTTGAACGTGAGGCCAGATGGAAGGCCAACAGTCACCTACTCGTGATCTGATTGCCTATCGCAACTGTCTATCAACTGTATGTGCCAGCGTTGTTGATTCTGAGCCCTCAGGCAGATTTCATACAGCCTGGCAACACAAGCTAGCTGAATTCTGATTGGATAAAAACTCTAACCTAAAAACAAGAGAATATGATGAATATTTTTATATATTTTAGATATAACTTTTATCAAATTATGATCATGATTTGATAGGCCAGCAGAGAAGGCCTTGCTGGCCCTGACGGCCCACCACTCCTCTTTACTGGCCCTAAATGACCCCCATCCCAACTTTTTTTGGAATGTGCTGATGTGTTGCAGGCCTGAGCCAGAATGGAGGAGTATTAACAAATACAATTCAAAGTAAATGTAAGGAACCCTTCTTTTTTATTTGCACATTCCACTCCATCCCAACTTCTGATTTGGGGTTTATGCTTCATTTATGACCTATGTCATAATTACTGAAAGAATAATTAAACACAATTATGTAAACAAACAGATTAATAAAACCTTTTACCTCGAATGAAACCAGATCAATGCCCACATAAAGTCACAGACTTATAGCCAAACATCTCCAGTTTCACCGGATCGCCAGTCTGAGTTATGAAAGCATTCAGAGTCAGAACTCTGGTGCCAGTTGGGCATCGATTTTGTTCTTATTTATTTAACCCAATCCTTTGGAGGTGCTCAGCTCAGACATGATTAGGTTATTTAAGATCATCTCAGTATTGTGTTTCCCTTTAGGTATGACGCTTTTTAAAAAAGCGATTATTTTGTGATTCAATAAACTTTAATTAGATTTTCCTTCAGACTACAAGTAAGGTATCTGACAAACTTTATTTCATTGCAAAGATTCACCCACTTAGATGTACGACTACAAGGTGAGGAAGAGCAGCTTTCCAGCCAGATCTCAATTATATGGCCAATAAACACTGGTTAGACTATTATTTTGATCTCTCTACCCACTTCCCATTAGTGAGTCACATTATTATGACCAATATATAATTTTCAGAGGAACCACCGTG
>JAYDZG010000016.1:6760454-6771576 GCA_034509265.1 Microcambeva bendego | reverse complement strand
TTGCTTATGTCTTTAAAATGGTACAACACTGGTGGGAAATGCATCGCAAAGGAAGGTGATTGTGTAGAAGTATGGTGTCAATTGTTTCTAAAATTCTTTATAATTAGAGTTTAAAAAGCGAGGAAACATTTTGAAGAACGGCCATATCTAATGCCGGTATAGTTACTGTCCATTATTAGTATATACAGTGTGGTGAGTATTCTAACGCTTCTATTTTCATCAAACCATTCAGTTTCAACAGATCACCTTTAATGATTATTGGATTGAGGCCACCTGGAGAGGACCGCTCCCATCAGGACAGAAATGTTTCATTATGTTTGAAGTCCAAAATATTTTGTCAGCATTTTTTTTCCTACAACTAAAAGAACCAAAGGACCACTACATTTTAAGATTTATGAACTAAGGCCAGTGCTTTATGGTGTATGCCACATGTGCAGTTGCTTCTTTTTTGACAATTTATCATAATGCTGAAACACTAGCCAGCTGAACACTAGCCAGTCCAGTGCATGAAGCTCTGTTCTCCTATATTAAACCCATTTTTAAACCCCATGTTTATTTTATATACTGCCTGTATTCCATTTATTAGTCCAGGGTCACAGTGGGTCTGGGACCACTCAGAAACAACAAGCAAGCGGTGAAAATCCACTCAGGAAAGGGTGCCAATTTAATGCAGGGCAATACACACTTAATCACTCACGCTCACTCCCTACAGTCCTCACAGACGGTGACAGGATCAAGGATTTAGGACCCAAGTTGCTGTGTGGCAACTTCTCAACCGGCTGCGTCACAAATCTTACCCCTGAATTCCATGATATTTGAATTTTTGTTGTTAGCAATATTAATGTATAGTATTAAGACAGCTATCATGCCATGGAGGGTGCTAGAACCTACTCCAGCTTTTCAGTAGGGTATGGCACACAGTAACCCACACATTCACCTATATGGCAATTCTAATTAACCTGATGGCATGTTTTTGGAGTGTTGGAGGATACCGGAGCACCTGGAGGAAACCCATGCAGACACAGGGACAGACCTCTGGACAGAAAGGACCAGGACTACCTCTCACACATTCTCAAAATGGCATAATATTTTCTTTAAATGACTTGTTGAGCTTACTTTAGCTTAGCCTAATTTTTATAGAACCAGTCTGGCTGAACGGTGGAGCCTGCACAGAGGCGGCGGGTAGAAGGGATCAATGCATGACTCTCCAATGCCCAAAAGGACTCATCTCACAAATGTTAGCTTAGCTTAAATTTTAGAAGCACCTATTGGGCTCTTGGATGGTACAGAAGTAAAACGTTTTAGCATCACAGTTCTGCCACCGGCAGGCTGAACACTTACATGGACAAAGATTGGTTGTGTACCAGGAGATTTTACAATTGGTGCTAATATACCCTCTGCTGGTTATTTGATGGTGCCTGTACAGAGACAGAGAGGGATAATGAAGCCCAAATGAAGTCCTCTCATGAAGGTGTAAAGAACCTTACGTCTACTGTGCAAGAATCAGAAGGGACGTGTATTAGATATTACTCTAGTAGCAGTAGAGGTCAGCAGTAGTAGAAAGAAAGCAAAACACATTAGAGCAACTGAATATAACTAGATTAGAAAGAACATTGTAGAGAATGCAACATACACACTCATGGGCACACACAGTCACACTCTGAATTATTACCCAGAACACCAAAACATATAATCCTTACACATCCTGTCTTACACATCCTGACTCCTCCGCACCTGCGTCGCACCAAACCCAAACGGCACTATTGTTTGTCAGATGGCTTATTATTTGCGAGATAATTATGCAAGAGGATCATGACAAATCTTACAACCGCGGGATGTAATTAAAAGAGGGATAATAAGCCTGCTTTCTGACAACAGCGTGCACAGACGCCCCCACGTACATATACGCAAACTCAAATGTGCCTGTTTACCGCAATTAACCGCATCTGTTTCTCTTTGCGGCTGGATTTCTAAAACAACATTAAATGCAGAAGTTAAAGGATTTGGGTGTGCATGGCATCAACTTCAGGTACATCTGGGAGTGTTGCTGGTGGCGGCACAGATATGTGAGGAATTGGAAAAAAACACATTATGATGGATAAGAAGAGGGAAATGTTGCACGAACAAGAGTCTTTGCTTTCTGGTTGTGGAGGGGTGATAGGGTGTGAAGATGCTGCACCAATGCTTTTGCCATGTATTTGATGGAGCAGTACAGCTCAGGTTGAAAGAAATTGTTTGTTCTATATTAGGTTGGGCGTACTTACTCATACTAGGTACGTGTAGGGACTTGACTAATGAATGTTGGCTATATATCATAACTGTTCATTGTTTGATAGGATTTCTTCATGTTGATCCTAAATCCATTGTTTCCATCTGACCAGTCATTCAGTTCCAAACCAACAGATGCTGGATAAGCTGTTATAAATTGCGCCCAGTTGCCACATATACCACTTTTCCACTGATGCAAAATCGCCTCAGTTCCGGTTGATTTTGCATTCACATCTGGCACCATGCCCTCTTTAAATGTTCACCTGACTGAATTAGACAGAAGTCTAAACGTTCTTAGTAAAGAAGTGGGTCTAACCATCTTAGAAGTTCCTTCTTAGTACAGACCCTTGATGCCTTTCTCGAGTTTTTGGTGGAGGATCGAGACGATCCAAACTGGCTCAGAGTTTGTGTGGGGTTTTATTAGAGCCCTAAGGTAGTAAGCACTTTTATCCAGAGACGCCTACACCTATCTGGTAAAATACACTCTGTGGTAGTTTAGAAAACATGTAGCAGTAGAGAAAAAAGATGATTCATTTAGAAAAAGGCTGAAGTAAAGTAAAAACTGGTCAATAGCTGGCTTTTACAGCAAGCGTCATTCTTTTATATTTGATGTGGCAGCTATATGAAGTCAGCTAAGGGCTAGAACCAGTGAAGCTGCATTCTGAATCAGTAGCAGCTGTGTAATGGTGCGTTTAAAAAGACCTGGCATGAGAGAGCTGTAGTAATATAGAGTTCAGAAGAGATTGAGCAAGCGTTTGAGTGGCTACCATAGAGAGGAATTATGAAATGGTTTGGCTGTACAAGAGTCGCCCTATAGATTATGGACAAGACTTGAGTGCAATAACTGCATATCCAGAACTACTCTTCTAGTTTCTCACTGAAGTAAAATCGATTTTATTTATTTAAATGCATATTATTTCCCCTCAGGGCCAAATACACTCTGGTTATGGCATTTAGTATTTGCAGGGCATCACACATTCGTGTCCTACACTGTATTAAGCAATGCTGATGAAAGAACATCAATTTTGCTTTGAGTCACCTTTCCACTAACTGGACCACTATGCCATTGCTTATCCTGCTATATTCCCTATGGTAGAATCTTGAAAGTCTTTCTGATGGAGATTTACTTTGCCATAAACTGTCTGGGTGGGAGTTATGTTCTCTAAGAGCCCTTTCATTCACTCACCCACTGTCTTAACCGCTTATCCAATCATTTTTTTCATGAGGGGGTCTATCACAGGGCAGCACACCTGTTCACATAGGACAATTCAGTGTCTCCAATTAATCTGACTGCATGTTTTTGGACTGTGGGAGAACACCGGTGCTGTCATTTTTGGTTCTGCTGGTGGTGATGGTTATTGGTTTGGGTTGCCAGAATTCAGCCATGACAAACAAGCATTGTAAAATTTAACTCGTGCTTTCCTAACTAAAATAAAATTTTTGCGAGTCGTTTGATTCCATGGGGGGTCTATAGCAGTGGGAAAATGGCAGCTGAGAAGTTGATTATGAGGAAAATGTAAACCTGCTTTCTTTTCAACACAATTAGAGTACTTGAAAAAAGAGTATTCTAAATGCAGTCTTAATGTTTAAAAAATCTAAACACACACACTTCATCCCACCATTAGTGGGCTATAGTGTCATTTATCACTGGACAGTGTCTCAAAGCAACTTAACAGAATACAGGACCAACAGACTACAGGGTAACAGGGTAAAGAAACTCCCTTAAAATTACGAGAGGGACTCTTGAGAGGAACCGGGCTAAATTAAACGTTGTGCTTTGCACAATGGGAATTGAGCTTAAAAGGTCTGGAACCACCGCTGTACATTACAGTCTGTTACCCAAGACTTTACTAAGAGGATGCAGTATTATCTCATTACAAGCTTATACCGCCCCCCTGCGGAACCAAGAGAAGTGCAACTCAAAAAACAATATTTGATTTCTTGTAGTCATATTATGAAGTAATTTCCTATAAAAAAACGAAAATTTCCTTTTCGAAAGTCTGGTACCAACATGTTTTAAACCATTTATTTCTGTATTTATACATGGACTACCTTTACATCAGCACCACCTATAACAGGAAATAAAATAAAGAAAATAGGAAAAACAGCAATAGTTGTTAGGATTTAGCACAGTCATTAGTGAGTTAAGACATTCTGTTAGTGTTATTAAAGGTTATGATTACTTTGGGTGACATTGTTAAAATAAGATTACCGTTGATGTTTGTTATATAATAAATCAGGTTTAACTGCACATTACTACATAACACCTACGTGCCATCACATATAGGCTTACACTGTCACCTTCTGTCTTCAGATGGAGCAATAAATAACACAGTTGGGAATTATTTACAACTCGTAAAGGATAAGTGAAATGCACAGGAGGCTGTTAAAGTGCTTAATTTGAAATATGCACAGATAAAAGACTCCATCATTTTTGGCAAGGGCTCATAACAGGTAACTGTTTATATTGAGATTATTGTCCTATATATTCACTTCATTGTTCCACATTTGAAAGGAAACCTGTGTGATGTTAATGCTGCAGAACTGTTATTATGACACATGGTGACCCCAGTTAATTGTTTGTAAGCAATTCCTCACCCTAATTCCGGGCCGGGTTCCAGTTAACACTGTGGCAGTGACATACCTTCATTGAGATGACATGCATTGTACCGGTGCGAGGTAATGAGAACTATGTGCTTTATTTCTCCTGCAATGTTTTTGAGCTTGATTTGACCTCTCATTAAAAAAAATAAAGGTTGTTATCAAAATGGCAACTGAAAATCTTTTGTTAAATTCATTTACATTGATCCTATTTTTTCTGCTGTATTTGCTTTGGTAAGAAGTTTAAAATTAAACACCATTTATTAAACTCAACCTGTTTATTATGACTGAATTTTTATAAAAGGAATCAACTATATGGGCCTTTCTTTACAATAAAGTATTCCATTTATTTGGTGTGAATATTCTATGTGTTAATATAAATATTTTATTAGATTAGCCATAAACTGCCCCTCTTTCTCTTTTGCTGTGATAAAATCCAGTCAAAAAGCGAATACACAACTTAAGATGCTGCACATACTGTAGCTTAAGGGTTTCCCCATTATACTACTTTGAGTTCACTAAAATTGATTTACGTTTTACCAGCGAAATAAACTTAAAATATCGATGCTTCCGCTCATGATTTTCACATTGTGCTTTGACCATTTTATCTTCTTTAGATTAAAAACACTCACAGAAAAGAAAAAGTGTCCTCAAAAGATTGAAGTTGCTGAACAGCCACCAAATTGTCACCATTATTAATAGATGCAGAGCGTCCGTTGACCTACCAAAGCTTTAACATGACACACACCACACAAATCAATCTCTGGCCTTTGAAATAGATGCAGAAGGTTGTTTGAACAATGCAATGCTACACGTTACATCATGTGCTGTCAAGGGTGGAGCACTCACGACCTCAAACTCTTCCTGGTTAAGGAGAAATAACTTTCTCTTAATAATATACCAGAAACATTCAGGCACAGAAATAAGAACATCGACTATTAAGGAAACACCAAACCAGTACGTGGCCCATGGATCTACAACAGAACATTGTCAAAACTATAATAGATCTGTGTTCTATTTGTGTGTATCATTTGGGATCCTTTCTTGGCCTTACTACTTGTGTAGTGACATAGACATTCCTCTGCCACATTTAGAAAACTTCTCTCATGGTTATCCATTGTATCTCGTGAGAGCATGACAAGCGTGTTCACTTCTCAGAGATCATCATAGATCATGCAGACACGAGGTAGGCCTTGTTCTGGACTGCAGTACTTTCTACTTTTCCCTACGTTCAACCTGGATAGCTACAATAACAAAGATCACATAAAGGAGGGGTTTATTATACTATAAATATTGGCACATTAAGACAATACTAAAGGTGGGATGAAATGTTATACTTTATGTATCATTTACCATTTCATTTTTATTACTGCTTTATCCTGGTAATTCCTTATTGGCTGGCCCTATTCCACCAGAAAACACTTAGTGCTTAGTGCAAGCCATGGGTACCCTGGACCATAACAGGGCTTCAGCCACACCTTCAAACATCAATCATATCTGTGTAGATGCCCGGTTGGCTGACATGATCATGACTGTGATAGACCGCTGCGCCACCCAGGCTCCTCATGTGTATAAAGTTTAGGCATTAAGTCATTTTATTGTGTGCATCTATGCAAATAAAATAAACACATCAGGGAAATCAAATTGGTTTTGATGTGACATTCAGTGGAGCAATAGGCTTCAAAATTGGAACTGTGAGAATCGATGAGAAGTTAAAGTATGATATGAAGCGAATTTAAAAAAGAGTAAAACCATATTTTAAGGTTTGTAAATGTTATATAAGTTAAATATTAATATTAAAAATTAATTTAGTGATAAAGTGGACAACGTAAAAAGAGAGGGTAAGAGAGGGGACTAAAGGAAAACAGGTCATAACTAGTAAAATGGGTCATTACTAGTGAAACATGATGAACTAGTAAAGTGAGACTTAGTCTATCCCTTAAAGTGGAATGGTGTTTCTTGTATGTTTGTTAATTGGGATCTTAACATTGTTAACATGTTTTAAACTCTGGCTACATTCATGACAGGACACGATTACTCATTACACAAGATCACACAAACTCACAAGTTTCTATCTAACACAGTCAGGGTCAATTTTGTATCTCCAATTCACCTCAATTGCATGTTTTTTCGGACTATGGGAGGAAAACGGAGCCCCCAGAGTAAACACGCAAACTCTACACATAAACGACCTGGACCGCCCCAACTGGGGATCGAACCCAGGACCTTCTAGCTGCGAGGCAAGGCTTTCTAGTAAAGTGAAAGGGGATGTAACTGGTAATTTGGGAATGGGCATTATAGGCATATTGAAACTAGAACTAGTGAAGTGGTGTGGGGTAATACTAGTAAAGTGAAACAAGGTACGGCAAGCAAAGGAACTGACTATAACTTGTAAAGTGGGACTATAACTAGTGCAAGGTGGATCCTGTTTTTACTGGTATGCTTTGAAACATTAGAAGTTGCCTCCTAAATTCCTCACCCCTGCACAATTCTAGAATTTAAAGCAGTGATACCACCTAACATAAATATAACATAAATAACCTTAAAGATGCCACCTAATATCAATAATTTTCTTACCAAAAATATTATTGTCAACACTATTATTTAACTTTGAGTCTTCAAGTTCAAAAACAGCTTGTCAACGTGTTTCTTATTTTTGGGATGTAGAAATTTCCTGTATAGAAATAGATGGAAAGTTTAGACTCTTGTCTTACATTTATTTCGAACAAAATATGTGTGACTGGCTTTATAATATTCTTATTCTGAAGGACATAAGTACACTTCCATACAGTTCAATGACAGCTTGCTCACAAGGGGTCTTGCTCAAGTTGTTGAAAACAAATGGTAGGGGGTGGGTGGATTGCTGGAGGTGTCATATACATGCCTTTTCCATCAAAGAATGGGGTGACATCACCATCAATGATTGGGAATGTTCATCAATGACCTAGGGGAGGGGGCACAGGCATAAAAAGAAAAGACAGCAGCACCCAGCACGACTACAATGCAAACTGACCCATGGAGCTTTTCTGAGAATTACAATTATAAAATTTGTGAGTTGTACATTTCAATTGTTTCTTTTTTCCCTCATTTTCTTAAATTAATTCATAACAGATAATACGACCGTCTCAACATATACCATGGGCAAAACCATGCTAATTATTTTGGTCTGCAGTCTCTGTTATCTAGTAGCTCTGGAAGGATATCCAATTAGGTAAGTGGGTTATGTTAAATACTTTATTGTATCATAATGTTTTACTATAGTATTCTGATTTTATTCCCGTTCATAGTTTTGATTAATCAATTGTTTGCCTTTCCCACAGCAAGAGGTCCATCAGTGAAGTCCAGCTGATGCACAATGTTGGACAACATAAGCAAGTGGTTGAAAGACAAGACTGGCTCCAAGTAAAGCTAAAAACTATCATCATACCTTCTGTTAATGAGTCACAAAAAGGACAAAAAGGGAAAACCAGGACACATCCGTCTGATTTAAATGCATGGAACAGTCTGATCAGGATCTCAAGTTAACACCGGAAACTTTGTGATCTTTGTGTCTTACTAAGGTCTGGAAAAGCTGTGTAAGAGTTTTTATAGCCTCTACATTGCCCTAATGTTTATAAAAATGCACTAATTTACATAATATATATATAAATTATTTTGTTAACCTTTTCACTGTTTTATTATTTGACTTACAATGACCTTAAAACTTACTAGTTATACTACTTAATTAAAACTAGTAGGATTACATGAATGAAATGCTTCAGTTGTCTTTCTCAGGTGGCATATTAAACTAATATTTGTTTGTATTTATTTATTATTACTTTTACAGTAGCTATTGTTTACTCACATTAAAAATATGTTTTATAAAATAAAGTCTTTGTACCAAAAGGATTTGGACCCATCAGATGTATTTCACTTTGTGGTATATTACTGGTGTAATGGAAACTTGAATCAAAAGAGAATATTGTACAAATGGTTTTAATATTATAAATAACAATTGTTCTAATAAGTAAATCACACATTCATTGTGTTTTTTCTAGTTTTTACCTAGTTTATCTTAAAATGTTTGTGCTAATAAGTTACACTAAGGGCAAATGAAGGTCATAGGTTTCCCTTTTTTGTTTTCTTCTGGTATTGAATTTAACAGATATTATTAAGTAATTCACGTAACTTTTTGATGTTATTAATTATATTCAATTAAGTATTATAATTAAATATTGTGATTCTTATTGTGTTTTAAACAAACCTGGAATTTCATGGCATAGTTTAATGCAATCTATAAACTTTGCATTTATATCAACAAATTACAACAGGTTCTTTACAATATAGCCATGGTCTTTGGTCTCTGACGTGAAAACATGTAAACTCCACACGGGAAGGTGGCGGCATGACACTGTTGCCTCACAGCAAGAAGGTCCTGGGTTCGATTCCCAGATGGGGCAGTCCTTTCTGTGTGGAGTTTGCATGTTCTCACTGTATCTGCATGGCTTTTCACCAGGTTCTCCAGTTTCCCCCATAGTACAAAACATGCAATTGAGGTTAATTGGATAAATTTGCCCACGACTGTGCTTGACATAACCTTGTGAGTTAATTAACACTTTTTAATGAGTAACCGTGTCCTCTCATCAATGTAACCAAAGTGTAAAACATGACGTTAAAATAACAAACACTGGGCAATTGAACCCAATCCTTTCATTGATGTGAGGCAACATGTACACCAATTGAACAATCCTGCAGCCGTCAGTGAAATAATTAAAAAAAAAACATAATCAGTGAACTCAGTCAAAACAATATTTGTGCCCATTGTACCCAAGTGAACTTGATGCATTTGGTGCTGAACCTGGGGCTATTGTACCCTGACCCAAGGTTCGAGCCATCTGCTACCCTTCTAATCTCAGTGAAAATATTACCATAGTTACATTGCTTTTAGGCTGACCCTGGTTAGGATACAGTGCTTATAAAAATCAACGAACGTCAAATATTAGTACAGAGAACATAGAACAGTACATTTGGATCTTTATTGTACATCCAGTCCTGACAGTTTTCAGCTCTCGCGAGATCTCACGCAGCTCCTATTCTGGCAAAAGTTTGTCCGTCAGTTCTCGCGAGATTTAAACCTGTTTTCTCTATGGTTATTCGGCAGTATCAGACGCACTGGGATGAATTTGCTTATTTGAAAAATGCGGTCTCACAGCTGGATGTTTTAATGATCGATTATCTCTCTCCCTCTCCTGAGTGTTTTACCACAATTTCGAATTCAATGCTCTGGACGGTATAAAGGTAAGAAATATAGCTTTGAGTTTGAAAAAGAGTCGGCTTCTTGTTAGCTAGCTTTGGACGGTTTGCTTTTGGGCTCGTGGCGAAATTCCTTTAAAATCTGTGCTAGCATGTAGCTACTTAGCTACATTAAAGTCAACGTGGAAAACAAATATAACTGTATGATTTTTTAACTTAATAACATTAAGTAACATGTCAGTGACTTCCTGTTGCTAATTGTGTAAAGTGACTGAAATCGATGCTATGCAGCTAACAAGCTAATGGTAACTGAATAAAAACATTGTTAGCTGGCTAGCTTCCGTACTTACTATTTTTACTTTAACAATTACGTATTAAATATCTGATAAATATCAATAATAATTGGCTGAACGACTGTTAGTAACATGATATGACAGTAGGCAGTTAAGTGACACTGGTTACGTGACATCCAACAAAGTTTCGTGTCCGTTCGCTTACATATTATGTACAATTACTTTCTAAACTTACTCATCATGGACATTTGCAATGCTGTCTAATTAATGGGTTTTAATTTAATGGTCTCCCACACTATTTGTCTACATTTTTTGATAATGCTTTAAGCAAGTTAGCTATATGCTTGTCAAAGTTTAAAAGAAAATAAAGCAACGTAGAGAACGAAGGAAGTTTGTAGTGATCGAGTTTAAATAAAATAATCACTAGATTATGATTCTTTTGTCTAAGATTCACTTGCACTTTCCAAAACAATTATTAAGAGCTAAAACTAATCCACAGGGTTTAAACATGATTTAAAAGTCTTTCGGAATAACCGAGTGCATGTACTGAACTGTTCATATACACAAACAGAAATACACATATAAAGTATTTTAGAAATACCAAGATCACCTAACAAGTCTTAAAAATCTATGAACAAGTACGATTGTACGTTTTAAATAATCGCTTTCATTTCTGAGATTAGCAGTTTGTCCTAAATCATACAACGAACGCTGTAAGTGAACTCAAG
>JAYDZG010000016.1:6724974-6736395 GCA_034509265.1 Microcambeva bendego | reverse complement strand
TCCTGCAGGGAGCCAATCAGTCATGTCGATGGACTGACCCACTCAAGTGCACTTTACCCAAATCGGGGCTTATAATTGGGGTGTCGCGCCCGGGGGACACATTCCATGCATGGGGTGTGATTTCTGAAATAAAAGGGTCGGCTCATTAAAGCATGGCCGGTGAGAGGTGAGTCAGATTGGATTGGATTGCTGTTAGAATTCATGCAAAGTTTCTAATGAGAGTTGAAAAGTTAGCTTGGGTTCATTTCTACATAGTTGCTAATGTGAGACGTGAGGCAAAATTTGGACTTTGAAGCTGATTATGGAGATTTTTTACCTGGCTCAAAGAGGACCTCAAAAGGCCCCTCGCTTAAAGAATCATTAATGGACAAAGAATGGGTGTGGTGTCATAAAACACATTAAATAGGGAGCGCAGAAGAAGAATCAATAAGTGATCCACAATCTTGCAAATAGTGAAGTCTTCTAGTAAAGAACTAAAGGATTCTAGATAATATACAAATCTAGTTCCAAATTAGTTGTATTTATTTTATGCATTTCCTCCTTTTTTCTTGATTTAGCGAGAATGACATACAACTCCTTCAACACATGTACAGTAGCTTACTGCATCTTTTCACCCGCACGAGGGGAGTTCATATGCAGATCAGCATGGAGAGCCACACCCTGTCCACATTTCCCTGGGGTCACAATCAATTAGCCAGTAGAGGTCATAATTCACTTAGTTAGTCTGTATCTGGCTTTTACTGCCTGTATGAACAACAACCAGTTCATGTAGGTGCCAAGACCAGACGGATGGCAGAGAACTTCACTGATGTTTGTAAATGTAATTCTAACTTAATCCCTGAAGACCTTAAAAAAAAGAAACATTTTAAACAGATGATGCTATTATTATTATTATAATAAAAGGGTGCAAGAAGGTCTAATTGATATTAAATACCTCTGACCTCTATACCTTATATCACTTCTTTGAAAAGTAATATACTTCAGTGACCTATACTAATATACTTCAGTGACCTCATTAAAAAAAACAGCAGGAAAAACATCATATATCATCAATGTATACAAATACTGTATATATAATTATAATTAAATAGCACACTGGCTGGGAGAACAAACATTTACGAGAGAAGAAAAGGACCATACTGTCATCAAAGATGTTCAGCCAACACATTAAATATCATCTGAATGAAATACCTTTTAAAAAAAGATAATTCAAGCAATCTTCAAAAAGTGTCCGTACTTTAATATTTAGGTTGAAAGGTTGGGAGTAGTAGTAGTTGGTTATGTCTGAGAGTGCATATAGTCGGGATTTAGCACCATTCGATTTCAATTTCTTTTGTGAAAAAAAGTCGTCAGTGGCGCTCAACCGGATTTTTTTTTTGCTGATGGCATTAAAATGGTACAAGGCAAAGGAAGGTGATGATGTAGAAAGTGATGTCATTTTTGAAGAACCCTTGTAGATATCTAAAGATTTTTAGTAATAACATTAATACAGCCTCTAGTTTACCATTTACACGTTTTGTTCTTTTCCAATTGATAGCAAGTAAGACACTGGTGGACTCAGTCAAAGTCAATGACTCAAATCTTTACAAAGATTTCTCAACAGCAGCTTCCTGAGGTTGAACTTTATGGTCGTTTAGTGAACACAGACCTATTCATTTATACACAGATAAGTGTCCGACAGGCTATCAAAGAGAGAGCACCTGCAGAGTGTAAGATCTTTCCCAAAAGGGCCAGATGCTGCCGATCGCTTAGGTTAGTAAGGTCAGGACACTGGTCAGGTCAGAGTCATGTATAAGTGGTTTTACTGGGCCTCTATTAACCAGCTGTTGTACACATGAACTCTCAAAACTGAATCTTTGTGTTGTAAATCAATTTATTTTGTTGTAAATCAACTTAATGTCCAGTTCATTCAGTCAGGAGAATTCAGGATCTAGGATTCTGTAGACAATCAGGATCTACAGAAGCAGGAGAATTGACTATGCCTGATTGGAGAAATGTTTTTTTCTGGTTATTCTGCTGTCTTCCTTTGGGAAAATGTAATGAAAATATATTGCCTCACTACATGTACTGAATAGTCCTGTACGAACTCTAATTACATGCTGATTTATGTAGACCCAGACTCTCCCCATTCTCAAAAAAGCAAACTCAGGTCAGAAGCTTGGTGATGAATGAAGGACAGGAGTTGTTTGGGTGCCAGGCATCTGTTAAAGTGGAACACTCATCTGAATGAACCCCTGTTAAGGAAATTTAAGCCATTTACTCACTAGAATGGAGACAGGAAAGTATGTTAGGTATGAACACATTTTTGGAAGATCTGACTGTTTTGTCTACACTCACAGATGTGTGACCGGAGGAGCGGGACTGACGATGCCAGCAGGAAAAATAACATTAGGGTGACATGCTTGGTCGTGGAGGAGGTTCTTAAATACAGGTATGTTTACTCCTTGTAGGAAACAGGGTCCAAAAGAAAGCATTATTTTGCACGCACTTAAGCAATTTAATCATTGCTAGGTGTGACCGTCTTCAGCCTACGTGTTCTGCCACTAGACAGTTTCAACTTTACAGAAATCCTGTTTAATTACATTTGTAATGAACTTAGTGTGTAATTAAATAGGAATGAGGCCATTATAAGTCTCTGTAGTGCCATTCTGCCCAGCAGGCACATGAGAAAGCTTTCACAGATTATTTTTCTCCTTTTGTATAAAGCATGTATTGTTCCAATTAATCCTTTAATGGGTTTTTAAAGCGAGAAAGATCAATACACAAATACTGGGAGCCAAAAAAGAGTAAAATAGCATCCCTACTTCTTGCTTTGCTTTCTTGTTTGGTATAGTACCTCCTGTCATGCACCTCAGGAACGTGCATTTGTGTGGTGTAAGTAACAGAAACAATGATTCTGTAACTCACTCAGTTACCTGCTTCTGTAAAAAGTGAATGAAAAGACTGGACCTGAGGCAAAAGCCAAACTGTTGAGGATCCTTGCAGATCATTAAATTACATAGGAACTTTCTTACCTCAAAAGAGCTGTACTGGCCCACAGCACTATATGAAAATTTACAGTAAATTAATACATAATGTTAAATAAATATTCATAAATGAAATTATGACCACTGACAGGTTAAAGTGAATCAGAGCTTTTCTATAAATGTGATAGAATGAGAAATTTATGTCACGTTATATTCTGTAGTAAAAAAAAATCTCCGGATTTTGATGTCAAGACAAGTGAAGCAAATTTGAGATACAAATTAGTTTGTGACTGTTTAAAATGAAAAACTTAAACTGATTAATCATGGGTGACCAGTAAATACCAGCATGACATGTAACAAAATTATATAAAACATGATGTTAAATTCATATCAAATAATTAAAAAATAATAATTTCCATTTCTTATTTCTCCAAGCTCCCCTCAACTTGATCCATACCCTCACTACAAATCCCAAGTCAGCCTCTCTATTAATACATTCAATCATTTATGAAAATAATAAATATTGTGCAATATAAGGTGTCATGACAGCTTTGTAAACAGAGCATGCCCAGTGGCAGTTCCCACAGAACCTGAAACAAAGAATTAAACTTGAATAATGGAATGACAACCATAAAAACAATATGGATCAGTTGATATCAAGGCCCCAACAGAGGCAAGCTGGCATATGTAGGGCTTAAATTAGCAACCTTCCGATTACCTTAGCCTGTAACTTGACCCAGGATCACAGTGCCTTTAATTATTTTATAACACACTGCTGCTCTTAAGAACCCCTACTAGAATAACTGTTACAACCACCTAATTACCATTTAAGTGTAATTCTAGTGATGTGGGAATGATGAAGGTCCACCACCCAGACATCATGTGGTAAATGAAGCTTCTTTGTGAGCCCCTTTTAATAATAAAAAAATACATGGTTAGCAAAGGCACAGGGTAACAAAGTATATAGAGCAACAAAAAACTCCAGTCAGGATTTGTATACATGCACAAATGTGATGTTCAAAAGTTTAACACTCAAGACAATCTCAAAAGTAGATTTCTCAGGAGAAATTTGGCAGATTTGGCAAATTATTTGGAGAGTTCACACATCTTCTATTTGTCAACAGCATTCAACAAATTAAAGTACTACATTGACTTCATTGGAATATAGTTAGAGGATCTAAAATTAGACCAAATTTAGACCCTACATGTGAAACATGCAAACAAGGCCCTGCAAATCGAATATATATGTCCAAATATATATAAAATCTATTATCGATGCCCTCTCTAAAATTTTGGAAATATCATGGGACTGCTCTCCTTATGTTGCACTATTTGGTGTCTTGCCATCAGATGCCCTACTAAATTATTAAAAGCAACTAATTGGCTTTTTGTACTTTACTAGTCAGGCGATTAATATTGTTTAGGTGGAAAGACCCTCTTCCATTTGTGGAAGCTGGAAGTATGATCCATTAAGAGTCAGTGTGTTCATAATTTGCAGTGTGTGCTTATTTAAAATTACTTTGTACCTTATCATTTCATTATGAACAATTATGATTTTTTAGTGGATGAGTCTTTATTTTAGTATACTTAAATGTTTTTAATATGTCAAATGCAGGTCTAGGGGTGGGAGGAGGGAGTCTGTGTATTGATGTACTTTGTATATGGTAAATATCACCAATAAAAAGATGTTGATCAAAAAATTTCAACAGTCAAATTATGAGCTTTGGAAGAACTGTACGTGTGGAAGCAGGCAAGTTGCGTAAGTTCAGATGCGGACCTGTCTTGACTAGCCAATGAAAGAACGGAGCATTATTCAAACTGATTTATTTAAGTCTCGTTGCACCAACGAAATTCCAAACATTTAGATATATGAACCAATGTCAAACAGCCACAAAGATTTTATATAACAACACTTCAGTAATCACAGAGTTTAAACTGTTACATTTCTCATCTACATGTCTGGAATTCTTGCTGAGCAGGATTTTGTTTTGACTGGTTTCAATCATGTTGCTAAATCTAGGCATTATACACATTTTGCCTCTATATCATTACACCTATATTTAGTCATAATGGTCTCCACAAAGTACCTTAAAATAAAATAAAACATTATATATTACATATATATTTAGTTATAATGGTATCCTCAAAGTACCTTAAAATGACATTGACAGCAGAGAGATGTTGAATTGATTGATTGAAACTTAATCATAATCATCTTTTGAATATTAAAATAAGGAATAAATATTGTAAAGAGACAAATGATTTTTACAGCAGTTTTTTTTCTGCTCCTGCAGCACGGCTGACCAATGCCTGCACTCAACAAGCTACGACATGCAAAGAAAGAATTTCTTATTATTGTACACTGTATTTCTTTATATGATATAGAACAGCATTCTGTTATTGAACAATAGGACACATTCTCGAAACAGAAATCACAAAATGTCTTTAAAAAAAATCACCATCTTTAAAAAGTGCAAAAACACTCTATAGAAAAAATATTTTTTATTATTTTTAAGACAAATCCAACTATTTTGATATGATAATATTAAGCTTAATATCTAGCTTCATGTAAATATGTTAATTTAGTTTTAAATCCTTGATTTCCTTACAAGATGAGGCAGAATTTGGTTTTCCCATCCCACACACATGCTTGACCTCTAAAACCAGCTTTGGCTTTTGACCTCACCATTCCACAGCCTCTAATAATGAACACATCAGTTCCTGAGACCCCACCTAGTAATTACACACTTCATGAAAGACCTGTGTGAATTCTTATTCGCTTAGAAGCTAATTTATCAAAATAAAAGCTAAAGGAATGTGTTATGTGCTTAGAAGGCATTCTGAAATATAAGATGTTCTGGTGTAAGGGTGAGTCGGACTTCACCACAGATCTACAGGATTATATAATGTTGTGTTTGCAGATGATTGAACTGTCAGGAGCTAAATTACAGAACCTGGAAAACTCCCTCCTTTACTTGACGAGTTCAAACATCGAGAGACTGTGAGTACGGAAATCTGCTAATCCTGTCAGGCAAACTGAGAACCTGCTTTACACAATAGTAATAAATCACTACCATAAATTTCCTTTAGGTACAAATGAACCTGAGAACATCATGTTTGGTTTGGTTTTTAATTCATTTATTGACCTTTACCACATTCCAAAAATGTTAGGACAGTAGTTCCTGAATATATTTTTTGTCTTTGTTCCAAAGCACAAAGTGTCATTTTTTTTCCCCGAAAAGGGACATGCTGATTCATCTAACTACCATAAATGTTTTCACTGTGTGATGGTCCATCCTAGATGCCTTAGAGCCCAGAGAAGTTGCAAAAATGCTCTTCACATGTAATTAGCAATCCCATAGCCTAAATAATTATATGAGCCCTCACCCACTTTTAAAGTCAATCCATTTTCGTAATTACATGCAGTTTTCATTCCTGCTCTAATCAATTTGAGACCTCACTACAGATTCCATACCAAATGAGTAAAAGCAGGTTCCCACACTCCCATCCAAGCTCTTCACCCTGGACTTGCATGGTGCGACAAAAGAAGTAAATCAAGCTACGCTACCTCCCACCGAT
This sequence comes from Microcambeva bendego, assembly GCA_034509265.1. Classification (NCBI taxonomy): domain Eukaryota; kingdom Metazoa; phylum Chordata; class Actinopteri; order Siluriformes; family Trichomycteridae; genus Microcambeva; species Microcambeva bendego. Next base: position 6,729,850 of record JAYDZG010000016.1, on the reverse strand, counting down.
AAACAGGCTTCTGTGTCCCCGGCTGCATGCAAAATAGTATTTACGGACGCCAGATTGGAAATAATGGGTCTTTTTTTGAGCGCTTGTGGTGGTATGAGAAGACATCTGAGCTGAAGTGTGTGCAGCCCGTGCATTCCCTCCCTGCCTTTATTGTTATGCTGGTTCACAGCAGCTTGTGGATTTTGGAGCCAGCTGCCTCTTTGAAGGATGCAAGGTCACCAGGTCATGGAAAGGATGTGACGTGCTTGTCTTAGGGTCTGTCCGAACAGAGTCATCACATCATCCTACTCGCTGTCTAGAAGAAAGCTGCCTGAATTCTTAGATGCCTTAAAATGCTGCCTAGCAAGGTCTCTGATTTTACTCTGCTATCAACTCCGTTATCCTCTAGGCCACCCAGTGAGGTCGGGTCATGTTGGGTCTGGTTCATTGTAAGTCTTCTACCTTGTATATTTCATGTCTTTTTGACACTGTTACCCATCATTATCTCATCAAGAGTTTTTAGTCCTGAACTAGAAGTTGCTTTTGAGAGGATATCCATTTTAAATGAACAATAAATGCATTACTTGCCTTGACTGGGTTTAGAGGTTTTGAGTGTGATTACAATGGGGTTGGATGTGTGCTTGGGAGGAAAAACCCCCTGCTTTGAGGCAGTGTCAGTGGTAAAGGTGTACAATCTACTGTACATCAGCAGTTTGACACCAAACACATTGATTGATGAGGTCATTAAACAATTTGTCAAGAACTAATAACATTTTTACAGACTTACAGTTACAAACGACCCTTCTAGGGCAACCACAAAGCTTCTGTAGACCTCAGTGAAAGAGTGTGACACCCCCGCTAAACAGGTTCACGTTTAGCAATTGTGGATGTTTGATGCAGGCTCAGTGAAGCAGGAAGCAAGGATAACAGCTAGACAAAGCAATTCTAGTGTGTCAACAAACTATGATTTCTTGTCTGACTAATTTGAAACAAACGGAGCCTTGGGTCATTTTTCTCCTTAAAGTCAAGACATGCATTTCAGTAACAAGATTTGCAAACAAAGGACTGTGTACACAACTTCAGGTCTTATTCTCAAAATCTGCTCTTCTCTGGAAATGTCGCTGACTCAGACATGTGAAAGTGAATTATCAAGTGTCTGTCTGTTGAGTGTCTGTCTGTTTAAAGTTTTGATTGATTATGTCTATGGGTGTGTTCGAAAACGTAGGGAGCCGCATCACTGCCTTGCTGTCCATCTAGGCAGCTGTCTAACCAGTGAGCATTCTATTAAGTCATCGCCTTGTAAGTCGGGTTATTGAATGCGTTATCTAGACAGCGATTAGCATTAGTACCGTGCCATTCAAAACAATGGGACGAGGTGGCACAAGCGCTATTATCTCGAATCACGTCTCAGAGCTTACATAACACACAACTCTAATTCAAATGTGGCGTTGTTGAGCTGAATCTGTCAACGCTGGTGAACATGTGATCATCCAGAGCTTGTCCTGGATCACCTCTGAATGAGACTTGAGTGATCTGACCTAACTTGACCTGACTTAATTTCTTTATTTGAATGCATTTTGAAGGATTATTAAATATCTGTCATCATGCAAATATACGCCGTGCACACGTGAGCACATGAACTTGAGACACAAATGAAAGTCGTACATGGGTGTGCCAACATGTGGCTGACATTTTTATTGCTTGTAAAATCTCGGATTGTGGACAAACAGGTAGATGTTTGTTTGTTTTATAGAAGGGAGTGTGCTTTCAATCAGAGCTGGCTTTCACTAATCTGTTTAAGGCATTAAAGATTCCTATTTTTATTTAAAATCAGGAAGGACAGTAGAATGCAGCAAAATGGCCTCATTTTGAATCCTTGGTGCAGCACTGAGTCCTTTCCGTGTGGAGTTTGCATGTTCTTCCCATGTCCAACACACAGTCACAAAGTTAACTGAATATACTAAATTGACTTCCCTTACTTATGTGAATGTGTGTTGGTTCGCTGAATTTCGCCCACTGTGACCCTTAATTGCCTTAAACAGTGATAAAACAGACAATGAATGATAATTTCTTTTATGGAATGAATAATTTAAATGAACAGATTTATGCCTTTTGATAATAATAATAATAATAATAATAACCTCCCAGTCACAGGATACATAAAGAAACGGTTGATGCTGTAGGAAATTGGATCTCTTTTTTTTTTAAAAGACCTCCAGCTGTTTGATCATTCTATTAAAAGCTAGGAAATTAAGCCAACCACAACACACACACACGCACACACACACACGCACACACGCACACACGCACACGCACACGCACACACACACACACACACACACACACACACACACACACACACACACGCCTCACTCATTTAAAGGCTGCCAAATGCATTAATCACTCTGATGAGCAGCCAAAATTGTAAAAACTGAAATATATCGCTCTGTACAAATACTGTCCCATGAATCGTGTTCAGTTCGGTCTTATCTGGCGTACAACACTTGGATTTTCCTAGCTAGTCTCTGATTTTGAGACTATTCATTTTATACAGCCATTTATACAGCTCTAGGATGCTTGTTGTGGAATGCTATTACTGGGCATAGTTACTGGGCCATTACTGGGCATTCATTTGGTATTTTGCTCTTTTTTATTTTAGTTTTACTTAAGATTATCTTCTTTAAAAAGTCTTATTAAAGATACAATGTGCTGCACATCTGTAATTCACAAATTCTGTTGTTAAATCTAGCACAAAAAGATTGTGTGTGTGTGTGTGTGTGTGTGTGTGTGATACTAATATAACTATATTTTAGCTCATTCTAGCTGCTTTAGATCTTGGACAATTTGACTGACTACTAACTAAATTGCCATAGGATTGCTAAGACTCATAGCACTAATTTACTCATAAACTTGACACACTTGGATGCTACACTAACATAAAATATGCAAACACCAACATTACATTGTACATTTCACAGCTAATTGCATATTTCACAGGAAAAGGCTCATTTTTCAGCCCTGAATTAAGTAGGGCCTTAATCATAACATATAGAAAGCGGCTTGGCTTTAAGCCTCAGGGTATAATTATTTGTTCCAGAACAATGAGCTTTAAACGTTTTTACTCCTCGTGTAAAGGCTGAGCAGCTAGTTTTGTAACTAGTAGTCAGTGTGCTAATTTTAATCCCTGTTGTTTTGAAACTGAAATCTTATTTGTCAGCATAGGTGCTGGTTTATTTTAATAACCACAAAGCCAGGTTAATGCTTAGCTATGTGATTTCAAATACAAATCTCAGTACTAGCTTTGGACTTAGACATGAAAATGAAGGGATTTCCAATTCACAGAAGCTTGGAAAGCTCATATAAAGTGTGTAAAAGGAACATTTCAAGATCTTGGCAGTCCATTTTGGAAGCATGTTTAGTTTTTGATGCCTGTATGAGGTCACTTAAACCCTTGCCAAGATCTTCAAAGCGTAAAAACCTTATCAATGGTGGACCTGTCAGGCTTACACCTGCACAAAGGCACTGAGAATGTCATGCTTTACTTCATATATATCCTATTTACAGTCATGGTGGATACTGTTCACTGGGCAGGTCATCACCGGGCATTAACACACTCATACCTGAGGGAACTTTAGTTAGGAGCAGCTGTGAGGTACTGAACACCCCAGTTTGAATCTCGGCTCCTCTTCCAATCGGCTGGACACCACCTAGTGGGCAAAACTGGAGCAGATACTAATTGTCTGCTGTGTGGGATAAATGACAGTTGTATAATTATTCATCGCAACATATATTTTGCATAGTAATTAGTGTAATCATGAAAAACAGACTAAAACCTTAGAACGGTGGACAGATTGTTCAGTTAGTGTTCATGTTTTTATACATAATATCCTAAGTAAATCAGGAGCAGAGGGTACTTTTTCAGGGTAGAGATTTTATTTCAGGTATTCTGAGAACTACATCAAATATGTGACTCCAGGAATGACCTAAATTAACCCCACTCTTAAACCTTGCTCTAATTCTGGTGTCCTAATCGCATAAAAGCTCAGACACAGACAAGAGGATTTCACACTGAGACTATAGCATGGCCACTGGGAGGGTATGAGTTTGCCTTGAAACACTAGAGAGTCTTGTATTTCAGATGCTACGCCAGTTTCATTCACACCCAGAGTCGTTTAGGTTTAGCGTACAGGGAAAAGGTGGGGACAATTCCTTAAGTACATTTTTGGTGTAGCAAAGCTGCCAACATAGGTTAATGAGAAGACACAAAGCTTGGTTTAAGGGACACACACAGGTTCATAAAATGAACAGCTTCCAGCCATTAAGTCTTCTGAATGATCCATAAAGTTATGGGGAGCCATCAACTGCCTTTCTCAGACCCTCAGGTGTCTCTTCCATTTCACTCTCCCTCTCTCCCACTAATACAGACAATGCAGATCTGACTTCTACAATGACATGATGCAATCTTATCTCCATTCCTGAGTGTGTTTAGTGTTAATCACAGAAGGTCAGGGCTAACACACACCGCTCTGCTCCTAGTACCTCTGAGAAATTTGAGCATCGAAACAAAGGTTAGATCAACACTAGCGCCTACGCCTCAGGCAAAACCATCCCACATGTACTTTAAAAACATTTAAAGATAGAAGGTTAGCTCATTGAAATTTTCCATAGGAAAAGCAGGAGATACAATATACTGTATACCAGATAATAAGGAGACACTAACCAGGCATGATTATGTCTTCATTTGCATGTCATACACATGTTAGTGGGTGGGATATAATATGCAGCAAGTGAATATTTTATCCTCAATGTTGACAGTAAAAGAAAGAAAAAATCATTTACGCGAGATTGACGAGAGCCAAATTGTGATGTCAAGTGAGAGCATCTCCAAAACTTGTCG
>JAYDZG010000016.1:6654248-6670232 GCA_034509265.1 Microcambeva bendego | reverse complement strand
GTCATGCATGATAGATGACTTAAGGGTCTCTGGCTACTATTAGCATCACAATATATTAAACCAACAATATGAAGGTATTCGTTCAGCCTCCAAGTACCAAGGGTCATTGGCTTGGTTTGGGGGGGCCAAAGTTTGTTTTTACAAGCGGTTAAAAGTGAACAGGATGTCTTACACTGAAAAAAGACAGGATTCTTGGAAAAGAGGGCATTTAGAATATTCACAAAAGCTTGATGGGCATGATTTGCAGCACAGCTTTTAAAAACTTTTTTGAAATACCAGAGTCTATTTCAATCACATTTATAAAGGCTCTTGGAGTAAGAGCATAGCATGTAGTCATGTATTTTAAACACATTCAAACAACCAACAAAATTAAACAGATCAAAGATTAGTGCTCTTGTTCTGAGAACTAGGGTAAAAATGACCCTCAGATAAGTTGGCCTTAAGAGGTTTTAAAGGTCACTGTGGGGGTGTGGGTATGTAGTGTTGTCTAATTCTGCTCTGAGTGGTAATGAGGGGGAATAAGAAAGAGCTCAGTGCACCCAGGCACAGAAATCCTGGATAACATCTGCTGATCTTAACATCTGACTTTAGCCAACCAGCTGCCGAATAAGGTTAGCCTAAGCTCCCAAATGTGAGGGCCCCAGGCTTTAAATGAACCAAGTCCAAAGTCACCACGCCCACAGCCGTGACCATCACACCCACCCCAGCCCTTTTCTTCGGGGCACAATGCTACACTTGCAGCCACCCCTGCCTTTACAAGCCGAAGGTTCAGGATTGTGTGTCGCACAGTGACCCAGTAAACTGAAGGCCTCGTCTGGAGTTGGCTCACCGGGGCCATGGCCCCCGTGCCATCTGCCTGTGCATTACAATGTCACACACACTTGCTCTGTCTTCTTGCCATAACTCTGCCCTTATTAGTCCATCACCATTGGAGTCTTTTCATGCATAGAGTGGCACAATGAACAACTTTGGTTTATTATTTATATATTCTCAAAAATTATCAACCAAATATAAACCACAAAGCAATATGGTTAGAATATGCCCCACAAGCTTTCTGTGAAGTCTACAGGAAAGCTGACAAATTTAAAAGCTTGTGATTACAACAAGCTGGGATATGAAAGTGCAGCAGGCTTAAGAAAAAAAACCTAATGTTTCGCATTTCACCACAACATCTACCAACAATATATACCTTTCAATCAGCGTCACCCTAAAATGCTGCTGACGAATAATGGAAGGTAAGCAAGCCGACTCTACCAATATTCAGCAGTGACAGAACATTTATGCAGAGTCGGTGCTAAACTAGGCTCCAAAGCTGTAAGTGCTGCTGGACATATTCTTAAATGACAAAACCCCAGAACAGGCCAGAGTGCAGTAATTTATGAGATAACGTACTATTTAATAATGCCGGGGTTCCGCTGTTTTTTTTCTAGGACCTGTTAATAGATCATCAGTCTTATGAGTCAGACTTGACATCCGCTCAATTAAATTCACACTTAAAGGACACTTAAGCGTAATGAATACCCTTTTAAAAATCAATTGCAACACTGTGAACGTACAAATGGAATCGATAGTTAACTTTAGGTGACCTGGGTTAGAGCTAAAAGCCTGTATTGTAGAAGCGCGAATTGAGAAGTCTGGCTTGTCAGGCAGGATTAATGAAGAACATTCATTGTACAAACAGACGAGCAAACAGCAAAAATCTGCAGGTGACCACCCCAAGCCGCCCAAGAGAACAGAGGATTACATTAGATGACCCCTCGTAATTCTTGAGAGAGCGGAGGCAGGTGGGAAGGGAGTCGAGGTGACCGTGTTTGTCCTCTTTTCCTCGTCAGCGGACCAGAAACCACTCCAACCTTGCCGGATTAGTACCAGCTCCCGGAGGGCCAATTAATGCAGCCGGTCCTCCATGGCCTTGCTCTATCAATTAGGAGGCGCAAGTGCATTATCATCATCACATGCATTACTGTCAAGGCAGGCCTGGTCATGGGGGTGAGAAGAGGCTCTCTAAGAGAAAGAGAGCGAGCCAGAATTGCAGAGAAGGCAACAGCAGTAATGAGGAGTCCCGAGAGGAGCACAGGAACTAAGGAACTCAAATCCCGCTGATGTGTGAACACGCTGCCGACTTGCACCTCCCAATACCTCCCAGCAAGCAGCGAGTGAGACGCTGAGTTAAATCAATATTTTCAATCTCTCAGGATCAATCCTGCATCTGAACATGAAGAGAAACCTGTTAGCAGTCACCAATATGTGTAAATGAAAAGCCAAACTTCATGACCTCGATGCATCACCACCCGCCTCCCAAACACCACTCTGTCTCTGTTTTGAAGAGCTGCAGTACTTCGTCAGTTGGTCCCCTCTAACGGTTGCAAATTGCATGGGAATTTCTCATTTCAACTGTCACTCAACATAATGTCATTTAGCTTGCAAAATTTTTCTACCTATTTAAAACATACATCATGCACATTTATGCAAAAGCTGAGGTAGGCCTCAATATACGAGGGTTCCTAAAAAGTTTTAAACTCCATTTATTAAGAATTTCAAATAATAATGACATCACATTTCTGTACCATTTTGATGCTATCTGAGTGTGTGGTGCACCACTGCTTTCACATCATCAACACATGAAAATATTTCTCTTAAAGCTTCTTCTAGAGGTCCATACAAGGTGGAATAAGCTTGTCAGCTACTCTCATTACTTCTTTTTGAAAGAAAGATTTACAACTGATTCATTTAAAGTTGATTTACTTAAAGTTTGATTAATCATTATGAACTTATTAGCAATAGCCATCAGCCGTCCATAGATTACAAAGTAAATTCAAACCTGAAACAGGATCGATTGATTGGTTTTAGCCCTGTAGACACACTGGACTTATTTATACGGCAGTACTTGTTTCCTAACTATGTCATTTACAGCAAATTTTCCCTCGTGCCTTGACTTAAGCACATTTCGTATCTCGTCTTTCTGAGTTTAGGGTTTTGCAGCCTGTCAGTATGTGTTTAATTGTTAGTCTCTCTTTACATCCACGGCTGGTTGGTTTATCTTCCCCAGTGAGGAGATGCTTATAAACAGGATCAGGAACAGTGGTCCTGAGATTATTTGCTTAATTTATCACCTGAGATGCGCCCTCACGTGCTGCAACAAATAATCTTTCAGAATAACTGCCTGTTTGTTGTCTGCCACATGTGGAGTGATGACCTGTATTTTTATTTTCTTATTATTGCTGCAAGTTTTTTCAACCCAGTTGAAAAAGAACCATCAATCTAGAATAAGACTTTCTTATTCACTGATCAGGCATAGCATTATGACCACCTTCCGAATATTGTGTAGGTCCCCCTTTTGCTGCCAAAACAGCTCTGTAGTTGTCACATTACCATAAGAATCAGCATTAATGTCTTGAGCTACAGTAGCTTGTCAGCTGGATTGGACCACACAGACCAGCCTTCACTCCATAAGTGCATCAGTGAGCCTTGGTTGCCCATGACCCTGTCACTGGTTTACCACTGTTCCTTGGACCACTGAAGATAAGGAACATTCCTCAAGAGCTGCTGATTTGGAGATGCTCAGTCATCTAGCCATAACGATTTGAAGAGACAATAGTGTTATTCACTTCACAGGGTCTATGCCTGGTCGACGTAGTGTATATTGGTCAGTTATCAGTACAAATATTAACGTACGACATTTTATCGTCATATCTGCATATCGATTTGAAGAAGATGACAGCAGTCTCAGTTCTCACAATGATTAACATGAGCAGTGCTTACACTCTTAATAAAGTAATACAAGATTTCCCAGCACATTCCATTCTGATGAGAGGCCTGTGTGAAGTCTGGAACTGCAGTTTGCTTGCGAAGCAAAAAGCCAGACAGCACAGTCTTTTGGGAGTGAAAACAAGCAGGCTTTATTTTTCTTGCTCTGGAATTCATTAGAGAACTAAATGTCAGATGCGTTGTATTATTTTACCCATGTGGAAGAAAGAAAGCCTCAAATGGACAACAGTCTGATAGGTTGTGACCTATTTGTGAGCAGTGAAGTTTGAAAACTCTTCTGAGAAATGGCCTGTCAATAAGATTGCGTCTCGAAATGTAACCAAACAGGAGGCACAGAGGCCTCAGGCTTTAGGTTTAAAAAAGCAGTCAAGCATGAGATGACCAGGCTGACCTAAAGCCCATTCTCTTTCACCTGGGCAGTGACTGTGAAAAGAGCAGCAAACCAGTTTGGACATGCACCACACATGTGTAAGACTTAAAAAAGTTGTACTTGGCAACACAATAGTTCTTAAGATTATGCTTAAGAATTCTGATCCACCCTTAAGAATCGGGGCCAAATGGATGAAAAATCTCCTCTGGTTCAGGGATGGCAAAAAGCTACTAGCCAGGCAAGCTCCAACAGGATTGTTAATATTGAACTTGTATCCATGTCTCTTAAAGTACTAACTTGTGACAGACAGACATTAACATTTAAAAACCAAAATTATTGTTAAATTATGGATCGTGCAGCTATTGACTATATCTAAGCACCATAACCAGTTTGGGCAGTTTTTTTGTACTTATAAAAGTGGTCTCCAATCATCTGGCCACAGAGTGATACCGACCCTAGGCTCATTTATTCCCGGACAGTACCAAATAAATAAATGAATAAAGATCGCAGTATTAGCGATGAAAACTCTACTTCCATTTCCATACACTTCGGGTAATAGTCTCCTACCATCGCTAGTTGGAAGTGTCTCATTGCTGCAAGCCAAGCTCATTTGTGAGCAGTATTGAATCCATGAAAATGTACTATAGTAATTCATTGAATAAACAATACCATTAATCATTCTGAGAATCGGATTTGTAAATAAAAACTAAATGTGTATTACATTTTCAGCATTTAGCAGACACGCTTATCCAGAGCGACTTACAGAAGTGCTTCCAGAGAAGACATTACCTTACTCTAGTGTAAGTAGACACGGGTCCAAAAAAATTACTCTGCTGAGACCCCGTCAGAACCAATCCAAACTTTTGTTTACATGTGTGTTGGAGTTTGTAAGTACAAATCAGTTTAAGTGCTTGTTTATGTGCATGATCTGCTAATCTGTTCCCAATTCCTGCCCCCACCAACCTCGACACACTTACTGAGCCCTGTTCTGTACCTCGTACTTGTCAAGCCACAAGCCTGGCTCGACTTTAAACCAGCCCTCAGGAGTCAAGAAAGACAAGAATCAAGGCTTTTCTTTGTTCTGGCATCCAGGTAGTGGAACGAACTTCACCTGGCAGTCTGAGTTGTAAAGACCTGTGGTTTAGTCTTTGAATGAAGACTAAAGATCCACTTTAACTCAGCAAACACTTACCTATACACTAAAAAAGGTTTTTAATTTCCTTCTTCTCACACAGGATTTCTGGATTAATTATCTAGACATGAGCCAGTGTCAATCTGGTATTACCGATATTACAGTAAACTACTACCCTGTACAGCAAGTTTTCAGATGAGACATGAAAAATAAAGAAAGCTACTAGCCCTGCAAGCTCCAACAAGAATGTCATTGCTGAACTATTACTGAAAGAAAAACAAGACATTCAAAACGGAATGACTACACAAAACACAGTGATCAATTATAAGGTCATGACATTAACCGACCCCTTAAAACAACTCCATGGGTTGTAAACTTAGCATATATAGCTGATGCTGGCATTCACCAATATGAAGTTGACAACAGGATTCAGACAGCCTGTGTATTAAACAAGCTAATTAGCTACGCACATCAACATTATGTAATAACTAACTGATATCAGCAATCGTCAATACACAGTTGACATAATATAGTTCAGAAAGCAAAAATATATATATTATGCTAATTATCTACATATATTTACATAGAGTGTTATGGGCATCATTGAGGGGGTCCTACCCTCATACATAACTGATCAGTTAAAAGAGTAAAAATAATGTTTGCGTGGAAAAGGAAAGCAAAATAGTATATAAAGCTAATTATCCTTAAACATTAACATGGAATCTTATGGGCGTGATTAGGTGAAGTGTTGGTGATTGGGCTTCAGATAAAAGTTAAAAACTAATACAGTTCAGAAAGCTCTAAAGTGTATTTAACAAACTAATTAGTGTTATGGATGAATGTTTCCTAAACATTTCATGACAGTACTGCTGATAATATTCGGTGCTATAGTGTGGATTGACTACATGAACATAACATGAACATTCAAATCTCGAGAAGGAAAACTTATATGATTTTTTATATATAAAAAGTTTTATATTGCCCTGACCTCATGCTTGCACTGAGAAAGACTCTACCTTACTCCTCTTCATACAACGACTGGTAATCACAGCATAAACGTGTCTTCCACTGGTGCGAAACTACAGCTGCGCTACCCGGCCACAATGGCGTGCCGACAAAAGCGGGAAATTGTATAGGAGGTGTGCGCGCGTGCGGGGCTGAAGTTCTCCAGAGTGAATGCAAGTAGCGGAGGGAGCCTGAGCGGATCCCAGAATTCCTCATTATCCTCGCAGCGGGGGCCGTGTTTGCTGCAGCGGTCCACGGGGGAGGCCAGGCTCGCTTATTACGCTTAACTGAGCCACAGCAGCCCCGCAAACCGAGTGCTACTTAGTGCCCGTCTGAGATGGCAGGCCGACTCTGATGAGATGACCAAGTGCATGGCATGTCAGTAATGGGGCAAAAACAAAAGCCTCATCAAACGGCACCTCGAACGGGTCCGATCTGCACTCGTAGCTGTTATGCACAGAGCTTGATGCAGATCTTCAAAAAACCATATATATATAGCAGGATATGATTAACGTGTGCCACCTCCTAAGCAAACAGATGCACTGTAAAAGACTGCTCAGGTGGCCAGGGCCTGATGGCTGCCGCTAAAAGCACCCGTCTCATGAAACAGATGGTCCGTTCGCACATAATAATCATAACAGCCTGCATATGCTTCAAGGCACCATCCAAAACATATTGTGATATTTAGACTGCTTAGCGGTAGCGCGCTGTTACAAATATGTTTTAGTTGCTGGGACGTGAGCAAGGTAACAAATTGTTTAAATCACGAAAGAGGTGACATCCAAATTTCCAAATTGTAAAAAGGCACCTAGCAGAATTCAAGAATTTACCAGGCCTCGGATAAAAACTTTGCGCTGCATTAGTGAGAGCAACTTAGAGGAGCGCATTATTCCGAACAAATTGACATAAGGCGCTCGCTCGCCCACAATAACACCCATTAAATAAATTTTCTCTGATCTCAGTGTCCCATTGTGCTTTTCTTGTCATGTTTCACATCTGGTCATGTGTGTAGTGATGTACTCCAGAGGCTGTGTAATTGCCTGAGGCAAGACTGAATGAAGGCTTGCAAAGCAGGTGAATTATGTAAGTGCTAGGTCTTAGGTTCTGGCTGCCGTGGGGACTCGTCTCTTTCTCCCTTTTTTCGCGTTCCTCTCAAAACAAAGCGGCGGCAGTGATGTTTTTCTGTCGCTGTCACAATTAACCTCCCAGGCTGGGCTGGGAGCCAGGCAGCGAGCCCATCAGGTAAACAGTACAATAAGCTTAGCGGTGGAAAAAAAAAATAAAAATCAGACATTGTTTTGAAGTGAGAGGCAGTTGCTATAGTAACTGTTGCTAATTAACTGCATTCAGCCAGGGGAACAAAGGGCTTAAAGGCACTCAGGACAGCACAGTGCACATGTGCAACCCCCCTTTTTTCCCCTTCTCTTAAATACCTGCGCCTCTCCTTTATTCTCCTCGCCTTTAACGCATGTCAGGAGGAGTGCATCGGCTGGCCTGTCGAAAGCGAGCGTAGATTGTAAATCTTGTCTGGGGGAACGCCTACATTCGACAAGAATAATCTTTCATCCTAGGCCAATCAGCGTGGTCCACCGGCATCAAGGACCACTTGAGGAGGATCTCATCAAGCTCCGGTGGCATTTTAGAGAGGCAGCCCAGCTTGTCCGGTACTTTTATTTACTGTGGTGATGTGTTTAAATGAAGATGTTTAAATGATGGTTATGGTAATGTGTACTGTACTGGTGTTTACTGGTTGTGACCAGTCAGCAATGTACTTCACTCAACTCTTGCAACTCATGTTTAATAATACTTCGAAGGGGATCTAATCTAAAGTATTTAAGTGTCGGGTTAACTATTGTACCCTCATTTTAACACTTGTGCTTGTAAAGTTTGGACTGCAATAATAAATACTGCACTTTTAGTCAAGATACTTGATTAAAAACTTGTTTTAATGTGGCTATCTGTGCAGACCTAGATGCATTTATATGTAAACCCATACAGTCAAGGCCAAGAAGGACAGAATGTCCTGTCTGGAAGTCACTTAGGAAAGAGTAAGAGCCTTTAATGATGGGTCAACACCAAGTATTTACCAATAATCAACTTCTCAATGAACCTTGGCCACCTCTTCCTTCCTTGGACAACTTTTGATAGATACTGACCACTGCACACAGGAAACACCCAACAACAGCTGCAGTTTTTTTTCATCTAGCCAACATAATTTGGCCCTTGTCAAACTTGCTCAAATCCTTACGCTCCTAACGTTGAGGATAAAATGTTGACCTGCTGGCTAATATATCCCACACAGTAACAGGTGCTAAAAAGATAATCAGTGTTATTCACTTCACCTGCATTGGTCATAATGTTAAGCTTGGTGGTTGGTATGGGGGGATGACATACATTCAAGATTGAGAAGAGGAGAGTAAGAAGTACAACTCAAGGTTGTTCAGAGGTATAACCATCAATTCTATTAGGGTTGGGGCTGCTACATCTTGCCTACATAATCCTGACCCAGGCTTAGCAGGTGTTCTGTTATATAGGGTCTTGAGAGTGTCCATACTCTTTCTTTAAAAAACATATGCATAGATGCTAGAATGTCCCATCAGCAGCAAATTAGCTATTAACTTTTAACTATTAAAAGAGTCAGTGTACATTAAACTTTTATCTGATTTAATTAGCGGCATCTCTGACAAAGTCTTTGTCAAAATTTGAAACCATTTCCATTTTGTGTATAATTTTAATGTTGTTTTGAGTGTTTCATGTCCCCTTTAAATAACCAACAACCCATCAGACTCCCTTTTACCCGACAGCTCGAGCGGACGTGCACAACACAGCTGTTTACAACATACATCCTCACAAATGATGTATAAAAAATACCAACAAACTCCAGTTCCCTAATTTGTTCAGCTTCCACGGTGACAGACGCTCCTCGCTTGCTTTGACGGTTGTAACGGCCGTCGTTAATGCTTGAGCAAGTGTTGGGGTCACAGTTCACGGTGCAATGGCTTTGGCACTTGAAGCCAGCAACAGCTGCAGGGCTGAAAGATGATCCCAGGCACAATCTGCCACATCTAGTTGTCTACCCTTCCCGCCAAACTAGTTTCACCAGAAAAGGGGTGGCAACGTGCCGAAGCTGACGCCTACACACTGCCTTTCAGAGCCGTCCTTTCCCATTAAATATCTATGCTCAGCCTAGATGACACAGCAAAAGTGCATGTTTAAGTACAGGGACTGTGGAGTTCAAAATGGTCTTTCTGACCTCTGCTTTTAAAGCTTCCTAACAGTTGCTTAATGTCTTTCAAAATATCATTAATAAAAATGTAACAAAAAGTAAAATGGAGCCTTGAACGGTTTAACATACAAATAAATTTGCAAACAAAACATGTAACATCAACCTAGTGAGCGAACCTAGTAAACAGGCAGCATTGCGGGGCAAACAACTTAATTGTTCATTTCGTTCAAGGTTCTACTGTACCAAAAGCAAAAAAAACTACAAAGCCTGTATTACAAGTCTAATCATCCTGACTCTCTTAAAACCTTTTTATTGACTCTCTTAAAACGACTGAGTAAATCCTGACAGGATAAACAGATTGCCCATAGATATAACAACAATATGGAGATCGCATGATCTACTACATGTTCTCAATAAGCTCAGCAGCAGTGATGCATAAAAATGAGCATTTTCCAAAAGCTCGCATCTTGTCTCCTCAAGCTTGGGAAACGTTACAACAGACGCTGCGAAAGACCTCACTGTTGAGTACACATGCAACCGGACACCCTGAACATCTGGCCTGACTAACCCCTGCTCAATCCCTGCGCTCTCCAACAGGTCATGGTGGATCCTGAGCAACAAAACATGCACACTTAACATATCACTACGACAAGGCTAAACAGATTAACTAAGCACTAAGCTGTTTGTTTGTTCTCAAGCAGAAGGATCCACCAGCCGAGTGTAATGAAATATGCAAAATAATGACTGATTCTAATTTTACGGTTGTTTACTGGTATTGATTTTGATATTTCAAATCAATTCTCAAAAGTGCAGGTTTCCTAACGTAAGTATATTTTTTGGAAATGTAAGTTAAACTCTGTAAATATTCTTTAAATGATTTTTTTGACAGTGATAATTAAGTATTTTTTTTGGGAAGGAGATTTATAATAGCATTATTAGGCATTGCAACAAAATAAAAAGTCAAAAATGTACAGTACACTGGTAGTTTGAAATGCAACATCACTGTTTTATCTATGAGTTTAAAAGACTGATTCTCAGCCCCTCGAGCTGTAACACAAGTTTAAAAGTGTAACAGTGATGAAAACATATAGAAATCCATACATGTGAAGCATTTAGATCGGGTTTGACACTTATCCCAAACAAATGCAGCTTTGATGACCTTTTACTGCACCGCTACAAGGTACCTCTGTATTATGATTCTATTTTACCGTTATCATGCAATTTATAATAAGCTTTAGTGTAGAAGCACTGTAATTTTTACATTCACTTCTTGCTTTATAAGTTAAAAAAAAAAGTTTACAGGGCCTAGAATTATTCAAGGTTTCCTACATTTGTGAGTGTTGCATTACTTCATTCTTCCTTCGATATTCAAGAGACCACTGTTCACTGTGCCTTTTAACAGACCCAGTCAAACTAGCTTTTTACTTGTATAGATGCAGAGAAGTCATCAGATGTAGTCAATAATATGGAATACAAGGTCATGCTACGTCGGCGAAGTAAACTTTTTTTAAAAGTTTGTTCCAATCATTCAGTCATAGAAGAAAAGGCTTTTAAGGCTTTTTGTAGCGTTGAATCAGTAAGCAGTAGCAGCTCTGGTACGTGCCGTTAATCATTTAAAACTCACTAGGCCAAGCCATTTGTCATGCTCTAATCCGAGGCATTGTGAGAGTGCGCGAGTGAGTTTCTCTGGCACTCCCGGTGTACAAGGAGGAGCTACACACGAGTGTGTGTGCACATTTTGAAGCCTTTTTAAAGCGGCAGCTGAGAGTCATCGCTACGGCTCTTAAACTTTACATTTCATTTGGCCGGAGAGGTCACATGACAGCTGCGAAGGATGGCCCTGAGGGCTTTCTGCTTTCACTTGACACTGACTGGCAGGGAGAGATTTCGAAAGAAAATGTGCCCTCTTTTCCATGACGTCACTCCACCAGGATTTTGGAGAGGTGGGGGGTGGGTTTGGGGCACAGCTGGTGGCAGCCGCTGTGCCATCTGCTCCAGACTAATACTTCTTGCTGCTTTACTTATGGAGTCCTCTACTACTGCCCAGTGAATTCTGCCACTGAGGTTTGCAGAGGCCGGCCGGGCTAACGCATTAATCTACTGACCAGCGGTCACTCTGCTTTTCACTTTTTTAATGTTACCCATTACCAAATCCTGCTTTTTGTTTACTTTACTAGACTTCATATGTTAGCAATGCATAATCACATTTCCTTGTGAATTCCATTCAAATTATGGACATTATGCACATGGAATTTTATTTCCCAATCTTCCTATGACTAAGGATTTTGACCTCTAGTCGGTCAAATAGTATAGCTGGTCTCGTGGAATAATTCTAAACTCATTCTGAACCAAGGTCTTCAGAGGACACTGATGATTTCTTTTATCCGTCCCCCACTCACTCTGACATGCTTCCTCATTTCATTTCTCCCCTCCCTCCATCCACTTCTATCAACTGAAAGGTTCAGAGCTCGAATCCCAGCTCTGACATGCAGCCACCGTTGAGCCCTTGAGCAAGGCCATTAACACTATCTGCTCCAAGGGTGTCATACAATGGCTGACCCCAGTTATAACCAATGCATCCAAAACAAGATATGCAAAAAAAAAAAAAAAAGAATTTTAGAAAGAAATTTTGTTGTACTGTACATCTGTATATGTATATATGGCAATGGCTAGAATGCCTAAAATGCCTTATTTGTCTATGTAGATTCCAAAAAAAAAGATTTAGGCTTTCTGGTCTGACAAATTCTCATAATGATTGAGACAAAGTGTATTGATTTGTACTCCAATTTTACATGTACATACAGTACACAATTGTGAGATTTAAATACCTGAGGACATGATGGAAACATGTGTATGTCAATCACTAAAAATATGGAACCATATAATCTTACCATACATCTTTCCTTCATCTGATAGAATGATCTTGCGGCGACCACAGGGAGGATAAATCGCCAGTGCCTCCTGGAAGCTCTGCTCGATGTCAGGGCTCCACACGCCTTCAGCGTCGTTGTCCATGGGCTTCTCTGCAGTGTCGCTCATCCTTTCCATGTCCTCGGCAGGGCTTTCACTGCCGCTCCAGCTGCTGGGATCAATTTTGGCGGTAGGGACCTCCAAGCCGAAGCCTGGAGCAGACTAGGGTGAGACCTATAAGAGGCAAGAAAAGAATTGTTCAGATGCAACGGAGGCTTATTTTGCAATGACTATAAGATGTTGTTCAACAAACCCTCTGAACTTCTTTAAAGACAAGACTGCATGGTGCGGACATCCACATTTCTGGGCTGTACAAATATAAATATACTTCAATCTAAGAATTTGCTAGATAATCTTATAATATTACAATCATGAGAATCAAATATCTCAGCAATGCATAGGAAGATACTAGAAATGTCAATTATAACCCACAGATTTCATAATGACAATACATTACCCATTAGCCAGCTATGCAAACAATGTGCCCTCATTACGAAATGTCAACCGCTAGATTCCGTATAGCTTCTGATTTCCCAGATATTACGACACACGATTTAAAAAAGTATGTTTCTAGCATACTGCAAGTATGATCCCAATAGCTTTGAGAAATGAGCTGGGTCAAATGATAAGGCAGCAGTCGTATAACCTTAAAGCGCTTCACTAAAACCACCTGGCATCGCCTGTAAAGAACTAGACTTTTGTAGAAAGGCCTTTGCAGGCGAGCCAATTTCAGCTGGGCTGTCTGGCCCCTTAAGTCGCCTCTTAAATCTGGGTGGAAATCATGTCGGGCTAATTGAGTAACGCATTGTATTGCTGTTCACAACATCTAGTACAATATTAGGATCAGAGATGCTATTCTGGCCTGTATTTTATTTGCCACTAAATCATGTTGACAAGCTACAATCAGCCAGTTTGGTACAGATAACCATATGTACTCATTGACATAATTCATAAAGCTATCTCAACAGAAACATAAAATACAATTTAAAACTTATGTAGCATGTGGGTGATGCAGCAGTAAAGCACTCGCCCACCAATGTTCCAGTCTCAGCTCTGCAAATGGCTGGCTAAGCTCCAAAACAAAAAATGTTTGGTTGGTCTGAGAGGAAGAGACAGTACAACTGCTGCACAACATACCCTTTTAAACATTTCCCATTAAAGCCGGCCCCATGCAGGTAAAAGAGCTCAGTACTGCAGACATGGTGGACGCGGAGTGTGTTCAAAATGGGAGTTTGGAAATGAGATGTGGGAGGTGGGGTCAAAGTCAGTCAATAGTCCTTAAATAATAACTGACATGCACTAGGCATCACATCAAAACATACACTTCTTCATACTTTAATTAAAAAAAATACAGGTTAATGTAGAAAATGTGACAAGATTAAAAGGCTCTGAGCAAAACTATATATATATTTTTTGAAAAACGAAATAAACTAAAAAAAGACATTATTGCTTTACATTACAATTAGTGTCAATGATAATCTACAATAAGAAGTTAGATTTTTATTCTGGGCCATGACAAAATATCAAGAAAAAAGTTTTTTTATGAGCACATAAAGTTACACAAAACCACAAATGCATAGTTTAACACACAGTCGGCTGCATTACAAAAGCTGTAATTAACCAAAATAGAAAAAAACTTAACATATGAAATGATTCATTGATTGTACATAGGAACAATCATTACCAGGGATAACGTTTGAGACTTTTTCAGGGACCTGCTCTGCATAGTTCAAAAGACGCTAAATAGAGTCAAGTTACTCTTTTATACATGTATGCTTACACACTGAGGACCATTGGAAGGTCAAAGGTGTCAAAACTGTGAAGACTTGGACGTTCTCAAAACCTAATTTAGCCCCTCCTGATTCTACACACAAGCCTTTCCTCCTTTGGCCTGCTCTTGCAAAGGCAATGCAAGCTGTTGTGTAGTGGGACTAGAAGCATATGTTTCTTCTAGAATGTCATTTCATGAGGGGGAAGGGAGCAAGCTGTTGAGAGGAAAAAAGGGAGGGGGCAACATGACCGGAGTGGAGGGAGCTTTTCCTGAATTCGGGTGTTGTGTGCTGAATGCTGACACTGCAGGACCAACTTACAGACCGATGAGAGAGGGGGGGGGGTATTTTTCATTTCTAACCACTAAATGGCTTTTTTTTTCCTTTTGGCCCCACTTCCTAGTAACTCAGCCTTACTGCATAATGAACTACATTGGTAATCACTTCCAGCACCGAGACGAACATGTTGTGGTTGTTCGGCACGGCTGCTCAGCTTGCGAACACATTTTTAGCTCCTCGGAAGCGGGAACTGTGTAAAGATGGCCAAGTCTGGCATAGATACACTTGTTTACTTCCTTTGTAGCTTCTTAATGAAAACAGAGAGCCACCTTTAAAAGGGCTGGCGTCTGGTGCATCTGCCTCGGGAGGCCTACTACAGGAACGCTGTGTCCGGGCATGTCCGTTCCTCCTGCTTCCATGTTTCCTGCACTGACATTTCAGTTTTTTGGGGGTGGTTTCTTCAGGGGAATAAATGTCCCTGTGTCCACATGTGGTTTCCTGAATGCAACAAATGCCACCAATGCCACAGTCAATAAATATTAAATCACACATCACTTTTCATCTGTACATTTAAATCTGGGACTTACATCGGGTTTTGGTGGCTGACCTGAGATGAAAATTTAATTGTAGGTTTGGAGAGAATGCTAAAAGTACTTACTAAAAGTAAATATGTAGACACCACCATTAACTTGTTGGGCATCTTGTTCCGTAACCATGGTCATGTTACTAATTTTGGCATATTCCAGCTTGTTTTGAAAGTTGTATTGTTTTATAGTCATAGCGGCTGCATTGCAGAGCTGGGATTCTAACTCTCAACCTTTCAATTTACAGCCCAAAGCTCTACCTACTAGGCTACGACTTTCTCTGTATCCATCTTTTAGTTATTTACACAGAAATATACTTTAACCATACCCCAAGTTTGGCTATCCCTTAATAGCAAGTATTTATGACCACCTCTCTGGGGGAACGTTTGAGGTGTTTTGTCTTCTGTCTTAAGCAAACGCACCCCTCATTGTGATTGGTCTCCGTTTCATTATCCACAGCTGCACCAATCTAGTGTAATGTGCTCATGGCTTATAAGAAGGCAGCTGTGAATCGCTCAGGGAGAGACTATTTTGGTTTTCCTGTGTAATTTCAGTTTGCTTTCTAGCTTTAGTTCTTTTAGTTAGTTGGTTTGGAATGCTCCGGTCTAATTCGTGCCCTTGCTAGCTCATGCTACTTGTTTCAATTTTTGTATTTAAATTAACATTCACATCTTGTAGCTGATGCTTTTCTCCAAAGCATCTATTGTGACCAATTATAGTGTAACTAATCGTAAATGAAAGGCCTCGCTCAGGAGCCCTACAGCGGCAAGTTGTCGGCAGTGGAGCTTGAATCAGCAACCTGTTGATCGCTAGTCCAGTACCTTAACCACGAGTGTACCGCGGCCAATAAATTACAGCCTCATCCACACACCTCTATCGGC
>JAYDZG010000016.1:6640379-6654223 GCA_034509265.1 Microcambeva bendego | reverse complement strand
ACCACGAGTGTACCGCGTCCAATAAATTACAGCCTCATACACACACCTCTATCGGCATCAAGGTCCCGGGGATCCCACACTCTGTAATGAGGCTGGCATGTTCCTGATGGTCCACATCCGTTTGCTGTAGGTACTGCTACTCTAACTTGCCCCTAGGTGTGAATAAGTAGGTAAATAAGTGTGTTGCCCTGCGACAGGCTGGTGCCAGGCTTGTTTTTTCGTAGTGGTGCCTGAACTGCAGTGACTTCGACTTGTGTAAACTGTGACGATTGATGGGATTGAGTGAATGGAAGTACGATTGAACTGAAAGACAAATGTCATACGTAGACATCTAGTAATGTAAAAGTAAAACAGATTAGTATTAGTGTTAGTATCAGATCAGTGTTAAATTGAATTTATTGTGAAATGAAATAACACAAACATAAAAGTATGAGGAAGGCAAGAATGTTTAAGTCTTGTCTTTAAAATGTATTGTTGCCTAATCATGTTACTGACTACATAAAAAAATTACACAGTGTTCTCTGTGTAATCAACTCAGTAATCAACAATCAATATATTCTAATACTGATATCAGAGAATTAGCAACAAAATAATCACACATAGCTAATACACAAACATGTTTTGGAAGGAAGGGGGTGCAGCTTTCAGAGCAAGTATTACAACATACATCAACAGATTCATTCAGTGCAGAAATCAATAGCATAAAAATAGCCTAATCGTGGGACATGGCTTCAGTCCCTCTGTGGTCATTTAAGCTTCAATAAATCAACCTAACTGATTTACCTCTACCACAATTTCATATAGAACATGACCCACGGGAGTGCCTGATCATTCCTGCCTAAAGATAATGATACTTTCAGCTGAGTTTAAAAGCTCTTCATTATTGTATTATGTTATCAGGCAATAAGCTCCAGCCTGAATATGGCTTGATCTCATTTGCTGGTGTCTCCACTGCATTTTTATAATAAATACACTGACAAGATCACAGCATGAAAAAGAAAAAAAAAATCAACCCATATTTGTCAGTGTTGACCAAGCTCGTTTAAGAACATTAACAACGTCTTTAAAACCTTAAAACACAAAATGAAAATTCAATGGTAAATACTGAAGAAGAAATACACGCAGACATGCTTAGATATCCCAAAAATGGATGAGAAGTTAATTAGGGAAACTTAAACAATAGCTCAACAATGAAACCTAAAGAAAATAAAAATAAGCTCAATGAACTCTGTGTAATGAGGCGTGCACCCCAACAAGTGCAGATCGTATATCTAATTATGACCAGTTCCAAAAGTATTCGACACAAAACTATGAATTGTCACACATCCTCTCTAAGTAGAGACAAACAGAAGCGCCATGTTTACCCAGTTCACTAGTCTGTTTTGTGAGAACTATCCTAGTTCACTACATTCATAAGAAGCTCTGGTACATCTGTTTTATAAATAAAAACCCTCCAAATTATAAAATGACTTTTGGCTGTATTTACATGCCTGAGACTTGTGATTTGTGCAATATGGCTCCAGATGATGCTGAGCTTGATGCTGCTTATCTGAGTCTCGGTGACAGATGGGAGCAACAATATACTGTGGTTACTCTCAGTCTGAGCATGTCAGACAAATAGACGACACTGATACCCTTTTAGGGATAGCCAAGGCCAAGGCGGCAACCAACAAAGCCCGAGGCATTGTTTTCTACAGTGCCCGTTATGCTGGCAATATTTAACACTTAACATTATTAAAGGCACTTCAATCCAGGTATGAGCACAGATATTTATAAATCACAACAGCAAAGACCTCACTGTATTCCTTTAGCTGATCTAGAATTTAGTTAGGCTTTGATTGTAAATCTGGGAAGAATGGATGTGTCCTGGCTGTTGGTTTATACAATATAATTAAGGCCCTACCATTTAGGTAGACTGCGCTGTGTATTGTAGCTTCTAGGTATACATTTATTGTAATAATGAGTGTTATTTAATGACTGACAAAAATAGTTTGAGTAATTTAGAAGGGTGCTAAACATGCAAGGCAAACTGGCAACACACTTCTTGTTTGTCATAGAAGAACTACGCACAGGATGACCCACTGCCAATCATATTCGTGTAAATGCCCAGCTGGCTGATAGCACAGCTAATATTCCACCACATATCATATCAGTGGTGGGTTAGAGCATTTTTCAAATTTGTCCTCACCTGTTGATTAACTGTCCCGCCCTGTAGCTTTACCAGCCAAGAGACCAGGGCTTGGGACCGGCACTACAATGCACTGGTTTGTGCACACTCGTGACTAGGTACCTATAGGGCAGTTCGTGTCTCCATTTAACCTGGCTGAATGAGCACTCGGAGGACACTTATGCGGTCACGGAGAGAGCATGAAAAACCCACCTGGGGATCAATCCCAGGACATTCTTGCTTGAGGTGACGGTACTACCTGGATTAAAAGCATCTACTAAAATCGCAAAATGTTTTCTCAACATTAAAAAGTAAATATTGAAACAACGAGTGAACAAAAATTACCTTGTTGTGTTAAGTGCACCAAGTGGTGACTGAGGAACAAGACAACACACACTTATTGTTCATGGATCATCAACTAGTATTGTTTTTGTAATCTTGGTCTCTCTCTGAGGTGATTGAATGCCCATGATATATGTAATTAAGTTAATAAATGTATTATTTTTAAAGACTGCTCTTAAACATACCAAATATTTAGGAGTTTCAGGAAAACAAGCTGCCTCTGGCATCATCTGACGAGAGCCCTGCAAGACGTTTCATTGAATAGGGTATTATCTCAGGCTTTGTTCAGTGTACCGGGTTGTAAGAGACTGTGTACTGTAAACTGTATTAATACCTCCAATCTTCTCTCACACGTACACAACTGCCCCATGGGCACCATGCCCACAGAAGCTTACACTCTGCTCCTGAACTTCAAAAGCCAGAACAAAGCTTAGCTGAATCATTCTACTGTCCATTAATAGACTCGATATTGAAGATTGAATATAGTTGAACCCACAACTATAGTAGATAGACTGAACATAATCTCGTTATATTCATAGCATTTATTTTTTATCTATAGATCATTTCTACATGATAAATGTATACACATTTTGAGCTAATCCATAGGGTGGGGACAGAAGTAGCCTAGTGAGTAGAGCTTTTGGCTATCAAGTGGAAGATGGAGCCATTGTTGGGTCCTGAAGCAAGGTCCTTAATCCTGTGGCGTACAATGTCTGACCCGGCTTACAAACAAGCTGTGATACACAGAAAAATACATTTATTGAATCGACCACATGTGTACATATGACAAATAAAGGCATTTTGTACTGACATATTACATCAAGTTTCGAAATGATTTATAAAATAACAAAACTACACGTTTGCACCCAGTTAATGGGAAAACTCATATTTATTATTAACTGTACAAATCACATATTAACTATACAAATCGTTCTTAATGTAGTGACATTTCCCGACTGTGGCATCACTATTATGCAAACATTAGACTAGATATTCTTCAGAGTCAAGCTTGTTGGCTAAAAATCCACCCAAATCTTCCATTTCTCTAAGGCCTTCACACTTTGTTCTTCGGTGGTTGTAACTAATGTCTACAGTAATAATCATGCACATAATTGCACTATGTAATTACAGTTACTGATCATATATTACTGTATTATTATGTTCCATTTCTGCACACCTGACTCTTGACTAATGAAATGTAAATTGTCCAGCGAATCTTTAACATATAGATGTCAACAACACAGGAAAGAGGATTCTCGGTAAGAACACTGCAATTTTGATACTGTTGACCCCAGAAAAGTGTAAACTGTTGTATACGATTTTAAAAGCTGCTAATGCAGGAGGATTAACCAATCATATGTGTGAAAATGGAAAAAGAAAAGCTAATAAAGAGTTGGGGGTTGCTGCTTGTTGGAAAAGCACAGCACCTCTGGAGGCCATCTCCCTCTCTGATAATGTTCTGAACACGCTAGGTCCAGGATGTGCCCCAACATGTCTCTTTCACAACTCAGTGCTATGCACACACATGCCGACTGTTCCAGTACTGGGAATTTGAATGTGTATGGAAAGGCAGCTGAGCTTAACTGCTAGCGTTGACAGCATTTCTGCTATCAGTTCTACTCAAGATCTGGTGAAAAAAAACTAAAGGTGCACAGCCAATCATATACTGATAGTGTGTTTGGATAGGGTCATACATATTGGTTTTTGTCTCTGTCTGTGAAAATACACTGACCAATAAGTTAAATCATTGCAGCAGTCGGTCAGTCTTGCGGGAAGGGGAAACCAGGATGTAAATAGGCATGTGGTTAACAACAAAGACTGAAAGTTAACTAACTACATGCTTACTACTTGAGGCTTTAAGAGTTAGAACTGATCAGTAAAGCTCACAGACCTCAGCATGATCATTCACAATATGCTAGAGAACTCAAATAAAGACATAGAAAATGCGTCCCTTCAAGGGCTTCTCTTTTCGGAGAGCGTTTGCATTTGAATGGAATATTTCTGCTAGTGCATCTCTTTTGTCTAGCGGTGTCTGCTATTAGGTACATAGGCCCTTTAGAGCAGTGGAGTGGACGGCGGTGCATTCATTAGAATGATATCAAAAAGTCTGCCATGCAAACGAGAGCCCTATTTACTCGCTCATTCATTTGAGCCATATATCTACATGGCATCATTATATCCATCTCATCGTTTAAACACAAAGCCCGGAACACAAAGCGCACAAAGGCCGCTAAAGAGCATATGAGCAAACGTACTGTGATGGATTTTGAAATGGGGCTAATTTCACATTTAGGTGAATATTACATAGGGACTGTGTAGTCCTGCTCATCATTTCATTAGACCTGTGCTGAGAACAGTTTAGCTAATATATTGCATTATTTGAACGATAATATCCAACATTTCTCAGTTCAGATGATGTTTGTTTACTAGGGATGTAACGATGCACAAGACAGTTACACATCTGCCACGGTTCAAAAGGATATTCACTTTAAACCAAAGTGTACTGGTGCTGTCCGCATCGCCTGGTTGACGTCACTACACAGACTTGCCACGTTTTTTAATTCGAGTTTAATTTTTTAAAGAAAATGTGCAGCATTGATTTGCATAGTTTGTAACTACTGCAGTTATAAGGTTGTAACTACTGCAGTTATAGAAGTGCATACGTGATTAAGATAAATAAAAGATAAGCACAAATACAGTATTTCATTGTTTAAGAAAAAACAGTACATTTTAATTCGTGAATCACAGCTACAGGGCTGTTTTGGCGATAATAGGAAGCTGGCCATGATGTGATGCTGGATTAATGTAAAATACTAAACATAGAGTAATATTAACTGTTAGATTAAAAATAGTCTCAGCAGTATACCTTTTATTGACGATTTTTTAATTACTGTAGAAACTAGCCACAACACGAGGTGAATGACACACTTTTATATCTGCTCTAAAAGACCCCGTGTCCTTCATAATGCTTTTATAAATTCAAACATACACTTGGGCACCTATAGCAACAGCCTAACATCATTCAGAAATGTAAGGCGAGTGGCTCTCCATCTGACACGAGCTCTTCGCCCGTCTTCGGCTCTGGCCGTGAGCTTGTCAAAAGGCGATGGACTTATCTATCACTAATGATCACAGCTTCCATAAGGCAGGAATGGCACCTGTGGAAACTTTCACAACCTCAGGAGATAATTGCATGCTTCTCTCCAAGTGACTTCGGCTCCATGGAAATAGCCTTATTAACACAATAAAAGGGGGAGTGGGCAACAAGTGAATGCCTCTGTGAGATGCTAGTTGCAACTGTGAGACGGTATTACGAAAGATGACACTCATCGGCGAGTTGCACGGACGTGGCCGAGCTGGAATGCGGCTTCTTAAATTAAGACGTCTGTTTCTGTTGTAGCGAAAGGATACGATAACACGATATAACAGAAGTGGTCTGAAATGTAATTTTCTGTTTCGAGCCCTTTTGTGTTATCTCTGAAGGCATGTTGATCACCCAAAGAATGGCTTTCACCAACTCCATAATGACCCAGAGTAGTTAAGGCCTCAAAGAGAAGAATTAAAATTGCATAATAATTACCAAATAACACTCAATAAGCATTTCAGAATCAATGACAAGATAATTACTGCAGTATAGCCAAAACTGTTCTAAAGTCTATTTGTTAAAACCAACATGGTATGTTATATTGCTCATGTAAAAACAGACATGTTGGACTTACATTTTAGATGACAATTAAGTTCCAGAACGTGTTCTGATCAGGCACAACATTATGACCATCTTCCTAATGTGTTGGCCCCACTTTGGCTGCCAAAACAGCCCATGCACTGTGTATTCGGACACCTATCAGAATCAGCATTACCTTCCACAGTAGCTCGTCAATGAGCCTTGTACATCCAAGACCCTGTCACCGGTTTACCACTCTTCCTTGGACCTTTTTTGTTAGATGATGAGCACTGCATACCAGGAACACCCCACACGAGGTGCAGTTTTGGAGCTGCTCGTCCAGCCATCACAACTTGGCCCTCGTTAGAATTATTTTTTTCCCCATCTTTTAACATTGTTGTGGACGAAATGTTCATTATATCCCACCCACGAACAGGTGACGTAATGGAAAGATTAGCATCTATTGAGAAACACATCCCAGTAACACCAATATAAAAAAATAACAATCTTTTAACAGTTAATGGATTCCAAAAGAAATGTCTTCACAAACATTACAGATTAATGCCAATATGTCCTGGATGTCGATGAAGAACACCACCAATAAGCACAGCTCCTATCGGCACCTAAGTACTTATTTTAAATGTCTTTAAATCCACATGTTCAGTCTGATACCATCCGGCTCAAACCTGAGGCCCGAAGCCCATTGCTACTTCGGGCCACTCTGGGATCAATTTCTGTTGGCTGGGATGCTGGATTGATTTACAGGACCTGTCAAAACTGCTTTCTTCACCTGCCCGTGCCACACAACAATCAGCTGCACTGTTCAGCCCATTACACCGCTGCAGCAGAGAGGGCCGCAGGGACGCCATCTATTTACGGCTCGGGCTGGATGTTCCAGTTCGACATACTCTTAAAAGGTTTCAAGATGTACAGTAGACATGACCACAAACAGGTGCCGTGATGAAAACTAAACGAGGGTGTGAGCGGTCCTCGTGGAGATGCAGCTTGAACACAGACGGTTTTAAATAATGAAATCAAATTCCAGCGTTTTGTTGCATGTTTTTTTTCCCAGTGAGGAGAGAGGGATGGAGCGTATGACGAACAGGAAATTAAAGCTGTAAATAAGTAGAGTAGTAGATAAGAGAAGCTGTGTGCATTTCCTTCATGTCAAGAAGAAATTCTGATTCTGATACTGAAGAGACCTCCGTCTGCATGACCCATCTCTGGATACTGAAGTACCAAGGTCACATGGTGACAACACAGGTTTAAAGCTTTTTCATGAGCTGTGAACCCAGACGTGATGTTACCCCTGGACTCCATGGTAACACAGTGCATGAAATGGTCAAGGTCATAGGGGACTAATGGTATGAGAAAAGTGCCATTTGAAATAAATAATCATAATTATAATAATAATAATCTGACCTTTATAAATACTGCTACACACAATGTAAAGAAACCTGTAGCACAAATATACGGAATATTAAACCAATATTATCTAATAAATAAAAAAAGCTATTAAACTTGTTGGCATTTGGTTCTGATACTGCAGGTAAATTTAGTAATGTTATTTTCAATTTGTGATTTTGCTGTGCCTTTATGAACGGACTCATTTAACTGCAAAAAAAGAGAAATAAAACATTCTGCTGTTGAGAAGAAATCTGTTCAGATGTTCAGACATAATCCCAAATCCAAGCAGGTGCCACATATACACTGGACTACTTTAAATCCTTAGTACTTTAATTTATATATCATTTCAATCGTGTTAACATAGTCAGTTAATATTGGTATTTTTCTCAAAAACTTCCCTCGTTAAACACACACGTAGCATTAGAGATCAAGTTTGACAAGGGCCAAATATTGATGGCTAGAGGACTGGGTCATAGCATCTCCAAACTCGCCGCTCTTGTGGGGTCAGACAGGGACTTGGGTGGCCAAGGCTCGCTGATGCAAGAGGGGAGTGAATGCTGGCCGGTGTGGTTCGATCCAACAAACAAGCTGCTGAAGCTCAAAACAATAGTAGGCCTGATCACTTGGAATAAGTTATAATATTATTATATGGTATAAAGATTTAAAGTATGCTTCCCCTCCTCTTTAAACAGTGCTGGGCAAACTTGAAAAAGGTTCATCCCAGATAGAGTAATCTGGACCGTAGTGCGGTCAGTGGTGTTTTAATGGTGTCGAACTAGCGTGACAGTGTTTACAAAAGCTGCAACCTTTCTGTATCCAGAGTTCAAACCCCTTGTGCAGAACCGCCGTGCATACTAATACTGCGAGTTATCCGTAGGCCAGTTCCAGTTCTCTGGTGGTCACAATAACAAAGGGGTAGCCATTAATAAAAGGCCCGCTCTGGATTTATAGTGACGGAGGAGCAGGAAACACTGTGCCAGCGAGCCAGGACGCTCAACGTTTGAATACGAACCGCAAATTATAAACAGTTTGAGTAAATGAAGTGAGCGAGTGGCTTTGTTGCATGGGTGTACATCTTCCCGTCGCTGGTTGCTCTGGGAAAGGAAGTTATTGAAGCCTGGATTTCCTGCTTTCAGCTGCGGCCAAGAACTCGGGGGTTTATGGCAACTTCAGGAACTTTACTCATGTAATGATTCATGGATTCATTCGATACTGCTTTTCAAGTGTTCGGTCAGAGAACAGATTGTCTGCTTTCCATAGAAACTGGGTTATATTACAAGAGAAAAGTTTGATATGCTATATATATATATAACAATTCTACATTTCCATCTGTAAAGTTAACACAAGACCTTATGAATAAAATGATGTCCTTTCAAAACAACGAATCTAAGACTGAAACCACTATCTGGTTTCAGAAGCAAAGCTAAAAATAAGATGAAAGCCCCTTAAACATGTAGTAGAAAACAAATCTTCACACAAAAAATATATTTACAGACAAGTCCACGTTTTAATTGGTTGGTGACTGAAGATAGTTATTACAGTTATTGGAATATTTCGGCAATTTCTTGCCTAATACAAGATTCAGCTTTAGCATCAACAATCCACAGTCTATGTCTAAATCTCCTCTGCATGATACGCCATACATTTTCAGTAGTAAGTGGACCTGGACTCCAGACAGGCCAGACAAGCAGACACAGTAAATTCATAAATTGCAGTTTGAAATGATACCAAGTCATGCATGAAAAGTCTAGACGAAAGCGTTCCCAACCACTAAAAATAATTTCAGTAGCTGTTGTGGAGAGAATATGTTGTGAACATAAAACATCTCAGAGATCCAACGTACAGCAGTGGGAACAAAACATTCAAGGCAAATCAAACACATATCGCTTGTCTTTACTACTGAAAAGACTAAAAACACTTGAGCCTAAGCGATTTGATTAGTTCAAAGAGTAATTCATACCAGTTGCCGCTGCTGCATGAGGAAATATCCTGATGAGGAGAGACCGAAATAGCATCATTCCAGTATATCCACTAATTTCCTGGAATAGTTTACAATATTCAAACGAAAAGGGAGGAATTTCTGTCTAATATGAGCCCACAATCATGTCAAGGTTTACAATAAACATTCTCCAAGACCTGTAATATTTTCCATCTCTTCCATTTTTACCCAGCAATCACTGATTCCTGCTTGACCGCGGATAGATTCTAATAGAAATCTAGAGGGCGAATGAAACAGACAGGACGTGGCTGTTTGTGTTGGGCTCAATCCCAGCAGAGTTGAGCAGTTCACGTTGGCCCGTGACCACAGAAAAGGAAAAAAGCAAGTAAGCTGCTTCTAAAAGTGGCAAGAACGTTTGTGTATGGTTCATTCATACAAGTTACCACCACCAGCTCACTGCATACAGCCATTATTAAATCTATTTGTTCAATCTGCTTGCTAAGTGCATACAAATTACTGGAATCAATAATTGCATCCGTGGTAAGAAAAGGAAGCTAAAGTTCTACTGAAATGCCTCATTGCTTGGCTATACATATTGATTTCCTCCGGTTATTCCGGTTTCCACCCACAGTCCAAAAACATACCGCCAGGTTAGCTGGAGATAATGAATTGCCCCGTAGGTACCTAGACACTAGGATGCACAGACCAGTGCATCTTGGTGTCGGTCCCAAGCCCGGTTAAGAGGGAGAGTTGCGACCGGTAGGGCAACTGGAGTAAACACTGTCAAATCAAGGAGGTGTGAAGACACCCAAGAGCTGACCCTGCAATCGAAGAAATAAATAAATTCATATTTTTTTTACATTTTTTTTTTAAAAGGGAAAATGTGCAGCTTTGTTCTGCATAGTTTGCACCTACTTTAAAAATAATATTGTGTTCATTCTGTAGATAAATAAAAGGTAAGCACAGATACAGTATTTTAATTATTTTTTTAAAAGAGAAACAATAAAAAGGAAATTATGAATCCTTTCACATCGTTGGTAGAGTTAGGATTTAGTGTTGTAGACTGTTTATTACTGCAGTCGTACTCACATTATTGTATGTCTGCTAGACAACTCCACACTATATAACACTGTGTGTGATTCAACAAACTTTTCCTTCGGTTTAATAATCTACTACAGTTAATATTACTATTCTGAATGCACTGTATTAATAGAGCTCAACCGTTTTTGACTCCTAAAACTACCCTCCTACCTAACTTGATAACAGACTTTTTAGGTTCAAAATACATATGCAACTTTAATAATGAATAAAGAGCAAATGTATGTAGACACCCATTATAATTAGTTTGTGATTTTAGATTGATTTGTTTATGGACAATGATGTATTTTCAAATCAATGCGCAAACACTTACTAAAGCTACAAAATACCCATGAAGGCTAATCCCTCAGTAATAAGAATATATAAAACCTGAGTCATTTGCCTGATGCAAATTCCTAGAGAAAAGCTTTCCATTTCAATTAGCATGTACAGGATTTCCAACATGGACATACAAATGTAACACAACCACAGTATCAACATCATGACATGGAACTGGTACACTATCCACATCGAGCACATAGTACAGACAAACTTTACTGAGAAATACCGGTGCCACAAACAGTGGGCAACTAAAACATGAAGCGTATTAAAATGCCAGAGATAAGTTAAGTGCACATATATCTTATCTGAAGCATACAAAAGCCATATGGTGCCACAGCCCAAGTCGCCTGTTGCTGGCATAACAATGGCCTGGCGCAGACAGTAAGCGGCAGCCACGGGTTGACAAATAGCCGTTAGCCTGCATCCTCTGAGCACTAAATGCGAGAGTAAACGTTCATATTTGCATTTTCCTCCTTACAGGTGCAGAAGGCGACTAAACCAGATGTCAACTTGAGCGCAGCAGTGTTTGCCTTCTGCAGAACACACACACACACAGGAAAGACAATAGGGTCTCTCTGTATTTGGTCCATTCCCCCACAATCCTCCATTCCCAGAGGTAACTCAATCCTATGTCAGAGCAATGCACCTATTCTTTTCCCATTTCACAAGTGAAAGACTGCATTGTTTTTCTCTCCAACCATGCTGACAAGCACCACTCAGACAGAAAGTATTAAAATTGAGGAAGTGTTTCACCTTCTGATTCAGATTTATTTTAAATTGTAATATTTCGGAGAAACACTGAAAATAAGAAGTGTTGTACAGGTTGTTTTATATAATAAACTAATTATTTTAATTATCTACAGAATTTAGGAGTAGTACAGTTGACACTGACTGTCCTGTTCCATTTTCATATGTATCATATGGACCCAGTTATAATAAGAGAATCCGTGACCACCTCAAGTGAAGGGGAAAAGCATTCACGAGTCCCATTTCATAAAAGTACCAATGAGAATCAGGAATACCTACTATATATTTGTTAAGCACCTTAAATGCATACTTTTACCAATTTACAGCAACGGCTGCAATCCAATCCAGCTTCAATCAAGCATTAACTACAGCCCGAACATTTATGCTCATAAATACAACAGGGGAAACCAGAGTATGCGGAGGAAACCCATGCAGACAAGAGTAAACCATGAGATATCCTTAGAACTTGTGTTGCTCTATGGAACCTGCTTTAGAAGCTGTTCGAGTGTCCATCCAATAGTGCATAATTCCTTTTTTTGCTTTTTCAAAAGTCATGTTGTGGTATTACGACCTAAATAATCCATTTATTGTTATTTTTAAGCAGATTTACCCGTGAACATGACCATGGTCAAGACTTGTGTCTGTCAATAACTGTCTAGTTAGAGAAGACAAACCCTATACAGTTTCTCCAGCTTTTTTAGCATAATAACCACACTTAAATATAAATGCAATAATTACCTGGGAAGGTAAAAGGACTGGCTTTAAAGTATCTTGCAATGGTGGGTTTATTTCATTACTAATTGATAAATTATTACAGATCTTTAAAAAACATACAGCAGTTTTATCATTTGAATAATCCATGTGTAGAATTTAGGAGTGGGTGTGTGCAGAACAAACAAATTAGCCAATCAAACAGCTGTGATACAACAGACAAACACAACAGTGCGGTCACAGCATTGTGAAAACCACCAAATTTGGTATCTGTAGAGTAAACTGCTACTTTTCTCCAGGGGTTGATAAGTGGACAAAATGTCTGGGACCAATCTGAATGTAGCAGAATGAGTCAATCTTAAGTCGTGAATATTATGTATTGTTGACACCAACATGGTGTTCGTGTTGACATAAATAAAATATGTTTGCATTGTATGTTGAGATTTTGTCATTTCACTGTTGGGAAGTTTGTTTGGTTTCTTTAATGTCTATGCTACAGTAATCATGAGGATTTTCATGGGTATTTGGTGGCATGCCAGTTTGTGACATTGCTGTTTGTATTTAAAATATTGTTACTCAGCAATCTTTAACTGTCATCGAGCAACTGTGTACTGTGCCTTTTTAAATACTTTTATATGTACAAATCTGTTAACTTGGAGTTATAATGTTTGCCTTTGTTTTGCACAGTTAGCCAAACTTTAGAACGACACATTACAGTAAGGTTGCCATTGTGTAACCTCTGCCACCTACGTGTATCGCGATAGTTCTCGCTAACTACAAATGAAATGTTCGCTATTTATTAATAAATCATAATTAAGTTATAACAGACTGTTTTAAATATGCGATTTGGAAGAACATTAGCACCGCTGTATGGATTAGCTTAGCAGTCGAAACTTAGAATCCAGGGAATCCTAAAAATGCAGCGTTCAAAAATGTCTAATTGTTGATTCGTCATCAAATGTTACTTCATAAACACAATGCCAGACGGTTTGATGGTTAACACACTTTGTCGAACTATTTTTATCAAGTCTTACTCAATAGGAAATAATAAAATGTGTAATGTATCCTACATACGTATTTTTCATGTTAAGAAGCAAGCAGTTTGTTTTAACTGACAGCTCTTGATATAATATTGACGAGCATTATGAAAACAACAAGCGGCTCCTTCGAGATTACTCCGTAAGGAAGTGTAAGGCGGGTATTCCCAACAAAGGAAATGACAAACCAAAGCTACAGTGGTTATCACTAGTACTACTGTTAATAAAGCTTTTAAGATTCGCAATAGACTTGATATATTTGAATTCGTCATATAGTAACAATTAAAAACAACAAGCTAACAAACAACGTGTGTTGTTGTGATATTACTCAAAAGACCGGCAGCATGCAGCGTTCAAAAGCAACAGGCTGCCAGTAAATTACCAACAGAGGCCAACGCATCGGTTATCAAC
>JAYDZG010000016.1:6608534-6633229 GCA_034509265.1 Microcambeva bendego | reverse complement strand
TCTGAGCTGTTTACTCACTCTAATGTGTCCCACCTTCTACTACTCCTACACACACACACACACACACACACACACACACACACACTAATACCCAATCTGCTTTACCATTGGGTGTGGCCTTGACACAAAGCAGTTAATGCAGAGGAGCAACCTGAGACGACCTTCTGTTAGCAAGGTGTTTGGGGGAGGAGAGTTTTTTTTAAAGGTGTTTGGGGATGACAATCAATTCAAAGTTGTATTCGTGGGGGGTCTTCATCACCTCCAGGTGTAAACAGGGCACTAGAATAAAGACACCTTGCTCTTACAGTCTAATTCATTTAGATGCATAATATTGATATTATGAGCCTGTGTGACTGTGGTAAACAATGATTGAAGATATATAGCACCGTAGTGATCATATGCCTGATGTGTACCAACAAGCTAAAAACTAAAGCAAATTATCACTTAAGATCTATAATTTGTGGATCAGTGATTTGACCATTTATTGTGGTCTTTGTTTTCTATTAAATGCCAAGTATGATATTATCCTTTAGTATCACACAAAAAATACAATATATTAAAATGAATTATGGGCATCTTTTCAAGATGAAAGCTCAAATGATACATGTAAATTATGTCAAGCGTGTTAAATATAAAAATATTCACATTAATTCAAATTATTACAGCATTATCTAAAAATCATAAAGATGCCGAAAATGCCAATATTTACTTTAAAAAGTTTGACTAGAAATAACCTTATTCCTCTCTTTTTCTGGTGAAAAATATTTTAAAGCCTAATTAGGTCAAATTAATGAATTGACCAATAAATGTGGTATAAATTATTGTATTGTATGAAGTGAATAAACAGCTACAATTGTTGCACATTAAATACAAACAAAACCATGCATTATTGTGCAGTGAAATGGTTATTAAGCAATAAACCAGCTGATGTTATTTTGGAAGGCATCATGCCATCTCGTAAATTAGAACAGCTTGTATGAGCTTGTGGAGAGGCTGTTTCATAACCATGTACATTAATATGGAGGTAAAGCCCAACCCACATACTCCTATATTTTCTTGTCTGTGGGAATTTGTACTCGTGTAAGACTATCAAAAGTGGATTTTCAGTGTGGTAAAGATGTTGGCTGAGAATGTCTGACTTGCATTATAAATTCCAAATTATATTAATGAGATGAAAAATGGGGTCAAATCGGGGCTCTGTGCAGGCCACTGGATTACCCTTACATCAATTTTTAATATTTCTTTTTAACATAATTCCACTAAAGACATGGTGAGTGATACAGCTGTGATTGAGGGTTCAAATACCTGTTAGTGCTATCAGCTGGTCAGACATCTATGCAGACATGATTGGCCAGGTGTAGGTCTGGTAGAAGGGTTTACGATGTATTGCGCCGAGTGATTACAGGGAACTTGAGCCACCGTTACCCTGGGCCGGAAGCAGTGGTATAAAATCAAAATGAAGCAAAACAAATCTCAATCATTTTAGAGTTTTCTCATAGTGCTGGTGTATGTTGTGTATTTAGTAGGTTTAATCATCATTTAAAACCTATTGACTGGATTTGTGAACCACATCTTTTAATCCTGGTAGCTGACTTAACATAACCCTCTGAAGAAAAGAGTCCACCGGTACATGCTTTTCACAAAAATAAAAAAGTGTCCCCAAAACACATTTGCCAAGGCTGTGTTTTCACCGAGGCTCTTTTCCATGAGCATTATCAGCAGTGTAATCTGATGTGGACAGATAGAGCCCTAAAGGGCTTGTTGTGTGCGTGCTTTGAAGACTGGAGCATGTTGGTCGCTTTGCCGCAGGGGGCAGAGGTGGAGCGGCTAGGTGGGGGGAGGTGGCCTGGCTTGCTTTAGTTCATTTTGCCATCGCCCTGTGACCTCGGTTAATCAGGAGGCCCCTGAGAGGGCCAGGTGCAGATCAGGCCAGGCTGCTCAAACAGCCAGCACTGATTGGCTTTACCGAGAGATAAGAGTCAAGTCAGGCAGAATCAGCTCTTGCTCACTGATAAACACAGAGATTCGTTTCAGTTAAAACACTGAGCAAGAAGGTGAGCAGACTAACACCACCACAGGGGGCACACGCATTTAATTTATACTGTTTTAATGTATCCCTGTAATCACTATCACTGGCATTATGCTCACAGTCTTCACACTGGCACGGGTCAGATTCAGAGTTTGTAATAACAGGTAAAAACAAGCAACCAATATGGTGTTTTTTGAGAGAAAAAACATGTTTGTATTTATTTTAAACTGTAATACAAATCATAATAATAATACTACATAACTTATGACAAATGATACTCAACATAGTTAAACTGTTAACAAATCAAATTGATGTTAAAGAGGCATTAAATCAATGAATATTATGATGGACATCCACAGATCAATAAGGCATAGACTGAACATGCCCACTGAGCTCTGTTTAGCTCATCATAAATTAAGAAATGATCAGGTCAATTTACTGTAACACCTTTGGCACTGTACAGCATCCTGGCGGTAGCATATTGCTATACAGCACAGGGATGTACTAGATAGAATCTCTCTAGCTAAAGTAGGAGGAAAGTTTGGCATCAATAAAAACAGTGGCAAAGCTAAACTGCCAAAGCCAAACGAGTAGTAAAAATAAATAAAATACATGTACAGTACAGGGGTATATCGAAGTCAAATGTCATGAAACTCGACTTGACTTGAAACAAACTGCCAAAGCAAAAAAGTATTTCCTTAAGAGGCCCAGTGAATGTTCTGATCTTCACCCAAAGCAATAAAACAATTACATTTTTAATTATGTGTAACTTGCTAAATGTAAGCTAATGTAGGAACGTGTTAGTGATAGCACACTGACATTTAACTGACATATTTAAAAATCCAAGCACTTTCATTAAGATGAAATAAATGTGATGTTTAGAGACACTTTCTCACTAAAACCTACAAATCAATGTACTATTGAATGGCTTTAAATGATACACTTAGCAATGCGTCCTATATTACTGGTCCCTATCGACTTCGTTGGCTTGAGTTTAAAAAAGAAAACATTAAAGTGAAATTTAGAAAGAATCGCCCTCTTGTGGCCAACTGGGGGAAATTCTGAATAAGTTTGGGAGATTTGTGAATTCTACGTAAAATATGCAAAGCCTTAACATATCTTTCATTCCGTGTAATAACAAAGCTAAAACGAAAACACCTTATTAAAATTTCTACAGGAATGTTTTTGGCATCGAAATATAGAAACCTAGCTTCATCTGCATAACAGGAAGCAAGGTATTCAGGCTGTTACCTTACACAAAGAATTCATTAGAGAGAAATGTTGATTAGATGAAATTGTTGATGTTCCTCGCCACAGATGCTTTAATCACATTTTTCTGTTCAATGTCTGAGAGATAAAAGGTACAAAACTGGCACCAATGTGCTGGAGCAATACATTTAACAAAATTTAATTAAAACCAATCATAATACCTGGGCTTCATGACGGTGGTGGACAGTTTATTTTAATTTCAGAGAGCCACTTTTATATTAACTATGAAAGAATTTTAAATAAAACAAAGCCTTGACAGTAAAAACACAAAATGCTGAAATTATTTATCTCCAAATAAGTACATTTAATAGGAATCAGCTCAAAACTGGGTTAGCAAAGCCACCCAGTGCTTGTCTGAAAACCAGGAAGAACTGTAGTCTCCAGGCAACAGGCGAGGGTTTTGATGTCCAAATGTTTGTGCACTAAATGTCTCTTTAACTCAATTCTGTAATGCAGTGTTTGAAGATGCTGCCTTTGATGGTCATCCTGGTACTTAGAGGCATGTGGTTAGAACAATCCCACACTGCAGACTGCCTATAAATATTACTAGAAAAACACAATTCGGCCAAAAGTATTTGGACGAACATTTACATCCAATTTTAGAGATTGGAGATTAATATGAAGTTGACCTCCTCTGTGCAGCTATAAGAGCTGTCACATTATTGGAAAGGCTTTCCACAGGAAGTATTGTCTCTGAAGGACCCTTAGGTGACACCTAATTTTATTAACTTTATTAAAAGATCCGGAGGGTTGTGGAACAAAAACATCAAGTGGAAGACCCAAAACCGGATCCAATTGGCTGTCCGTCAAGACACCATCCTCGACCAAAATTAAGGCCATTACTGGTACAATGAAAGGTGGAAGGAAGTTTTATTCTCTGACGAGATAAAAAATAGGGCTGAGTTCATAATTCCCACCTGACAAAGAATAACGTCATTTTTTGGATCCTCCTGCGTGTTCGCCTGATCTAAATCCAATTGAGAATATTTTAACAAAAATGTAAACAAAAAAAAGTTTACTAAAAAATCAGTTACAGACAGTGATGCCCTTAGTGAAGCCTTGAAGCAACGTTCCCATTAGACTTCTGGAAACACTTGAATCAAGCCTAAATGATTGTTTGAAGTGAAGAATAATGGAGCTTCTCAGTTCTTTTTTTGACACTTTGATTTCTGTTTTGACCGTTTTGAGCCTATTCCAGATTTTTCAATCAATTGCCTGTTCAAAACCCATTTCTTCTCTTAGCATTGTGGAGCTCTACTTAGAAAACTTCTTAAGATTCAACCGTATGAAATGCAAATTCTTTTTTTAACTGGTTTTAAGATTTTGATCCGGAGTGTATTCAAGCTTTTTCTAGATGCAGGTGTAAAGCCCAAGGCAGGTTAATAGTCTCCCAAAGACACTGCTAAAAGAATGTGATGAAGAAATCAATTACTGGTAATGACCAGAACCTTTAGCACAAATCAATATCAGCTCAGATAAGGAGCTTAGTTTCAGCTTTTGTGTTTGGGAGTAAACAGGGGTTGAGACTCTCCAGAGCTGCTTGGTGTCATGAAAGGAACCGGGAAAAGGTAATTGCTGTCGGAATGGTAATGGCTATTCAGGACAACCCAGTGCCGGACAATTACACAGGTGGTCTTCACTGTTATTTGGGCTCCCTGAAGGAGCTAGGTGATGAAGATGCCCTCGTCTCTTAATCCCCCACCCCAGTTTTAGCCAGATAATGGGTCACAAAATGTCTCTGAACAAAGGTTTTATCGAAAAGACCGTTGTCTGAGAATTCACCGAGATTCGTGTTTAACACAGCTGGCTTTTAATGGAGTCCAAAGAATACGACAGGCAGTACAAAAATGTTTTTGACAATTTGTTTTTGGGATAAAAAGGGGCAATTTGGAAGCAGGGAAGAAAAAGACCTAACAGAGGCTATGATTCATAAAGGCTAGTAGTTTATTTCAAACACCAACGTGCACACTTGTAAGAGTTCAATACACATTTTATTTTGTGAAGTGCTGGAACTTTTGCCTACTTCTCTTAAAAAGTTTTAATACATCTATTCAGGTTTAGCACAAGAGTAAATGTTTTCTAATTGTTTAAGCCAATCTATCTATTGTCTTGTGGACATTTAAAAAAATGTAATTTATTTTAGGCTTGGATGAACCAGTGCATGTTCTCCTCATGTCTGTGTGGGTTTAAAAACGTTCCTGGAGGTGTGGTTGCTGCTCTAAATTGCACCTGTATGCATGAGTAAGTGGATACATGAGTGTGATCCTTTGCAATGTTTTGACACACCCTGTCCAGGGTGTATTTTAGTCTTGCAACCAGTATTTGTGACACTGGACCGACTGTACTCATGCCTGGCCATGTTAAAAAAAATCATTTTAGCCCCAAAGGTACATAGGCACCCCTGTTGTAGAGGGGTCTTGAACAAAGCATTAAATTAATTAAATACAATTGCCATGAATTAAACCCAGGTGTGTTAGTCCAACACCAGTGGCTACATAAAAGCGTTTGAATGTATGGACACAAATTTCCACACACAAAATGTCCAAATGTGTTTTGGAGTGGAATGTCCAACGAGTCTCTTGGTTGTGAGCATGCACAAATTCGGCTTAGTTTAAGTGATAATTCTGTAATTAATAAAGGTTGATCTCATTTTAGGCTAAATAAAAGTGGAATAAAAGCAGATCTGTCCAGACCTGAACAACATAAAAAGCATGAAGAATATTAAGCAAACCTTCTGTTGGTGATAAAAATGCTTGCCTTGGTTTACAATTTACAGTGTGGAAAAGATCAATTCAGTCGCCCTTTTGTTTAGACGTACACACAGGGCAGACCTACAAAATGGTCAGCTGTGAATGACAGCACAAAGACAAGAATTCACTTTTTCGCCAAGCCCAACAAATCCACCGCACACACATTTTAACTTCAACAGTGAAACAAAGCATTGGCTCGACCTTCACATTAAACTGCACGAAGGAATTCTCCCCCCCCCTTCCCCAGAATATCCACATTGCATTCTTACAAACTAGTAGCGATCCTCTGCTTATGGTCTGAATTCTCTGATTGCCTTGGAGGTGTGTGTGTGTGTTGTGGGGGGCAATTTCATGTGTTTGCTTTTGATCTATAGAAGTTTCATTTGAGTGAGAAAACATTGAGTGCTATTCAGCAGCACAATGAAGTGTCTGAACTAGATAATTTGATCTGTTCACCACACAGACAGTGAAACAGATTCCTTTACCCACAAAAATCTGGGAAAAAAGCAGAAGACCTTGCTTATAATTTATATATTTATTTCAAAAACTTGAGCGAGCAAGTAATGGAGCTGTTTTCCATCCAGTCAAATTATTTAGAAGTGCCGGAGTAATACGTACTGGCCACTTTAATAATTAAACCACCTTATAAGTACATTTACTGCCTTACAGGTCCCCTCAGTGAACGTTGTACACTATTCCTGACTATCATCCCCATCTTATATAAGCCCTCTTATAAAATGCCAAATGAGTGTATAATTCTAGAGGACTTTGAGGTTTGAGGTAAAAATAAATATTAAATCTTAATTTGGTCAGGTGGTACCAGGGCTAAATAAGTAGGTCCTGGGTTCGATCCCCAGGTTGGATGGGTGCTCACTTTTCCTCCCACATTCAAAAAACCAGGTGATAATTGTCCTAGATAGTTTTTTTTGGTCAGGGATATCATTGCTTTTGTCTCTCAGGGTTAAATCGATGCTTTAATAAATAAAAAAAAATCACAAATTCAGCCTTCATTTCTTCATGTGTCCTTGTTTCCTTTGCTTTTCCAACCAACCTTTGTGTCCTTGATGAAAGAGGTAAGGAATCAAGGAAAGGAAACAACAATAATGCAAAGAGACAATGGAAGAAATGGAATGTACTCCATGGGTGTTACCACAAGGGCACTTTTAATAGGTAATATTAAAATCGGGACACAGTCAAAATGAATGGTGAGAATTTAAGTACTAGAATGGCATGCAGAGTCCTAAATATTAATATTCATGTATGTTCAATAAAGGTAGAGATGCAGTGATGGCTTTTTTATTAAGAAAAGTAACTTACTGAGCCTACTAAATACATTTAATGCTTTATTATTAGAAAGTAAAATATTTTACAATAACAGTATTAAAACAAGACAGTTGGCTTAGATTGTCTTTTTCA
Organism: Microcambeva bendego; assembly: GCA_034509265.1. Taxonomy (NCBI): domain Eukaryota; kingdom Metazoa; phylum Chordata; class Actinopteri; order Siluriformes; family Trichomycteridae; genus Microcambeva; species Microcambeva bendego. The sequence goes on along the minus strand of JAYDZG010000016.1, from coordinate 6,625,765 downwards.
GTTTTATCTGTGAATCCTTCATTACTGAATAATAATGACAAACAATGTAAAATAATGAAAAATATTTTTTGATAGAAAGAATAAATACAGACCAGACTGTTATAATACTGTAATAATACTGATATTTCCTGTGAAAAGTGAGAGTTCTGGTCATTTGGTCTTTGGTCATGTAGATTGGTGGCGTTTGCTAGTGGCAGATTTACTCCACGCTCCTGTACTTAGTGAAGAGGTTGTAAAGAACTCGTAATGTTGATTTAAGGTCACAGTTGACAATGTCTGCAAAAGTAACAAAGTGAAAAACATTAAGGTTCTGTTAAACAAGTTGTTCCATTTCTTTCTTGTTCACATCATGCACAGAGGAGGACCGCAAGCATCCTTCTACACATTCAGTTTTCACTGACCACATTCAGTTTCCAATACCATTCTTGGCATCTACTCAACCAGACCATAAAAGTCACTGGAGTGTCATCGAGGAAGTGATTCCCTATCCGATTCCCCATCTGACCTGTCTTCTTTCAGACACTGAGAATTGTGTTGGATAAAGCTCACAACTAGACTCATGAGAGCTAGCTCATTAGACGGCTGTGCTACCTGCTACATGCACAGTTTGAAACTTTTATAAGTAACAGGACAGCACTTTTATATTTTTTATTGCAAATGTGAGGGGGGGTTGGAGTACACTTTACATTATAGGAGCTTGTAGTAATGAATAATCTGAATCTGATTTACACCTTTTCAAAGAAAAAAGCTTTACGGGGAAGAAGATTTTCATGTGATGATGATGTGAAAGCAGTGGTTCATTAGTGGTTAAGATATTTTTTTTGCTGGTGTTATTAAAATGGTGACTATGCAGAAAAATGACCTGGAAAAGAGTTAAAACTTTATAAATAGCCATTGTATTGTTATTGTAACAATGTGGTTTGGCAGTTCAATAATAACATTAATGATTTACAAGTGTGATGCCCAAACAGCTTATGGTCAGGAGCTCATACATTTTGGGTGTGATAGACATCTCGTTGCTGCAAATCTAAAGAAGCAAACATGAAACTCTTCACATTAATAATTGTTTCCCTCATTTGTTCAAATTCCAACTACTATGCTATTTGCGGATGAGATTTTGGCTCACTTCTAAATCCCGTACGATAAAAGAAGGTGCTGAAGGAAAACATGTTAACAAAATGCAAACACAGCAGGCTTCAGATCTTCGTTTCGAAAACACGCTTGCAGACTGTGCTACGAATAGAAGGCTAAACTGTGTGTTGTCTTAAGCAAATGCTGCATGATTCCTGTGATTAAACAAAGCCGGTTAAATGCAGTCAAGCTGTGGAACAATCATAAACACAGCGTTTAATCACAGTTCATATCAAGGCTTATTTGCTAAAGTCCAAACAACTACAAAGCTCAGCAGAGCATGGAAGTCTTTTTTATAATGAGCATAGTAAACAGTAAAAAAGAAACACATGGGAATACTTATTACATACTATAAAAAACTACAGTATGTACTGTGCTTGATACCCAGCAAACACAGTACCAAATGAAAAGTTTATATCCAGTGCCAAAGGTTTATATGTGAGGGATTTTCAAAATGTTTACGCACTTTTATTCTTCTGTTGGAGGCGTATTAATAACTGGTCGTGTCCGAGAGAGTTTATAGTCAGGAGATCTCAGAAATTAATTCAGTGTTAAACACTATGAACACTTTAACTGTATACGTTTTTAATGGCTATGACACAAATGTCAATTTTCCAACCCTAATCATAAAAAATATACTAACCTTCAGGCCTGGGTTTGGGTTTTTCCAAACCTCCATCTTGCATCAGCTCAAAGGAAAATGACACGTTATGAACCTGTAAGAAATCAGGCTCCAAAACATAAGCTCAGCTTAATTATAAATTCTAATGACAAATCTTATAAATACTTATAAATTCCTTTTTGAAATTGGCACTGATTCGAAACATTTATCAAGGACAGTCATGCAGGTAAAATGCTGCATACTGATCTAAAAATAAAGCTCCATAATGCCTACCAAGCCCAATCAGAGCACTTCACAATGTTCACTTTCCTAAGCCTCATTAAGATATGTAAGATTCTGAGTTCCTGGGTTCGAATCTTGGCTCTGCTACAGGTTGGCTGGATGCCCTTTAGCAGATTATACTGGCTTCCTGTCTGGTGTCTGGGAAGGGATCTTGATTACGTACGCAAGGCCGACCTCACAGTTCAAGGTACCTTAATAGAGGAGTTCAAAATGTTATTTGTGAGCTTTGCTTTAAACGTGCTAGCGTGTGCTGCATCACCTGAGTGACCATTTTAATAGTTTATTAAAGATTCCTATTGTTATCTTATTTCAGCATTATAAAATGACAGCACTGATCTTTCATTTGAAGTCCATCTAAGCTGTTTATATCAATCTGACAGATGAAGCTAAAAGCAGTACCTTGTGTTCAAAATGGTCTGGGATAAGGAAAAAGTTGTAGAGAGGAACAAAATGTCCCTCCAGAAGCCCCATTAGCAGAACCAGGTACACACCATCGGCAAACTGATAAGAACAGAAAGAAGATTTGTATGTGGCTAGATGTTTAACATTTGCCAGCAATGCACAAGTTACCTGTGTGTCCAGCTCAGACACCTCCAGGTTCAGCTTGTTTAAGTGCTTGTTTACAAATGTCAGGAGAGTCTGTAAGAGAGGCCAGGCAGTCAGAAACAGCCCTGAGAGAACATGTCCCATCAAAAAACAACTTGAATGACGTGCACTTACTTTTTTAACCACGTTTAGCTTGTCTGGCGCGTGGTCGAACAGGGTGTCAAAGGCATTGCGCTCTGTGATAGGAATTTTCATGTGCACAAAAAAGAGATCAGTGGCATTATAAGTATTTTAGCAAGAAACAGGCTGTTTATAAAAAAGCAGCATTTATTTAAAGCAGCATTTGCAATATTATACAACATGGTGTGTAGAAACTTCAGCCGCCAACACAGAACTCGGACTTCCTCACACTTTTGCATAGAACTGGAACAGTGACTGTAAATCTGACGCTCTTCTTATTAGTCCCCAAGCTCACAAATGCCCCATTGACTGAAAAAGCACACATTTGTACTGACTGACTTGTAAAGTCTGGGTTTATTATCAAGCTCATTTTCGGGTGTCCACATACTTTTAGCTATACGATGTTATGATGATATAGGCTTAAGGAATCAACAACTTGCCCACGAGAGCCCTTACTTTGCCAGTCAGTCATATTTGGACTAACAATCAAGAAAGACCCAAGGGTTGATTTTGTTTGGTTGTTGGGTTTCCAAACTGTCACCCATTGGTAAAAATATTTAGCTTCCTTAAAAATGACTGATGTCATTAAGTAATCAGTCATTAAGTAATCAGTCATAATAAAATATGTTAATCTTTAAAGAAGATGCAGATAATTCAATTAGTCCCCAATTCATTATAATGCAAATGTGAATCTTTTCAGCTCCTCCTGTTAGAGGTCACCAATTGATTTGGCATAGGTTCTACACCGGATGCCCTACTTGATGCAACCATCCTATTTATCTGGGCTTGGGACCAGCACTTTAAAATAATACTTTTGCAGAATTACCAATGAGAATGAATGTGATACGCACCATGTCTTCCAGAAAGCGCCCTATAAATAAAAAATAAAAACACATCCACACTCAGACAACAGAAAGAGATGAACACACATACACACACAATAACAAACCATCATGTAGCTGAGAAGAATTTAATTGTATGTAAGTAGGCACAGAATAAGATCAGCAGAGCAGAGGAACTAATCAAAGGTTCGGTTTTAGGACTCTAGCCTGGTGGACATCTGCCTACCAGAGCCAGAGCCTTCAGCCCTGAGCCTTCACGCTCAAATCTGCCCAGGCAGAGGCATGCCATGGCAGCTGCTGCCCGAATGCCACGCCGCCGCCAACAGCCCCATGCCCGCCCTTATCTCAGCAGTTGATTTGTGCCCGCTGGAGCATTATTAATCACAGCTCGGCAGCATCGAAAAGCTGGCAAGAGCAGAACCCCGGTGCCCGGGCCCCATCTCACCACAAAGCTGCTCATCAGCATGGAGATCCAGCTCCACACATCCCCTGCTCCCTCCGCGGGGTCTGGCATGTCATTGCGTGTTTCTCACTTTTCAACTCCGCAGATGGTTTAAGTTTCCCACAACTAAGCTTGCTGATTGTCCATAAATTGCCTAATAAATATCTATCCGTGTAGATTACTTCTGTTACAGTGTTTCGGACGCTTGTCGTCTATAGTCAACTTTTCGTTAATTGTTATTTTTCAGAATCGGAATTCTGGCTGTATTCTGGCTTTGGGAAAATTTCAGCAGCTTCTGGTTTCACATACACAGCTGTGGCCAGTTACTGACAGGGAAACAATACAACTGTAATGACATACTCGATGTTGCCAGTAATTTCCTCCTGGACCTGCTGCGACTGAAGGATGCCCTCACGCTTCTGTAGGAAAGACGGGACACAACCGGAAATAAAAAGAGGAAAGGCAATAACAGAAAAGCTATTAGGTTCCCAATAGCAATCTACGGGTGACATAAAGTACCAGATATTGCAAAGCATTTATTGCTTACGAATCACCAAAACAAAGTACCTGCACCACAACCACTTGTATAGAAACATGATCAGGAAGTCGGATGGGAGCACGGAAGTGCTGAGACAAAGCCACCAGCAGGTGAAGTATGGCTACGATGCTCTTTGCATGGACGGCTGTGGAATATAAAGTTACGGTCAAGGTCTGCAAGACTGGTCAAAACTATAATCAAATAACCCCCTCCCAATTCTTCAAATCTTCATTTACATTTTTGTAAGGGCCTTGTTCAAGGGCCCAACAGTGGCAACCTGGCAGTGGTGGGGTTTGAATTACCAACCTTAATATTACTAGTTCAGTACCTTAACCACTAGTTTACAGCTAGTCATCATAATAATTTCTTCTCTACTGATGATGACCACCTCTCTGATTGAGGAGAGCCGTGACGAACAGATAGCAGAACTGATATTCAAACCAACACGTTTTACATAACAGTTCTGGTGTGCTAGTATGTTTTACAGCTGAGTGGCCTAGTCAAAGAAATGTGCCAATGGTTTACAAAGACACACTGTTAGTATCCAGAGATAAACAACCCAACATGTTGCCACACATCCGTTATCAGACATACATCATTCAGCCAAAAATATGCAGACACCATTTCATTTCATTTAAAGTTAAAATGGCCACTAAAATGGTGCGTTAGTGGAAAACCCCGCTGCGTCACCTATAAACTCCTTCTACAGACTTTACACGTTTAACTCAATCACTGGAAGAGGTGTCCAGATATTTTTAGCCCAAAATTGTATCTGTGTTATCATATCAGGTCTGTGTGAACATGCATCATCTCATACATCACAAGGTTTTGAAGTTATTTACAGTCAATGTTCCACTTGATGTTCCTGGAAGATAATTTGAGGGTGTCATTGATCTTTTCCAGGACTGTCTGAAGTTTCTGCTTCTGGGCAATCTCGGACTGTGTTACCTCAGCAACGTTAAGCTTCTCTCCTTCCAGCTTCTCTAAAATCCAATAACAAAAGCATTGGTTCCATTTGTTAACTAAATAGGGTAAAACATTTGAAGAGAAAGTACAAGTTGTGTTTACCGAAAAGCTTTTGAAGAACCTGGCCATCGTACAGATCCTCAGCGAGATCTTTGACAATGATTCGTTCTCCCACTAGAACATCATTGATCCAGTCGATGAGAACCTGCGTCACATTAAAAGTTGATGACTTCTGAGCCTCACAACCACAAAGCGTATTATTATTGTTTATGCAGAATAAAGATCCGGGTTTTAATGTCCAGGGCACCCCAACTGTTCATTTTAAAGATAAATGATTTAACCTTACCCTGATAAGCTCCTGGAGCTTAGGGTCATTCCTAGAGTTGGGATCGACCATGGTGCGCACTTCATTTTCTTCTATAATGTCAAAGAATGCAAACACTATTTAGAAACAGGGTAGTGAATTCTTGCTAATTTGGAAGGCAGATGCATTAGGACCCCGGTAAATGAAAACTGATTATTAGTCTGATGATACAAAATATTACCTAGCATGGTGTCTTCAGGGTCTAGCTCAAAAGGAGTGGGACTCAGGGGCAGGTTGATTGCATTCATGCCCTCTTCTTGGAGCTCCGAAACTGCAAAAAGTATTTATAATAAATGAAAAGATTGTTTTCTTTTGGATCAACCATGCAACAACAATCCTGGACATGTGAACTTATTTATTTTACCAGCATATTAAGAAAGATGCCTTTATTGGCTTTGCATGTTTTAATTCCAGTATCAGCTTTAAATCCCTTTTAAGACAAAAAAGGAAATACAATATTACATTTGTATTTGGATGACGATACTGGACCTGAAACATTGCAAAAACATTTATTTATGAACCTTGAATATTTTCCACAAGGTTTTAATTATGACAAACATCCAAATTACTCTTTTTACTAATTCTAATGGCTGTTATTTATTCTAACAGCACATCCAACTGAACAACCCCTCTCACCCCAAAATGTAATAATAATGTATAACTGGAATTAATAATCTGCACTGTATGGCATAATATACATTTTGTTATAGAGTGTATAGTGTGAATTTCTATTTTTATAATATTCTAACATAAACATTTATAATGTGAACAAACACTGTATGCTTTAAAATGCAGATTTGGTTTCATATAATACTCATGGCAGATTTTAGACCCATCCATGAATTTAATTCGATTAAATGATGACATTATGCTACATCTCTGTGTTTTATTCTGATAAAAGCAGTTAACAGAGAATAGCAGACGCAGGATCTCCCAGCAGTAAGCGCTGTACCAGGCCGTGCCTCTCATCATTAGTGGTCAGTGATGTGGTATTGGTTTTAGCAGAGGGAGGCTGCTCAGAAGGCTACATCTAATGCTATGCATTCAGGCCTGAACACGTCTGGGTTAACAAAAGAGCTACAACTCAGCCCTGCGATCGATGCGCATCTTACAATAATCGGCATCCCAGGCGAGCAAACACAAAGCAGAAGCACTTTATGGCTTTTTTATTATTCAAAACTAAATTGATGCGTCAAGCTGCATGAAGGTTGCATGTGCTCTAACTGTAAACAGTGCAATTTACACGAAGATGAATATGCAGTAGGGTCACAGTCATAACTATTCAACACAGCAATCGCTGATTGAAAAATGGCTCTGAATGAGCCCTGAAGTCTTGGCAAGTTCTTTTCATCTCTTATTTATTTAGTCCAGTGTACTTTGACAGTAATTCTTGAAACGGTTAATTAACACCGGACACTTTGATTTAGCAAATTCCAGAATATTTTCAGCACAAACTAAAGCTTTAAACACACTAACACGAGGGATACAGTGCTTTCTTTTTTCTGATACAATAATAATGCAATTGCTTACACAGAATACTGACTGACACTGCTCCAAACCTGCCATCACATGACAGCTTTCAAATCTCACACACTGGAGCCGGAACCCATGGTCACACGCCACACCTCTTAATGAGGTGCATTCAGTGACAGCTTTGCCACTTGGTGCGTAGTGGCTAGAAAAAAATGTGAACTGGTTCCGCTCAGTATTCTCATTCATTCTAGTTACCGCGCCTACATCTGCTTCATGGCTATTTTTGGCCATGAAACAGGTGAGTTTGGTGACTTAATGAGGGTACAAAAAAAATCACAAAAGTAGTGCCATTCATGTAGTGATACGCATATAGGCATGTGGAAATCTTGAGTAAGGAAGGGCTTGTGTTAATGTAAAAGTATGCTTGAGATATTAATACGAAGCCAGCGTGACGAAGTTGTTTAGTTAAATAAAGTGTTCAAGCTTAACTAAATGATAACTTTAATTATTGAACAATGGAAACATTAATATTGAGTTTAACTGAGCAGCTGACAGTACAGTCACACTTGAAACATTGGTCTACATCACGACAATGAGCTTGTGTAGTGAGAAATAGCCAAGCAACAAGACTCCTGCTGTTTCTCTGTTGTGCAGGCATCTCTCCTATCATCAGTCTGTGTAATGAAGCCTAGGCTTTACTTCTTTTTTATTTGGGAAGACACTTCAATTGCTGTAGCTTTCTCCATGTGAGGTCTGTACATCACTAAACAGACTGAATCATTGTCTGAGGTCTTCAAAACTCTAATCAAGTGGCACAAGGCTGGCACTGAACAAGAGATATATTTTTACCACTGTTCCTTCCTTGGACCTTTTTAAATACATATTGACCACTGCAGACCAGGAACACACCACAAGAGCTGCAGTTTTGGAGATGCTCTGACCCAATTATGTAGCTATCACAATTTGGGGGCCCTAGTTTGTTCCTCAAGCATACTATGAGACTGTTGCATAATTATAAGGTTCTCTGGCTTTACATATTTTTGGCATGTCCTAAAATTTGACACTATTGGCAGTGTATCTCTTGAATTCCAAAGAATTACATTTTTTGAAAAGAAGTTTATTTTCTTATTTTCTTAAACTGCAAGTAATTAGGAGAACAAACTAATTTGTACTCAATTACAATCCATTTGGACCCATTTTTCTTCACACAAACATGGTTGAACCGTGTCTTTTTGCTCCCTTTGGGCATTGTGCACTTGATCACAGTCATTTTGGAACTACAAAGAGCATTTCCCAAACTTTGGCCATAAGTGCAGCAGAAACAATTGGACTAAATTTTTTGCCAATGGAGTTGTTGTTGAGGGCTGTATCAATTGTATAATATTGAGGAAAATGATTTAGCGTAACAAATAAGAAACTGTATTTGCTTAAAACCATATTATTTTCATCACCTTACCTTTCACTTAGCTGAGAAGCAACAAAAGGATCTCAAGGACAACATATCATGCATCCTAATTGCATGATGTCTTATCTATAAGCCATAAATTCTCTCTACATGAAAACCTACTTGCCAAACGCATGCATGTCTCTTCCACTATTTCTCTCTCAGAGCCTGCATGTTTCAGCACTCTAAATATACTTCTGCCACATGGGACCAAAGAGGCACTCAATAGAATCAAATAAAACCAAGTAATTTGCGTTCATCTTAGCGTATAAGGCTTGAGTGGTTAGGGCTCAGCTGTAGACAGAGAGCTGGAGACCTGGAATGGCTTTCTTAGAAAAAGCACTATTTCATTCAATATTCATTTGTTTAGTAGAAGAAACGTAGAGAACAAATTACAAACAGAGGCTCTTTTACCCTGCTCATTTCCTTGCATTTCATGTGGCCAATGCAGACTATCAGGTCAGCTCTCTGACCCTTAAGGCTAAACACAGCTACAACACCATTTTATTAAGAAGAAAAGCTGGAGCCGAAATATTGCCATATATGGACGCGCCCAGCTTTGTGTATACATTCAGATGGGCAACTCCAACTCAACCGAAAACATCAGTTTATAGAAATCAGTTTATAAACCATAGCATTAGATTATTATTCTGCCTGACTTACGTCTAGTGTCAGTTCTATCTGTGCTATAGTACATGAAAAAAGTATGTGGACACCAAACCAGTAGCTTCTCAGACATCCAATTGGAAATCAAAGATCAATTCGGTTTCTTGGCACCAAACATGTCAAACAATCTTTCTTGAAGAGTGTATAAGATAAGAGTGTCAGCTACATGCCAAAAACTTAAACAATATCTCTATGTACCTGCTCTGTGCAATACTGAAACAAAGAGATTTCCCAAACCACAAAGTAACAGGCCCATACCATTTTTACACCTGTTAGCAATAGAAATGTCTGGAACAACCAAACTCAATCATTAGTAAAGTTTACTTCTAGCAATAGGCCTTTGGTGTATCTCATCTTCCATTTGATGGATTATTTAAAATCGCCTTTAAAACATTTTCAGTGCTTTTTGTAAGAGACAGGACTGTTATGTCAGTCTTGAGAGTCCAATGACATGCTTTCTTCTGTTAACAAATGGCTGAAAACTAATTAGAGCAAATGATCTAAAAAATGTAAAGACTTTTCTTTGGTCAGGAATGCCAGGCAGGGTGTAAACAACACAGCTGAGACTTGTTATTGAATAGTTGTATTAAAGACATACTGTACTTTATATTTTTCTTGCTTGTATTAAATTATTTCAGACATTTCCTGGTGAGTCGTGATAATTCTCAGAACAAAAAGAAAAATGTTGATCATTAAATAAAAGTTAGAGACTAGAGCATCTGAAAACACTAATGCAGTATTTACAGCAGAGGTTGGAGTTTTTAGTTTGTTAGGAAGCATTATTATAATGGTGATTGAAATTTGTGGGATAATTTTGTAAAACTTTGTAAACTACCTAGATTAACTCAAAACAGTACTTGTACTCTCATGTGTAATAATAATGAAAATAATAATAACTGAACAAAGCAGCTGTGCTTGTCATGTCCCTCACAACAATTCAAAGGCAGGTGAACGTATGAAAACTTTTCATCAGCTTTCTTTTATCATTCACCTAACTTCATTATCTGATAAAAAATGATAAGGAAGAAAGGTCCTGGTCAAAGCCTGGTCCCTTGGGACCCTGAAGCTGTTCAGAACCATACCACCAGCTGCACCACCCTGCCACCCTCTGGGCTTATCTAAAAGCCAGGTGCTCCACTTAATGATTTTATTGGTAACTGAAGTCAGTCATAATTACTCACTCGATTTCCTAACCGCTTATCCAATCAGGGTCACAAGAGTGATGGAGTCTATCCCAGCTTTTCAATAAGCACTAGTGACACAGTAGCACCGTGGACGGGAGGCCAGTTCATCACAGGGCAGTCACACCCACACACATTTATTCACCTGTAGGGCAATTCGGTGTCTCCAAATAACCTGACTACATGTTTTTGGACTGCGGAAGGAAACCAGAGCTCCCGGAGGAAACCCACATAGACAGAGGAGAATATGCAAACTCCACACAGAAAGGACTCGGACCGCCCCGACTAGGTATTGAACCCAGGACCTTCTCGCTGTGAGGCCGAACAGTTTCACAATAAGCGTATAGATAAATCTTCCATTAAAACTAATTCCATTAGAATTGACCACAATGTGGAGACAGAAATGACATGCAAGTCTCTTCCACGTGTTTAAGCTGGATTTTAAGATGTAACGTTTTGCCCAGATTACCCAGCTCCTCGACTCCTGAGTTATGAATTAACTGAGAAGAACAAATTCACACCTTCTTTTGCCTTTTTTCTTCTGGCCAAAGTTCCTCCAAGTTTTCCGAGGAAGGAATCGTCTTTTTTCCTGTAGGGCGGTGATCTGGGACTCGGAGATTTTGGAGAAGACGGAGATTTCTGCGGTGTCGAAGCCATCTTCACCTCACACAACACTTTATGATATTCCTGCTGTCCGCGTTTAAAACCAAGCCCGAATATTAATCAATTCTTTTGTTTTCGAGACGTTTATAACGGTTTGGTCTCCCAGTGTGTATCCCGTTCCAAGTCCCGCCCTGTATAGCTGCTTAACCCCAGAAAAGGGAAAAACTCAACCCTGAGGAATTTTAACCACTTGCGGCGACTCATTGAGGTTCTACTGTCGTGAGGAACTGCTCCGTTCTTTTACACAGGATGGAAAAGTTAGCCACTGAATGATTTAAGTGTACACGTTTACTGACCCCCTATTTAATAGTGTATAAATTATGATAATTATATTCTTAAAAAGCTTTCCAAAAAAGTTCCGAAAGTGAGTCACTAGAACCAGTAAGTTAATATATTAGGTTCACGTTTTACAGTAGAACCATCCCAGCAGGGAACGGACCCACAACTTTAATTAACATTATGTAATAAAAGTTATAAGAAAACGTCACAATAACGCCAGTAGAAAGATCTATTTACATAAACTGTCAGGATATAACTTCCTTAAAAACACATTCATACAATCCTAATTGAATGTTCCTGCAATCTAAATTAAATGAGGTCTAGGTGGCATTCTGTGAACATTAAAAACGTATCAATGAAAAAATAACGTTCCCACATCAAAATGAATGTTTGGGGGATGTTCTCAGGAGATAATGTTGGTAGATGGGACGCAGTTTGACAGTAGAACCATGAAGTGGCCAAATTACCAATTCATATTAAAACGTTATAATAATTCACATTTTTACTACAAACTTTTCAATAGTTCATAATGTTCACAATAGTTCTTAAACTTTTTAGTGCTCTGCCGAACAAAATATATTACTGCTGCTTTTTGTGACTTATTATTCCAGACTTAAAGCATTGTTAATGCAATCTTCTTCAGTCATACCTCTCTAGAAGTGATGTCTGACACATTAATAAAAGACACATTAATAAACTGATCCAGCTTCTTAGAAAAAAAACTTAACTTAAATTAAGTCTCTTCATAGTTTATAGGATCCAAACAGATAATGTGCCAGATCAGTTTGTTACTGCATTGTAATGTATACTCTCTCCTAAACGACAAAAGTTACTCATTCAGTAAGGTTACATTGACCTTATACATGTATCTTGAGTGCTTTCTTTCCATGGGGATATGACGAATAAAATATTACCACATGGTTTTTCATACCTGCCTTTCCCATCTTCATTTCTCACTCATTACTTCTATTATACAGCACAATGTAATTTCCACCTCATTTCAGGTTTGAATGCTAAAAGTAGGTATGCAAATTGTTGTCTTTTCCATCTGCTTTTCCGTGCCAAGGTAGGACTATTCACAGAAAAATATGACACACTGCCAGGCTCAATTTGCTGCTGTAATGCACTGTGCAGCACAGAAAAGAACATTACCAGAAGAGCTGACATCCGGAGCAGGTTCTAGTTAACATCTCAACATGACTGCTTCTCGACACATTATTTTAATTCCTCCAATGGTGTAGAAGGTCAAATTGTACTCATTTGACACTTGGACCTTTAGACGGAAATTACTATGATTTCAGTGTTTGGCTACTGTCATTATATTTTCACAGTTTCACGATGTAAAGACAGATTTGCAATAGCTTTCACTTAACTTTTTTTTTCCTTTTTTAAATGCAATTCTACTGTGTATGGCTTGTTTTACCCTATGTTATATACTGGATTTCTGAAAACCATTTCCTAATCATCTAATGATCTTTCAGATTTAATCATCTTTCAATTCTGTATCTGCTTGTACCATTCTGTGCTTTGGCCAAGGAGAGCTGATACTCTCAGGCTGTCAACAGAGGGCTAAACTGCCCACTGTGAGACATACTTTGAAGTCCTGGAATACCCATCCACTAGTGAAGTGGAATACTTAAGATCTCAGTTGTGGTGGGCTAGCATATTAGATCACTTCTCCACCCAAGTGGGCATCAATCCATCACAGTGCTTATTAAATCTAAAAAAATATATTTTAACTATTGATTCTCATCTGACGATAAACAGTTTATTTTTTTATATCATGAAGGTTTGCATTTTTTCCTGATGTGGCCAAAGGTTCTTTATTTTTTAATAAACTTGGAGTTCCAATAGATCAGTCCAAAAAACAGATCGTTTGTGTAATCATCTAACCTTCTTGCTTTTAAATCTTTGACTATTGTGCACTGTGACTCATGTTAAGAAACATAGAAAAAGTCTCTCCAGTCCTGGTGTGTATTGTAGGATATAATTGGTGAAAAACAGAGGCTGTTAGAGTGCACGGTTCCTTTTAGCAGCGTTTGATCTGCTGTTTTGTCTCTGCAGTTCAGTAGTTACCTGGTGAGCTTCACAGCTGGGACAGCACAGTGGAGAGGTGACTGCTCTTCCCTTTCCCCTCCCACTTTCTCTTCTCTGCTCTCCATCTTCAACTCGGGGCTTCCGGCCTCCACAGTGCTACGGGTCAAACAGGAAAATACCCCCCTTTCCACACACAAACGAACACATTCACACTTTATTTGCTCAAATCGCTCTCTCTCTCTATCTCTCTCTCTCTCTCTCTCTCTCTATCTATCTATGTATATATATAAAATACATAAAATGTATATATATAAAACTCCCTGACTACATTGCTTGGTCTCAAGATCATCTTTTCAGCTCCTAGGTGCACTTCAGTACAGTTCGTTCAGTGCTAGTGTGTAGCTATCAAAAAACATCACATAAACACAAATGAGGTGGGCCATACCGAAATACCCCACATGTACTATAAGCCTATATCTATCATACAACATTTGCACTGTACTCTGAAATAACATTTAGATTTTATGTGACCTATTTACTTCGACATACATATACCTCAATATTTGTGCCCCACTGACTGTGTAATAATAATTAGTTTGTTTTTTTTATGATTTATATAGCGCCTTTCACAAATCCAAGGACACTTTACAATTCGTATACAGAACCCGATGAGAAATGTAGAGAAAACAGAAATGCGGAGTTCAATCCTAGCAACATAATATAGTGTAGATTTTTTATAATTCCATCATCGAAAAAATAGGCTTTGAAGTGATGCATGAATATTTTATTACTTTTAAAAATTAAAGTTGCTAATTATACAATAAGCAGAATTATATTTTAGTTGAAAATGCTATATGAGTGCATAGAATATAAATGACAACCACTCTCAAAATAAATCGCCCCTGGCCTTGTTCAGACAAAACACATATAGAATCAGGGATGTAAGTACTTTCCCTGCAACTAGTGACCCTTTGACCTCTTTCCATCTCTGTGTCCTTGTCTGTCTCCAGGCATGAAACACTGTGCTTCTGACGCACCAGTAATCCAATGCAAAAGCAATCGTCTGGCCTGCATGATCGAGCTAAATGCTTTGCAACCAGATATCTGTTTCCATGAATGGCATAAGCAAAAAAGTGTAGCCTTGTTAAATGATTTTCTAATGCTACATAATTGAATTGCAAATGCCATGTGTCACTTAATACACAGATAGCCTGCGTGTAACATATAGAATTCAATTATACAATCACTTTTTCCATAAAAGTTTGGGTACTTTGTAAAAATGCAATAAAACTGAAATATGTAATGAAAATTTGCTCGATCATTTATTTAACAGACTAACACATACATTATAAAATAATCAGGAATTGGTGCCTGCAATTAAAAAAGCCAGTTAAAAAATGAAAGAAAAAAAAACATAGGCATCTATATACCACTAAATCACCTCTTTAATATGCAAATATATTTATTATCCATTCTTGCTGATTGTTATTTCTGGCTTTGAACTGTTTTATTTGTTGCACTCAGAGAGGAGCTACGGTTGCACCAGAACATAGACAAAGAAACTCAATAACTCATACATGCACTTCATAGTCTTCATAGTCTAACCCCCTAACTCTTGGACCTTCTTTCCCCCACCAAATGTGCAAAAATATGCTTTAAATTAATAAGGGTATTTAAAAAAACTTGAGAAAAACAATTGAGAAGAAAGCCACAAACACACATCTAGAAACTATCACACTGTATCTGTTTGAAGGTCAGTGCATGTTGTAGCCGGGCATACACATCATTGGATTGAGATATTCATAAGAAACAACAATAATGCAATGCAACCTTTTTACTCAGGATGAAATAAGGAGATAAGCTTCTGCTTACGGATTTATGCCTTCCATCTATTGTAAGGAAAAGATGAGCCAGGAAATGGCAGTGTTGAGCCTCCACTGAAGACCAATTGCAAATTTCATGACTGCTTGTTTGTGTCATCATTCTGAACAGCAGTGGCCTGTATCGAACAGAACTCCTTTATCTTTAGATCCTCTTTGATTCACTCACCACACATTCTACATTAAGTTGATCGGTAAAAACACTAAAAACCTGCAGTTAAGCTTCAAGAGTATTAACGAATCAAATTCTCGTTCACACTTGATTAACATTGCATTTTACAAATTACTAAGAAATTGGCGTAGACTTTATGATTATAATGATACACTGTTAAGTTAATAATAAAATATATAATAAAATATTAATGGCTGATTGTCATTAACGGATATTGTATTTATCAGAATTAAAAAAAAATACAAATTAATCAATTGAATTTACTAATAACAACACTGCCCTCTAGTGGAAACAAGTTCCCTCAAGTGATAAAATTACTCTTTGTGTAGTGCAATTATGTGTTAAATGTTTAAAATATATTCAGTCGGTTCCACCAAGCCTTTTTGAAAAATAGTGTTTGCTGTTGTCTGATTCTCATCTTCATAATAAGCCATTTTCAAGCAGATTAATTATGCCTACAAAGCCATGCTGTTGTACATGGTATTGTCTTCCTGAAATAATCATGGCCTTACTGGGAAAATACGTTGCACTGAACGCAGCATATATCTCTCTAAAATCACCATGTTTGAAATTGGTAAAACTTAAGTGTTTTATAAACCTACTATAAACTCCTAATTTGCCATTGTCCAGAAATTTTAGGCTGTGTTTCTAAATTAGTTTTATAAAAACCATATTTGGTCCAAGGAGTTTTACAAAGACATCATTTAGCATTAACAGTTTTAAATAACTCAAATTGTTTAAAAAAAAACATTAAACAATGCATTCTAGGTCCACAGCCAAATATTTTGTAAAAACAATTAATTACACGTAAATATAATAAGCAAAGAACAGTCATACCTGCACTTCAGTTAGTTGGAACGTTAATTGTTGGAGTAACGTAGCGCCTTTAGCGCCCTCTGTCGGTAAAAATAACGTCCTGCTAAAAGAACGATGTTTAATACTTATTTTTGTGTCGTGGGTTTTTTGGAATATATGTATACAATCACGCTACATTTAACAATCTTTAACAATAACAAATTGAAAACTTTTTTAATTTATTATAATTCCAAAATAAAAACGCACTATTGACCAACAGGTTTGCCAACGTTTTGCTTTGTGGTGCTTAATGTAAGTTTATCTGGGTTTGTGCATGTAATACTAAAAAAGTTGAAGCGCAAACTTCCGAACACACTTTTTGTAAACAAATATTAAATAAAAAATAAAACGATATCCAAGCCTGCTACATGAAGTTACAAAACTACACGCTTTAGCCGGTGTGATGGCGGGCCTCACCTTTAATTTAAACAACAAAAATACAAGATTTATAACAGTGGGTGTCACAAACTTCCTTGCAGTACCGGAAGTTCGGGTTAAAGTTAAAGTTTAGGGTAGCGTTAATAAACCAAAATAACAGAATAACACTCTTTTTTTCTCACAGTTCTACACATAATAACCCATAATGACAAAGTGAAATAATATTGTTTGGATATATTTATACTAAACTAAACAAAGGCCGCTGGTAACACAACGATTTAATTGGTTTC
>JAYDZG010000016.1:6518690-6541028 GCA_034509265.1 Microcambeva bendego | reverse complement strand
GTGAAAAGTACATGTATCAGCAAGAACAGTGGTTTTGCCCAATAAAGCAACATGTACACTTACAGTGAAGAGTTTCTTATTTGGAATAAAGTAGTTTAGTAAAAATTACTACAACATAAAGTGAGTAAAATAAAGTCTGAAGAACAAAGCTTGGTTCCAGATTTCTGGTGGACATCCCCAGCCAGCTCATTGATCTGATGGATCCAGCAGCTCACTTGATTTAACATCATTAAGACTGATTTAACTAAGCAGGTGTTGATAAGCATGAATAAAACCTTCCATGAAGAGAACACAAATGTTCTAATGAACAGTGGTGAATTGAAACTAAACTATTTTTAGCATCGATGTTATTAGTGTTTATCCTGATGTGCTGTTTTACTGAGAAAATCATTTTTTTAATTCTTATTTTAACTGGGTGCTTAAGACAGCTGGCACAGCTGAAAGGTGAATCTGGCAGCTACCTCCAAGTTTGTAGGGCTGGAACACTTGGTCTGGTCGGCGCGTCTCCAGTAACAAGTCGAACATGTAGGAGGATTTAACCCCTCCAAGCAGCAGCCCCATTGGAACGTCCTCTTCCCCTTCATACGAACGCTCCAGATATTCATGAAACTCATCATACTTCACCAAACGGTAGCAGTCCAGAGGAACCACGCCTTCCAGGTCCATCAGCTAGCAACAAAATCAATACACGAATGAATCAACAAAACATGAAATGCAACCTGTGGTGTCCCCAGTTTTGCCCGAGACTGTGTCTGCTCTCTAAAGAGGGAATGATGCGATCAGGGTGTGCTGATCTGCATATGAACTCGCCTCTAACAGGTGACAAAATGTAGTCGGCTACTGTACAAGGTGTCGGAAGGCGGTTTGTGGCATAATGCAATGGGGTAGTTGCCTAGGTAGACCGTAGGAGGCTTAATAGCATCGGTTTCGAACAGTGTTCATATATTATATGTGGCCTGTGTTTACCTTGTACGCTATTTCAGTAGCTTCTCTGAGGGTTTTATCCTTGTGAACCTCCAGCTTGTTCTCAATCATCATCATCTTAACCGGATGCATGCAGAACAGCTTAATCTAAAACAAACCAACAAATAAAGAGTTCAATCTGATAAAAGAGCTGAATAACATTGCATTTAAAGACCCGAGAGAGCAGCGCATACCTTGCACGTGTTGCGTTCAATCTCCCGTTGTCTCTTCTCTTGCTCCTCATATTCTTTTTCCCTCTGAACGACACACTTTATGTGCTCAGGAAAATCTTCCACGTCAAGGTACTCTGCACACAGATTTAGCTCGTCAGTAAGCTAAGCGTGTGAGGTAATTCAGCTACTCAAAAGCAGCCGTGTATCTGTGCCTTACTTGCATTCCTGGAGGGATCTTTCAGTCTGTATATGAGCATGTAGGCATTTGTAGAGCTGTCGGAACAAGATATGGTGTTCAGCACAAGTGTGCTCTGGTATAATGAAAAAGGACACTTTGGGTGCGTCCGAAAACCCGACATCATCTTAAGCACACTACCAAAAAAGGGCAGTTTGAAATCAAAGACCCCGCAAATGCTCATTAGTAAGATTCCTTAAATTTGACCAGTATTTATGTAGGTAGTAGGGCAACAAGGCAGCTCACTGGCTTTTCAAACAGACCTTATTTTACCAGAAGTATGACACCGGTTCATGAGATCGTGAAAGGAACCACTAGGCTATGTCTGGCCCTTGAACATCTGGATTTTAGCTTCCTAATAATCGTACAATGTCGACATTGAAAAATGACTAAAAATGACTTTTATATTCTCTCCAGCATCTAGAAAACCACAAGTGCATCATAACATGGTAGCAACTCAACTGGGCTTTGTTAGTGCACAAATAAAAGGTCCACTGTCCTTCTCAGAGAGAAGAATCTTACTGCTTTCAGCATTGATTTATCCGAATCACATGTTTGGGTAATTTCCTTTGAAGATCCGTTATTAAAACGGCAGCCAAAGGCACACATGAGATGTGAGGCTGTACCCACCTGGCAAAGGCACTGGAGTAATAGCCTCTGCTCCCTGAGGACCCACCATAGGTCTTTCTGATGTCATCCTGTGTGATCTGCATGACAAAACATCAAAGCCTTTACACGCCCGACTCCATACAAGCATTAGAATTGTGTGAATGGTGTCGGTATATGGTGGTTTTTATTCTAATGACAGGAGTAGCGGGGGCTAAAAAGCCCTCTAATGCGAAGACGTGAGTGGGAATCTAAACCGTACGTAACCTTGCTGACATGCTGGTCATTAAAGCTGTACCACTGGCCATCGCTAAAGGACTTGATGCAAGCGTAGTAGTGCCCGCCAGCAGCGCTTCCAGAATGAACCATTACTGAGAAGAGTTCATAGGTCGACGAGCTCTGCAAGAGAAACAAAATATATATATATATTAACGAAACAAAAGTATCGGTTAATTTACAGGGATGTGACGAGAAACTCCACCCACGATGTTCACGATATGATTTTCCCTAATTGTTTAAAATAAAAGGATTCTGACAAAGTTTCCTTTTATATATTTTTTAAAACAAAGAGAAATACAGTGTTTGTGCTTATCTATTATATACCAAAATAATGAAGGCCCTCTTCGTTCTGAAGTAGGTACAAACTAAGCAAAACAAAGTAAATTAATAATACAAAAAAATACAGAAAATCCTGTACCTGGCAAGTGCAGTCAACCAGGCAAGGTGAATATCGATTCATCTTAAATAAACTACTGATTCGAATCGAGGCCAAATTAAAATAAAATAACGAGTCTCTTTAGGATTATGAATCGAATTACAAATGGCCGATAAGTGAGCATCAAAATGAGCAATGCTTTTTCCACACCTAAATGCTAAAGTACCTTTGGCTTCAGAACTCTTTCAGCAGAGCTTGTATTGTCCAAGCAGATGCCCTCGTCTACACAGTCATCTGTAGAGAAATCGTTGCTCATCTGGTCACTGTGGCAGCTTCCTTCGTTCTCTGCCCCACTGTCAGTACAGCTCTCGGTCTGAGGCGATTTCTGAGGTGCACACGATCAAAAGAGAGGCAAGAGACGTTTGAGGAGCACGTTCAAGCTTTATTATAACCGGAATAACTGTCTATCGAGAACCACAACAGTAGAGAGGGCTCAATCTTACCTCGTCCTCTACGTCGATGAAGGGGCTCATGTCAAGCTCTTCGGGGAAGGTCATGCGGTCGTTAAGTTTGATTCTGTGCATAGTGGTGTAGTCAAAATCAAAACGCTTGAGCTGAAGGGTGAGCAGGTAAGGAAAGTGCAGGAACCGCAGACCCTGAAGTAAGAAAATAACAAAAAAAGACGATACAGGATCAAATCATTCAGGAAAAAAGGAATATTAGGCACTATAGCTGCAGGAGCCCCACCACACAAATGAGACATGACTAGGATGAAACTAAGATGAGTCAGAGCATCTCCAAAACTGCAGGTTTGTGGGGTGTGTCACATTTGCATTAGTCAGTGATGTTTCTCAACGCACTGCCTCCTGGTCCTTACCTTGCGGGCGTCGCATTTCTTCTTGCAGCGCTCACAACAGTACTGGTTCGGGCCATCCAGAGTTTCAGGCTGGATAAAAGCCTGCAGTGCTTCCTCCTATCAGAGAGACACAAGCTTCGGACCACGAAGAAATAACAATGATTTCAAACAAGTGGAACCGCAAACTTGGAGATGAAGACGCACCACGCTGCCGAACGCCTGGCTGGCTCCAAAGGGCCTGATGACCAAGGGGATGTCCAGGTAGGTGTCGATCCGCCAGCTTTCATAGCCGCACTCCAGACAGCGCACGTAGTCCTTCAGCTTGCCCTGGTAGAGCTGATTTATAAGGTCGGCCTGCGGAGCCAAAGCATTCAAACAATCAGTAAAAAAAAAACTTCCACAGACACACAATTATTTTTCAACAGTAGGTTTAAATAAACCAAGCCCTTTGATAGGAACACTTATTTCATAAAAGTATTCCATTTTCTGATCTATCAGTAATAAAGATGAGATTTTTGTCAATAGAAATACACATAAAATTTACACCAGCACAGACACACATTCGAGGTCAGCTGGGCGCCACCCTGGCCTCTAGGAAGCATGAACCAGTGCACTGTGCCGGTCACAAGCCCGGATAAATGGAAGGGTTGCGTCAGAGGGTAAAAATGCCGAATCAATAATGCGGATTGAAATCAAATGAGGAATTGTGTACCTGCTCGGTCTGCTTCCACTTCTGCTCCAAGGCATCGAACATCACCCGGCAGAGTTCCTGGACGTCATGCTGCTGCCAGGCTGTCGGAACCACAAGCACACACACACCGCAGTTAATCCCTATAACCGGTCACTTTAAACCTTTTAATTTCCACAGTCATAAAAACAGCATAAGGATCAATATACGTAGTAGTGGGTCATTTATTTTGTTTATTTATCAGGATTTTAACATCACATTTTCACACTTTGGTTACATTTAGGACAAGTAGTTAAACATTACAGAAGATTAATCAGGCTTTCATAAAACAATCAAATTTGTATCTTCAATTCAGCTCTTTGGACTGTTGGAGAAAGCCGGGAGATTCCGGCAGACTGATTCGCCTGGGAATCAAACCCAGGACCTTCACTCTTTCAGTGTTAATGTTGCATGTTCAGCTGATGTCTGCATGGCGTTCCTCCCACAGTGTACCAGAGACACCGAAATGTCCGATGTGGCGACCCCTAACGGGAACAGTCGAAAGATGATGATGAAGGAGGACGTTTCCAGGAGTTAAGAGAATCTCACCTTCGCTGCTGTCCCAGCCAAAGCTGCGGGTCACATCTGTAGTCTCAATGGCGCGCTTCTTGCTGGTCTGAAGCAGCACAAACAGCCTCTGTAGTTGGTAGGGGATACTGGTGACCCGTTCTTCCTCCGACTCTTCAAACTCCCAGCTAAAATGAGACAAGAATAAATTCTTTCCACCATCTTTCCTTAGAGGTTTGAAGTACAGTGTGTGGGGTGTGGTTTGCTTACTTGTAGAGGGCGTTTCTGAACTCTGGCGTCATGAACAGCGTCTGCAGTAAACTGTTCAGGTAGCAGGTCATGGCCTGATTCACCAAACCTACATATCCTACAGCATATCAAAGAAAATGATTCCCAGCGCTTCACTTTTCTCATATTTTGTAACTATACAGACTTTTTTCTTCTCAAAAATTCTACACACAATTACCACATAATGACAAAGTGGAATAAAAGATTGTTTGGAATTGTTTACAAATTTATTAAGAAAAAATAAAATTTACTGGTTCATTAGCAGTATGTGGCGGTCCTAGCATCCAAACACTATTCGGTCAGCAATCTTAAGACGTCAAAGTCTGAAGCTAAAACCACTTCTCAGGTAACTTAGTCGGGAAATCTCTTAACCAAATTGTGTTTTAGATTTCAAACCTTGATTTGCGGTTATATTATGTAGTGCCAGCTACCTGTGTCAGACTTGTTCAGTATGGAGGAGTAGGAGTAGCTGGGGCTGCTGTAGTCACTGCTGCAACCCACAGTACCGTCGCGTGACAAGGGCCCGATAAAGCGGTCATGAGAACTGTCGTCTAAGCCACTGCTGTCTGCATTGCCCGACTCGTCCTGTATGTTAACAGAGTTAATTTTAATTTAATAAGGAAAGCAGACAGGACAGGAAACAGGCACACGTTCTTCAGCATCACATGGAGAACATGCAAACTCTGCACAGAAAGGACCCAAACCGCTTCACCCAGGGACTGAACCAAGAACCTACTTGCTGTGAGGCGACAGTGCTACCCATCGTAAACCACTTCATCACGGCACCTACTAGTGGGTGGGATATATTAGCCAGCAAGTGAACTTTATACTCAAATTTAATGTGTTCGAAGCAGGGAAAAATAGCCCGATCATGGTGGCCAGACGATGGGGTCGGAGAATCCTCAAAACTGAAGCTACACACAAACAAGGTGCTGGGGCCTATCTCAGGACATCACAGGGCAACCTGAATAACAGGCTACTTACTGAAGCTATCTGAGGCTGCTCGCCTTCTTTGTCTGTAAGCTGCAGGAAATTCCTCTTGCCTGGCTCGAACCCAGACTCCACCAGTGACATCTCACTGGTCTGGTCCAGAAGTGCCTGCATAGAGATAGACCGAGAAAACAACAAAAAACGGATTGTGAAGAAAAGAGGGTGAAAATTTTCAGCATCATTCGCTCAAAACCTGCATTTTGGGATCTTCCAGGAACACAATGTGGCCTGTTCAACACCTAAAATGTTCCATGCTTGTTAAAAGAGCGGGACCGGGGCTTCCCTAATTCGTCAGACTTGAACCCAGTTCATGTTTGAGACCACGTCGATTGTCATGTTTACTCGGTGAATCTTCTCCCACACAACCTTCAGCAGTTTCGGGACACTCTGCAGTCAGCATGGCTCCACATACCTGTGACAACCTACCAGTCAGATGCGGCCTGTGCTGCACACGGCGGCTAATGTAGCTCACATGTAAATACATTAGTCAGGCGTTACGGTCCATTGTTGTCCATGGCAACAGCCGATATTCTACAGAAATGTCAGACAGATTTATTTGCTTACCAAATCTGCCACGTTGCCCCATGCCAATTCAAATGTGCCATTCACGTAGCCAGCCTTGGAAGCGACGTCCTCGAAGAGCTTGGAGACAGAAGTGGATGCCGGGAGATTGAGGGTCAGTCTCTCGTTGACCGTCTTGGCGTTGGTGGTGTCCTGAACGATACACAGCACTCGGGGTTCCTCGGCGGCGCTCTCTATCTGTACCATTCAACACACGTACGGTTCAGGATCTACCCGATATGATGAACGAAAGCACTGCTGAGAATGTTTGGAAATAAAACGCCTTTATGTGTTTAATTACTGTTTATGACACCATGCCATCACGTTTATGATATTCACGACAGGAATGTGTTTCATGCTGGTTTAATTAGTTTTTGTATGACGTTTCGTTATTATTCCTTTAAAACAGCACAGTGGAACCTTGAGTTACGAACGTTTGCCATATGAACTTATTTCGACTTCACGTACAAACAAATTTCGGGTTACGGACCAAATTATGACTCGAATGGAGCGTGACATCACAGACACATTTTATTATTGAACTATTTTGAGCTATTTTCAAATGTAAACTTGATCATTATTGTATTCGGGCTTGTCGGTAACAAGTTATGCGTTTGCGGTACACGGAGGAAGACGTTACCGGACATGCTAGCGATAGTTTGAATGAAACAATGCTAACTGTGTTAGCTTAGTAAGAATCGACATGATTCATAAGGCAACGGCCTTTTTCCTTAGATAGCTGACTATTTAGGGAGTAAGAAAGCGAGGCAGGTCTACATAAGTAATGTATGATGGTGTGTGGTAGAGCACACGTCTTTTACCTTATTGAACACAATAATAGACGTCACATTTCGGTACGTTATAAAAGAAATATAATTGTATTTATAACTAAAACCATATATGATACAAGAAAGGTAAGGGGGTGGTTCAGGAGGTCTGGCATGGATTAATTCTATTTAGATTTTTTCGTTTGGGAAAATGGATCTAACAACTTAAGAGCCCTTGGTGAACAAATTAAACTCGCCAGTCACGGTTCCACTTCTTTTTCTTCACTGTATTTCAAATGCCCCTGTTAGTCCTATAATAGTTTGATGAGGTGATGCTGCTGCCTGTATTAAGTAGCAACATTCCAAGGAGGCTCATAAGAGTAAGTGGAGCAACAGTGATTACAGAATATTGGCATGAGCTCCTGTAGCCATGGTTTCTTTAAGCTGTGAAACTAGGCTTACACCATGTGAGCATGTTAACAAACGAAGGAATGTGAGTGCTGCTCTTATACACGATCCCAAAATCCTAAATGGGACCCCAGACATATTAGATTACACACTTTTCACTTTGAGTGAAGTTTAGTTTAATGTTTGGTTTTTAACACCATGTCTGATTTCTTGGCAGGCAAGGTTGAGATCTGCACATGGGTGGGATATATCAGCAGGTGAACATTTTATCCTCAAATCTATCAAAAGTTTGTGTAATAGAAGTATACATAAGGTCAGTCTTCGATGTTGTGACTTACAGTTATGACTGAACATAATTTTGAGTAACTGAGACTTAAGGGCCTTGCTCAGGGTCCCAACAGCTGTAACATAGCAGTGGTGGGGCTTGAATCAGCAACCTTCTTATTACTAGTCCTTAACCACGGAGCTTTTACTGCCAGGTCTGGCACACAAGCCAATTCACTCCAAAGGTGTTTCAACATGGTTAAGGTCAAACGTATGAGCAGATGGTCTTTCAGTAACTCAAAACCTGTGTCATCATGGATCAATGGACAGTAAAAGGAAAAATAAACCATGATGGAACCTGTTCATCCAGAACTGTAATAGATTTCATTTCTCAAAATTTCTACTAGGTGGAGGAACCACTATGGTATAACTCCATGAATTGAAGAAGGAATGGCCACATTTCATGTTAATCACATTGAATCTGGCGTGATCTGCCTTCACTGGTAGATCGTGATTGACATATTGGGCACCCTTGATCTAAATAATACTAAAACACACACACACACACACACACACACACACACACACACGTGTCTGCCTATCTAACAACATGGTAATGTGTTTGGTATCACCTGTATGACTTCCATTTCAGTCAGTTAAGAGGATAAATAAAATCTTCTCTTATTATTTGGTGATAATTCAAGGGGTTCTTCTCCTTTCAGGCACTTAGTAGTTAGTACATCTGCATTGTTAGTGCAAGCCGGAACAACTTCCCCATGCTGTTACGATGTTACATTAAGACAGCGATTTTTTACTACAGGTCATACCCGGTCTTCCAACCAGACGTGTCAGCGTCATCTATTTAGCTGACTGAATGTACAGAAATAAACCCACAAATCAGAAATAAATTAGATCCAGATGGGTTACCTGCTACCAGGGTCTTCAAATGCTGTGTAAGGACCCTGATTGGCAGATCAAGAGGTGCCCGTGTTGAAGGCATGGGTAAAAAAAGGGTTGTGGATGGGCCAAATGAAGCATGAGCAGTAATTTACCCTCCTGAACTGTGATCAGGGATCCCCCAGTAGCAGACGACCAATTGATGATGCTAAATTTGGAGAAAATATTATATCCTTATTGGTAATTGCCTGGAGCCTCGCTGCTGATCTGAACGTAGAGTTAAAAACAAACATACATAGCTGAAACGCTCATGCTAAAGCTACCTGAGAGAACTTTTTCTTCATTTCGTCCAGTATACTTTGCCGGCAACTCCAAAACATTTTCTGACAGCAAAGGACAAAACAACAAACTTAGAAACAATGGAGGGGCTGCAGGAGAACGCTGAAACTGAATTGTCTTTTTAAGCCTTTTTGCTTGAATACACTTGACACAAAACAAAACAATAAAAAACGTAAATCTAAAAGCCCTTGCAGATATGTTGCACCAGCAGCTGTATTATCAGATTAAGGAGTATTTTTATCACAGATCATATCGCTACGTGCTGACATTATGCAGGCTCCACCAGACTGGGCTGCTCAACCAAGCCGACAATATTCTGGAAAGTATTTCTGCTCGGATCACGGCCTGGGGTTTCAGATAAAGCTTAGACCAGAACCTCAGACTTCCATCTACAAGGTTGGGTGTACCATGCATTAAATAAAAAAACTACAGCAATTGGGCACTTCAGCAAACCTCTATTAGCTTTGAAATAAATAAATTGTAAATTTAGTGAGTTAAATAGTGGGCACAACACTGCACATTTTGCGCTCATATTGACCTTTAACCAAGAGGTTTACAATAACTACCCCAAAATAATAAACCACCTCAAAGAGGCTCTATGGTGGCGCAGTAGGATAAGATGCCAACACACCAGTGTAGAGATTCTGAACTCCCAGGTTCAAGTCTCGGATTCGACTGCTGGGCACTGTAGGAAATGACCTGATTAAATGGAGGGACAGGTCGTATAAGGATCCTGGCTGCCCAGGGCACCTACACAGAGGTGCAGAAAAGCAGAGATTTGAGTGTGGCTCCAAAGTGCAGGTGTGAAAAAAGGCTGCTGGTATTTCTAGACAGCAAATTGACGACAAGGAGAAAAAAGGGTTAAATGCTGATAAACATTTTTTAAAAACTGTATTCAGGACATATAAGCATGCAGAGGGCACCCAACCCTACCAGAAAACCCCACTCAGTGCACCTCAGTGTGCTTCCAAATTGTGAAAAACACTAATAGCAATACTGGTGGTCAGGCCCAATGAGGTTATTCTAGAGTCAGAAGTACCTCATAATTTGATTGCAATGCCTAATGCGAGGGCTAAATAAAGCATAGGTCTGGTCTCTGACCCTTTTCCCCCAATGACAATCAATGAAAACAATGAAGTTCCTGGAAAGCTGAGAAGGATTTAATCTGATCTAAACAATAAAGTGCTTTCACCCTGGTGAAGCCTTCAGCACTGGCTTTCTGCGGAATAAATGTTGGCAACAGGTGATACTTTCAACACAATCAGTACAGTACTCTTCCTAGAAGGTGACAGTGCTACTCACTGCACCATCAGACTGGCCTTCATGAATACAGACAGATAACAAACACGATAATGCTCGGTTGTGCCCCAATTCCTCCGAAGGACCAGTGTGATAAAATGACCATCACATCATGGATAAAGAATTAAAACAATCCTCATTTTCCCTGGAGAGAAGTTATTTAAACAGATATCCCAGTGAATACACAGAGAAATAGAGTAAGCTCAGCGGTTATGTGTTTAGGTTGTAGCTAAACTTTTGATGACAATTTTGTAAAGTCATGCATCATGTTTAAAACTCTATGTGGAGGTGTGCCGGCTGGTTGCACTGGTCGCACTCTAGAGCTGTCCTTACATTCAAATGTTTAAATATCAGAATCAGCTAGACATCCCCCTATTACGTTCACATTTATACAACTGAGATAATACACAATCTGAGTGACTGTCTCGATTAAGGACCTGGAAATGATGAGCATGAACTAGCAAGCTTTCATTTGCTACTCCAGAAGAACAAACAGCATGTCTATGACTAGTTCAGCATTTAGAAATCCAAACAGTATTCGAAAGTCAGCACAGACCTAAATATTTCATTCAAGCCCTGAGAACTCAAAACTTGAATAAGCCCTTCGAATAATCTAAATGAATGCTTTGTGAACAGAAATAATTGTAACGGATCTAAATGGTAGGTCCTCAGAAACCGAGTAAGACGCTTAAGGCTAAACTAATGCCTGTATTCTCTCCTTGACCTGCAGTAACTCATCTAGTCCAGCCCAGGGATCGGCAACCTTTACTATCAAAAGACACATTTCACCACCTCTTCCGCTACTAGAGAAAAATAGACTGGAGCAGCAAAACATAACACAGCTTATAAACTTTTAATCTTTTTTTTATTATTATTTTACCTGTTACATATGCACCCCCCTTAATGCACAACATGGGTCAACAATGACCCACATTCAGTTCCAATAATTAACATCATTTTGTACAATAAATAAAATTATATAAAAAAGAAAACGTTATTTAAAAGAAACACCTTTGTAGGAGGTAATTTGTGTATATAAAATAGTTTGATTTTATTACATCAAATCCTTTCAGTTTAATAGATTTATTTATCTCCCTAACTATTTAGGCACTGCGGGAGCTTGATCCGTTTTTTATTTAAAAATAAATATATAATATGTTGTTAATTTATGTGATTATTCGTAAATGATGAAGGTTGTATGTGTGTTTTTTCTCCCGTTTATGTAGATCAGAGTATGTCAGACGAATGTTGAAAATGAAACTAACTTTAGCACAGTTCCCTTCCCTTTGTCGAGCCAAAACAAGGAAGCTGAAGAGCCACATGCATCCCTGGTCCAACCAAACAGTTAAGTCAGAACCGGAGAGTCTTTGTTGTCACTTCAGATACATTCAGGTACATACTGACAGGAAACCTCCTCAGGAACCAGAGGGTTACAACAAGAGATTCATTGATCTGGTAATATGTGATGATACTTCTGACTGCAAGGTGTGTAATGAAATATCTTCATGTCAGTTGGCTCATGTATCTACTGAGTGTCTGGCCTGAGGCAAAAGCAAATTGCTTTATTAAAGTCTAAGACATAATTGTCTTTAACCCCATTCCTAATTAGGTTCGGGGAAAAGCTTCAAAATCAAAAGCTTTACAAAAATCAATTTTGTAAAGAGGGTTTTTTATACATTCTATTTTAAAAATGGATTACTGTGTTTGTCTGTATCCTTTACTCCTCTGAATAATGAATATCATTTAATGTCTGAGGTAGATACAAACTATTGATCACATTTATGAATTAAGCCCAATTTGGTTGGGAAAACCCCAAACTTGGCAGTCAAGCATATAGCGCCAGTACTCTGATGTTTATAATGAATATTGATTCATTTTATTTGTCAAATTCATTCTTATGTACATTTTTATTTTAAAGCAATTGTTAGAATAGTAGAGTCTATATTTAGGGGTGAGAGAAACCGACTTTGCTTAACATGGTTGTATGCAGTTTGGCCTTTTGTGCCATAAAATACATTGAGAAGCATTTATATCATTAAAAAAAAACTATATCTGCTAAATGTACAACAAAAAACGTTAATTCACGACATTACAACGAAGTATTGGCTTGGCACACTATTATAAATATGGTAGTATTGTTTGGGACGTGACATAAATACAAAGATAGCTAACGTTACTTGTTCGGCTTTCGATAAAAAATAATTTGATAAGACGTCCTCAAAGTTAACTTAAAAGTTGGTATCTGTTTTTATTGATATATATTATCGTTACAGGCGTCTTCTTCTGCTACAACATCCCAACGAATCACAAAGATTGGCTGGCGTACATGTTGTGAGTGATTTACTAGTGTTTAGTGTGCTAGTATTGTTTGGGACGCATCCAGCAAATAAAGAGGCAGCTATTCTAACTCGGAGAATTTTTAAAAATAAATTATTTATTTCCGTTGCCAATCGTTTCGTTTTACAACGTGATGTCTAATTATTTACCGAAAACACGGTTCAGGAAATTGTCGTGTTTTGCTAATTCAACAACAGCTTGGCTAGCTTTACCGTTGATCTATTGACGTTTATTCGTCCGGCTTACAAGTTTTGGTTCGGGTATCAATATAAATGGTTAAAACGTTATTTCATTATTTGTAAAAGTTGGCTTTGATAACCTATGATGATTCGTAACCGTTGCATGCCAGCCGGACCAGCTGACTTGGCTTCTATCGCTAGCATCGTTGCCGACAAACGACAGGTTGCGTTCCAAACAGCATGCAAAGTACTAAATATTGTGTAACTATGTTTGTCGACTTAAATTAAGCGCAGTTCTAACCTGACTTACTACGTAGTACAATATAGTGCGGTTTGGAACGCGACCCACCAGGCTCCAGTTAGCGTTTGGCTAACAGTATTGTGATCCGTAACAACGTCATTTGTTTTTCTCACGCCGTTGAGATCAAAGAAATATAAAATGTGCAAAATCTTGAGCGTCAGTACGAAACCAGCGGGCAAGAAATGAAAACAGGGCTCAGTCCGTGTTAAACAGGCTGCGTCTCTGGCAGCGAGTGTGGTGATAATCTCACCTCTCTGGGTACAAGCTGGTTCTCCTCGCTGGGCACCATTTCCATTCGGGCCACAGTTAAGCGCACATCTATCCGAGCTCTGGCATCAACGGCGACTCATCCCAGTCGCTCTGATCAACACCATTGGCGATGAACAGATCCAGCAGATATCAAAGGCAAGCTGCTGGATCGGACCGTGGTAGCGAAGCGATCGCAAATACTCCCCGTTCTACTGCAAACACTAAGAGCAATCAATGAGCAGGAAAAATGGCCGTCTCTCAGATGCACGAGAGTTCAGCTCCATTTCTGCGTCACTTCCTAAACACTCGAGTTTTTTACGTGATGACGTCGATGATCCTGGATGACGATGATGAGCGTTTTGTTGATGTGTAACACAAGTGAAATTAAGCAAAATTATCCAATGATTGTGTAAAAGTTTAGGTTGACTGGTCTGCCATGCCAGTCTTGGGATTGTATTAAACGTCATCAATTGTTGTTTTATTAGGCTGAATTATTAAAAGCCTTATAGCTTTGTGAAGAAGAATTTAGCTATCCCAGCTTTTTAATAGGCACAAGGCACACAGTAACACCCTGGACGGGGCACCATTGTACACACAATTGTTTACTTATCAATTCAGTGTCTCAAATTAACCTGATTGCTTGTTTTTGGACTGTTAGAGGAAACCAGAGCTAACCAAAGGATCCAAGTGTGGACACGGAGAGAACATGTAGAGTCCGCCAGAAAGAACCTGGACCGCCATGCACGGGGATCTAACCCATGACCTTCTTGCAGTGAAGTGACATCACTACCTATTCCTACCTTTACTACCTATTTTTAATGATAAGATAACTAAAACTGTTTGTTTCTCTACAGATTTGCATCTTCTTTGTCCGTTACAACAATATTCATTATAGCCCCCATGTGCAGATTTTGGAGAAGGGGCTTCTTTTAACTTTAAATAAATACAAATGTAAAGCTAGCCTGCCATTGGAGAGTTTCTGCAACTTTTGTATTTATTTACTTGCTTTGTTGTGATAAGTGAATTACTGTGAATAGTCAGGCAAGCTGACCTGTCATGCAAGACATTCCAAAAACCTCTTCTGTCATCTTCAGCTACACAAACATTACATATGCTATTTTTTTCTATCAGGTATAAACCATAAGGTTAACATTCTTTTTGGTTTACAGGTTGTGAACTATATAAATATAAAAATACACAAAGGCTTTATCTTTTCTTGTGTTACTAATTGAATTTTATTAATTCGGTGAACACGACACATACTTTTTGCTGTATACTATACTGTAGTGTAAAAGTAATAGCCTCATTTTGTTTTTTTTTTAATTTACACACACAAAAAATTTTCAACGTTTGGGAAATGACCAATCTGCTTTGGAATGACTGCACCCATGTTCACAAAAAAGTGGGATTTATAAGAATATGATTTGTTGATTGAGGTGTGGAGAAACGTTGACAGAGCTCTGACATTTACAGCGCTGATCTTTAAGATGAAACGTAGTATCAAATTCAAGCCGGGCTTTCTCATCTAAAATTAATGCTTGACCTGACAAATGCTTTCTGAGGTCTGTTATAGCCCAAGTGTGGTATAATGACAGACAGGCTCATGGTAAGATGTCTGCATACATTTGGCCTAATATTGAATGTGCAAATGAGTTGTATTTCTTCAGGGATGAAAAGTTACATTGTCTTTTAGCTACAGAATGTCTAAATGTTCTGCAGAAGCCATCGGTACGTAACACTAACAACTATATTGCAGGACGCCACCTGTAGGGTGCAAAGGGCCAAATCAGTTTGTAAATTCACAATCATGAAAGGACACAGGGACACTTCGACTTTGGGGCGGATACTAAAATTGACTGGAAGCCTAAAACACTTTGCTATAAGGAGCATGTTTGCTGATATTTGTGTAACACATACAGTTAATCTATCTTGTATCTATCTATTGTAGTCAGCAATAAAGCATTTAGTGTTAGATCATTTAGATGTCATAAAATAATATGTGCCTTCTAAGCACTGTGAGGCTTTTTGCTCTTGCCTCTCTGTTATTTTTATAAAAGACATTTTGTCACATCATCTCCTATGTTTTAGTTCCCTACATCCATAGAATTCTATTGTAAAATCTGCGTTTGTGGTGCCACAAGGATTTATTGTACACCTCCTACAATTCAGAAATAAGGAAATTCTATGGGTTTTTTTTTCCAATCCGCCACTTGGCAGTTGGTCTAGGAAAATGACAGTGTACAGTATACACAAAAAATGTCTTTGTAGATGAGTTTTGGATACACCGTTTACACTGTGATACTAATAGATCATTAGAGTCAACTGTTAAAACAGGCCAGCCAATCAGAGAGATTTAATGTTAGAAAAATAAGGAAGGATGGCAGATGAGAAAGAAATACTCAGCACCGGCTTTCCAGCATGGGTGACTTGCACTTTGGACCGGTACTGAGAGCACACTGATAATGGGCAGGCTGTTTCGGCAATCCCTCCCATCCATTCGTGTCAATAATGCAGACATCTGAGTGGCTGATAGCACAGCTGTGATTCAAACCTTGGAGTTCTAAACTGTGCAACCACTAAATTAACATTATATTAAAATTATATGAACAGTATGATAGATAACAAAACATTTAAGACTTGCACAAAGGTTTACCTCTTAACCAAACATTAATATATGAAATAGCACTTATTTGACTTTGATGGTAAACAAAACAAACATGACAATATTAACCAGTACCAATAATTTGAGTTGTTAGCAAGCCCATAGCATTGTGTCTTCACTGTTTATTAAGGAATGAGGTATTCACAGATGTATTTCTTTGGGGTACGACAGACCTCATCGTACCACTTTCCCTGTGCTGAGAGCGACAGCACAACACAGCTCTCTCGTTTTCCTCCAGTTGGTTCTTTCCGGGCACGATCCCAGTTGAAGTAAGTAATAGCTATGCTATTTACATCAACATATTGACCCTCTTTCACAATGTCAGTCACACCTATCCAAAAGTCTTTGCTTGCAGGCGAGCTGTCTTTGGCATAGTCTCGGAGGTCGTTGTTCTCCTTCAGGTTGCGTGGTGTGGCTAAGGTTCCTCCTTGAGCAATGCAGTCCTCATTAGCTTCATGATAATGCTTGAGCTGTTCAATAGCCAGGTAACACTTCCTGTTAGCTTTAATGCCGCGAAGACAAACTGAAAACAGTGTTTAGATGGAAATGAACAGTCATTTTCTTCATATTATGATCAACCGTATTAGATACAAGTTTGTATAATGAGTGAAATTCATTAGTTCATTGGCTGTATCAATGCCTCTTTTATAGCCCAGTGGTGGTTTGACCTGATATTGTAATTATGTTATATATTATGATTTTTTTTTTCATTTGTTACCTCAAATGATCACAGTCATATATGTCTTTTAAATAAAGACACTAAAGAACAGATTTGGCCAGTTTACTAGAAAATACATAAAACACTTAAGACTAAAGAACTAAAATTTTTGAAGGAAAATACAGGAGCGTTTTGAATCTTTCAATGAACATAAGGTACAAATAGTAACATTTTCCAATGTAGTCATTGAGGGTTTTTTTACTCTGTGCCGTCCTGAAAACCTCAGACTGCAAATAAAACGTAAACTCTTATGAAAGCAGGTCCCTGTCCTACCAAAGCGCCTTATTTAAACATCTTTTGTAAACTCAGCTTTATGAGCAAGCTGAACAGTTCTGTGTTGTTCAAAAGTTTTCACTATTTGGATTTAAGCCCCACTTTGACTTCATATTGCGTAATAGAGTAACAAGTCACTTTAAAGGTGACTGACTTTAATCGCAAGTTTCAAACAAACATTTTATTTTAATAAGTACCATTTCCCTTAAAACCAATGATAATTTCAATGAAATTTTTAAAGTATGAACAAATTACCAACAAAACCTTCCAAATTATTCCCTACCTGTTTGCAATGCTTGCATTTCCTTCAGGGAGTTCACTTCCAGCCAGAGTTTGCTCATTTGTGCTCTCAGATCATCCTCTTCTACAGAGTTTCAATAGAACAAATTTACACAAATTTAAAGAGGAAGATAATCCACAAAAAATATTTACATTAGCACAAAAAATATTACATTATCTTTAAGATTTGTCATATAAACACTACTTGTGCCCGTTGAATTGCTGGGATAGGCTCCAGCACCCCTCCCCGACCCTAATTAGGATAAGGGATTAAAGAAAATGAACTGAACTGAACTGAACATATAGTCACTATGAAATGTTACCTGTCTGTCGAGCTGGAGCTGCTTTCCTGGCCCGTGAAGGACGAGCATATCCCTGACAGAAGAAGATGCAGCAAAGCAAGAGTAAAAAACAGTGTGGAAAAGCCATGTTTACAGCGTGAGAGTACTCGACACACGCATAGACTACATAAGGGTGCAGAACACTTTTAGAGTGGGCCACTTTACCTAATATGCACCAGCCCTTGACTTGCAGGCTCTGAGCCTATTGGTTAAAATGCAGGACTGGATAGTTGGACAGTGTGCTTCAAAAACAAGGGACTGAACATTGAGGGGAAAATAAACAGCCAGTTCTCTGTATCCACCCACCATTCAAAAATATTTACCTTGACCAGCATAGAGCTCATTTCTCCATTCATCTGTCAGCATGACTTGAAATTGCAATATGTTCTGTACTAGAAAAAAATCTGTTTTTTTTAAATGTTGTTTGCCTTTGTTGCTACACTTTATTTAAAGTATCTTTTCCTGGTTGATTAATCATTTTGGGTCTTTAAAGTGGCTTTTAATAACACACAACGGGGAAAATTAATTTCTTTGCAGCCTTAGTTTGCTGCAGTGTCAAGTCAAGTCAATTTTATTCATGACTGGTAGTGCAATTATCAAGGAACTGGTTTCATTCCAAAGTATTACACCACAGTTGATGTAAGCTGTGAACTAATTAGCCTGTCAGGATCTAAAATGTTATTGAATTTGGACAACACTTTTATTTTGTCTGTGTTATGATCATTTAGTCACAGAGAAAAAGTACAAGTAAAACCCCAAGCCTTCCATGGCATACATGTCCTGTTTATGCTCGTCAGCTTTTGAATGAACAAAGGAATTCCATGACTTGCAGTTTGAGGATAAAATAAACACATGCCGGACCAACTAGGCACTTGGGTGTCAATAAACAACCCAAGCCCGGGCAGGACTAAAACAGTGTACGTTTGTATGTGTTTGAGCTGAGGAGTCAGGGAGGCTGGTGGAGGTGAGTGAGCGAATCCAGTTAGGAGCCGAGAGGATTATTTTTAGCTCCTAATGCTCAAAGACAGGATGGAGAGGAAGGAGTGCAAAGTAGGACTCTGTGGACCATCTCTAACACACTCGGTGTACTCGTATGTAAAATGACTAAATACAAGTCTCATTCAGACAAGAGCATTAGTAAGATCAATCAGAGGTGTGTCACTAATGCCTGACTTACAGCTGATCTTTCAATTCTAAAAATGTTGACAGTAGCTAGACTAATTAATTAAATTGTGCCTTAAAATGTAGAAATCGATCCTGTTGTGTGCTGTGAGGTCAGTAATAACATAATTTGATTTAGTTGTGGATGCTCACCTGTGGCTAGCGAAAGCCTTGACCACAAACTCTTCAACTCGGGTGAATTGGAAATGTGTAGCCAAAGTTAGTTTGACTAATTGTTTTTGGAATATATGGGTATAAAATACACAACATGTTTCGAATACACACTAGTAAATGTGAAAGAAGAGTGAAGGCTGTTATATATTATGGGAGTGATTTTGCAATTGCCATATGATGATGATTATCCGATTATTCGCAGCCGACTCTCGGTCACTTGATGGATCATCGATCAGTGAAGTATTTCAGCAATGATAGTGGAGTAGTTTGCCATTGCTTTCTCCACCCCTCCCCATTTATCTGGGCTTAGGACTGGCGTGAGGCTGTTTCCAGTTACACGGATGGGTAAACCTACAGGACGATTCAGCGTCTCCAGTTAACCTGGTAGCATGTCTTTGGACCGTGGGAGGAAACCGGAGTGCCCAGAGGAAACCCACACGGACACGAAGAGAACGTGCAAACTTCACACAGAAAGGACCGAGATCGCCCCATCCGGGGATCGAACCCAGGACCTTCTTGCTGTGAGGCGACAGTGCTACCCACTAAAAGGACTGATAAAAAATACTGTTTCGTATTAGTAATATAGTAATGTTTACAGCCAGGCTGAAAAAAGGTCCCTGGATGATATTTCAGAGCTTTTTAAATCACTGATGCCACTGTTATTTCATCACCTTGTGCGATGCTGTTCAGTGAAGAGGAAAAATCAATTTTGTCTTTACAACATCAAAGCTTATTACCAGATATAGATACCCACTAATGTAATTCGACCTGTAAGAAGAAAACAAAACTCACCAATGATCTGTTGTTCATTTAATTCACATAACGGAACTGTTTTTAAATTCACAACATAGTAAGTCACAATCAGTAAGACTACAGCTCAACGACATGTAGTTGTATGGCTGGAAATCGGTTCACTTATTAAGGCAAGTTTACGATTTTTCATGTCAGACACTGTGATGCCACAAACAGAAAAATAGACAATTTATCATTTCACAGCATGTACTGCATCACTGCATGTTCTAGAAGGTAGTACAGTACACAATATAGGCAAGAGAGAAACGTTCATATATAAGACATGAAGAGGTACCAGTAACAGTAACTTATTTCTGAATCTTCCAGGTCTTTTCCTTTATTAGGTCAATAACACATATTTTGTGTGGTTTTTAAACACACTGATGAATTATTCACATTCCAGGCTCAAAAATGGTGTAGAAGTTTCCTGTGCTATTAAAAGGCACTCGGATTCTAAGTCTGCTTATAAGGCAAAAAACCCTGATCGAGGAAGAATGAAAGAATAGTCGGACAAGCCAACAAAAGCATTTCCTAAGACCTGGAATTTTTAAATCCACAATTACCTGAATAAATATCTGTCTAGCATTGTCACCTAAAATGTCCGTGTGGATTTCCTCCAGGTGCCCCGGTTTTCTCCCACAATCCAAAAACATGCAGCCAGGAGACACTGAATTATCCTATTGTTACTTAGCCGACGACTGACCCAAAACACACAAGTGGTTAGGAGGAAAACTGGAATCATGCAAATTGGGAGAAGAATTAACAAGAACACAGGAACCAACAGGAAACATTGCTGCTTAGCTAGGATGTACCTACATCACATTTATATTCCAGCCTGGACTGTAAATAACTGATTAATGTGTTTAGTAAAATTTTGCTTTATAATTTTAACTAGAGGGCGGCACGTGGCTTTGTGAGTAGCACTGTGTCCTCACTGCCAGAAGGTCCTGGGTTCGTTCTCCGGATGGGGTGACCTGGGTCCTTTCTGTGTGGAGTTTGCATGTTCTCCACATGTCCGTGTGGGTTTCCTCCGGGTACTACGGTTTCCTCCCACAGTCCGAAGACATGCTACCAGGTTGTTGGAAACACTGTATTGTCCAGTAGGTACGTGCAATAGACCATCCATGGTGTTACCGTGTGCCTTGCGCCCATCGAAGAGCTGGGATAGGCTCCAGCACCCCTACCCGACCCTAATTAGGATCAGGGGTTTAAGAAGAATAGGATTATTAATTAGCATAATTATGCTTAATTTCATTTGTAATTCCTCCAGGCATCAAAGTAATTCCAAACTTAATTACAATGGTAGAAGCTTGTGAAATCATTTTCGAAACATTACCAGGCACCATAAGGTAAACACAACACACCACACACATGCAGAATCACAAAATATGGTTTTAAAAGCTTCCGGTATTTCAGTTTCCCGCCATACCTCACGTTAATTATTCCGAACATACAAAACCAAATAGAACAGATATTTACTCCAGCGATCCCTGCCCCAAATCTGTAACTAGGAAATTAGAAACATCGCGTGCATTTCTTTCAATGACCTCTTACACAATACTAATGAATACTTTTGAACAAACATTTTTTTCACTTTTCTGACAAAACCTGCAAACACAACCACAAATATTCAGGTAACGGTCGGAGGAAACACTGCAGCATTGCAATACTCTGCTTGAATTGGCACTTTAGTAGTAAAAGCAAGTTGGCAACAAGGATTTAAACACAGCCTGGAACGGACAAACTGACACAAACTTATCACACATCACATTCTTCACAATAACACAGGGTAAAACAGACCATCATTATCCTGACACAGTCTCTCAATTCACAGGTGGTCCATGACTGGACTGGTGTCAAAAGACTCTACGGGATGAAGGGCATTCGCTCTTTGTTATCATTGTCCCCTTCATGCTCCTCCTCTTCTTCACCTGCCTCACTGGTCTCTGTGCTGTCGCTGGCCATCTAGGAAACACAAAAGGGGAATTGCAGGTCATTTGTGGTGGATGTACATGGATAGAGTGAGAACAACAACAACAATAATAATAATAGGTATATAAAACATTAGTTATGGGTGTATGATAGTAATAACACAAATAATAAAAAAATAGAATTAGAATGGAACTGAAAAAACAGTAAATTTAAAGTTTCATAATGTCATTTATTAAGGTTTATTAAGGTCATGGGTAAGTGTCTAGCTAGTTTTGGCCATATATTGTACATTCATACATAAATTATTTATATAAAATACAACCTTAATAGCAGATTCTAAACTTGAAACCTATGCCATGTGTGTGTGTGTGTTTGTGCGTTTGTATTTTACTCTTTAGTGCATCA